>JAIUJO010000121.1:440000-445000 GCA_023846275.1 Vanilla planifolia | reverse complement strand
AAGAAGTAGAATAAGATTATGATGAAGAAGAAGAAGAAGAAAAAGATGAAGAAGAAGAAGAAGAAAAAGAAGACAAAGAAGAAGTAGAAGAAGAAAAAGAACAAGAAGAAGAAGAAGAAGAAGAGGAAGGAGAAGTAAAAGAAGAAGAGGAAGAAAAGAAGAAGAAGAAGAAAAAAAAAGAAGAAGAAGAAAAATAATAATAATAAGAAGAATAATAATAATAAGATGATGACGAAGAAGAAGATGAAGAAGAAGTAAAAGAAGAAGAAGAAGAAGAAGATCAAGGAAAAGAAGGAGGAGAAGAAGAAGAAGAAGAAGGAGAAGAAGAAGAAGAAGGAGAAGGTGAGAAGAATGAGGGGAAGAAGAGGAAAAAGAAGAAGAAGAAGAAGAAGAAGAAAGAAGAACAAGAAGAAGTAGAAGTAGTAGTAGAAGAAGGAGAAGAAGAAGAAGAAGAAAAAGTTGAAGAAGAAGGAGAAGAAGAAGAACAAGAAGGTGAAGAGGAAGAAGTAGAAAAAGAAGAAGAAGTAGATGAAGAAGAAGAAGAAGAAGAAAAAGAAGAAGAAGAGGAGGAGGAAGAAGAAGAAGAATAAGATGATGGTGAAGAAGAAGAAGGAGGAAAACCAAAATAAGAAGAAGAAGGAGAAAAACAAAAATAAGAAGAAGAAGAAGAAGAAGAAGAAGAAAAAGAATAAGAAAAGATAATGTTGATTATAAGGAAGAAGAGGAAGTGAAAAAAGAAAAAAAAGAAGTAGATAAAAATGAAGAAGAAGAAGAAGAAGAAGAAGAGAAGAAGAAGAACAAGAGGAAGTTGAAGGAGAAGAAGGAGAAGGAGAAAAAGAAGAAGAAGAAGACGAAGAGGAAGAACAACAACAAGAAGAAGAAGAACAAAAAGAAGTAGTAATATAAGTAGAAGAAGAACAAGAAGAAGAAGAAGATGAAAAAGTAGAAGAAAAAGATGAAGAAGAAAATAAGAAAAAGAAGAAGAAGAATAAGAACAGGGTGAAAAGGAAGAAGAAGAAGAATAAGAAATAGGAGTAAAAGAAGAAGAAGAAGAAAAGAAGAAGAAGAGGAAGAAGAAGAAGAAAAAGATGAAGAGGATGAAGAAGAAGATGAATAACAACAATAATGATAATAATAGTAATAATAACAATAATAACAGTAATAATAATAATAATAATAATAATAATAATAATAACAATATGTAGTAGTAGTAGAAGAAGAAGAAGAAGAAGAAGAAGAAGTAGTGGAAGAAGGAGGAGAGGAGAAGAAGAAGAAGAAGAAGAAGAAGACGAAGAAGAAGAAGAATTATAAGATGATGACAAAAAAGATGATGAAGAAGAAGAAAAAGAAGAAAAAGAAGAAGAAGATGAAGAAGAAGAAGATGAAGAAGAAGATGAACAAGATGAAGGAGGAGTAGAAGAATAAGAAGAAGAAAAAGGAGAAGAAGGAGAAGAATAAGAGGAAGAAAAGAAGAAGAAGAAGAAGAAGATGAAGAAGAAGAACAATATGAAGAAAGAAGAAGAAGAAGAAGAAGAAGATGAAGAAGAAGAAGAAAAAGAAGAAGAAGATGGAGAACAATAGGAAGAAGAAGAAGGAGAAGAGGAAGAAGAAGAAAAAGTAGAAGAAGATAAAGAAGAAGAAGTAGTAGTAGAAGAATAAGAAGACGAAGAAGAAGAAGAAAAAGAAGAAGAAGAAGAAGAATAATAATAATAAGAATAAGAAGAAGGAGAAGAAGAAGAAAAAGAAGAGGAAAAAGATAATGATGATGATAAGGAAGAAGAAGTAGAAGACGAAGAAGAAGAAGAAGAAAAAGAAGAAAAAGAAGCAGAAGAAGAAGAAGAAGAAGAAGAAGAGAAGAAGAAGAATTAGAAGAAGAAGAAGAAGAAGAAGAAGAAGAAGAAGAAGAAAAAGAAGTATAAGAAGAAAAAGAAGGAGAAGAACAACAAGAAGAAGAAGTAGAAGAAGAAGAGAAAGAAGAATAAATAAAAGGAGATGTTAAAGACGAAAAAGAAGAAGAAGAAGAAGAAGAAGAACAAGAACAAGAAGAACAGAAAGAAGAAGAAGAAGAAGAAGACGAAGATGAAGAAGAAAAAGAAGAAGAACAAGAATAAAAAGATGGAGAAGAAGAAGAAGAAGAAAAAGAAAATGATGATGATAAGGAAAAAGGAGTAGAAGAAGAAGAATAATAAGAAGTAGTAGTAGTAAAAACAAAAAGAAGAAGTAGAAGAAAAAGAAGAAAAGAAGAAGAAGAAGAAGAACAACAAGAAAAAGAAGAAGAAGAAGAAGAAGAATAAGAAGAATAAGAAGAAGAACAAGAAGGTGAAGAAGAAGAAGAAGAAGAAAGAGAAGAAGCAATAGAAGAAGAAGAAGAAGAAGAAGATTTAGAAGAAGTTGAAGAAGTAGAGGAAGAAGAAGAAAAAGTAGAAGAAGAAGAAGAGGAAGAAGAAGAACAAGAAGAAGAAGTAGAATAAATAAAAAATGATGAAATAAAAGAAGAAGAAGAGAAGAAAAAGAAGAGGAAGATAAAGAAGAAGAAGAAGAAGAAGAAGAAGTTTAAGAAGAAGAGGAAGAAGAAGAAAAAGAAGAAAGGAGATGAAGAAGAAAAGGAAGAAGAAGAAGGAGAAGAAGAAGAAGAAGAAGAAGAAGAAGAAGAGGAAGAAGAACAAAACAAGTAGTAGTAGTTGTAGTAGAAGAAGAAGAAGAAGAAGAAGACGAAGAAGAAGAAAAAGAAGAAGATCATGAAGAAGAAGAAGAAGAAGAGTAAGAAGAAGAAGAAGAAGAAGAAGAAGAAGAAGAAGAAAAGGTTAATGGTGATGATAAGGAAGAAGAAGAAGTAGAAGAAGAAGAAGAAGTTGAAGAAGAAGGAGAAGAAAAGAAGAAGAAGAAGAAGAGGAATAATAAGAAGTATTAGAAAAAGAAGTAAAAAAGAAGGATAAAAAGAAGAAGAAGAAGAAGAAGAAGATGAATAATAATAATAATAATAATAATAATACGTTAAAGAAGAAGAAGAAGTGGAGGAAGAAGAAGAAGAAGAATAACCACCAAAAGAAGAAGAAGAAGAAGAAGAAGGAGAACAAGAAGAAGAAAAGAAGAAAGAAAAGAAACTGAAAAAGAAGAAGAAGAAGAAAAAGAAGAAGTTAAAGAAGAAGAGGAAGATGAAGAAGAAATAGAATAAGAAGAAGAGGATGAAGAAGAAGAAGATGAAGTAGAAGAAAAGAAGAAAAAGAAGAAGAAGAAAAATAATAATAATAAGAAGTAGAACATCAAGAAGAAAAGACAAAGAAGTATAAGAAGAGGAAGAAGAAGAAGAAAAGAGAACAAGAAGCATAAGAAGAAGAAGAAGAAGAAGAAGAAGAAAATGAAGAAGAAGAAGAATAAAGTGATGACGAAGAAGAAGATGAAGAAGAAGAAGAAGAAAAAAAAGATGAAGAACAAGGAGGAGAAGAAGAATAAAAAGAAGAAGAAAAAGGAGAAGAAGGAGAAGAATGAGAGGTAGAAGTGGAAAACGAAGAAGAAAAAGAAATTGAAGAACGAGAGGAAGAAGAAGATGAAGAAGAAAGAAGAAGAAGTATAAGAATAAGAAGAAAAAGAAGAAGGACGAGAAGGAGTAGAAGAAGAGGAGGAAGAGGAAGTGGAAGAAGATGAAAAATTAGAAGAAGAAGATGAAGAAGTAGAAGAAGACAAAGATGACGAAGAAGATGATGAAGAAGAAGAAGTAGTTGAAGAGGAAGTGGAAGAACAAGAACAAGAAGAAAAAGAAGAAGAAGAAGAAGAAGAAGAAGAGGAAGAAGAAGAAAAAGAAGAAGAGGATAATCATGATGATACGAAAGAAGAACAAGTAGAAGATGAAGAAGTAGAAGAAGAAGAAGAAGAAAAAGAAGAAGAAGAAGAAGAAGAAGAAGAAGAGAAGAAGAATTAGAAAACGATGAAGAAGAAGAAGAAGAAGTAGAGGTAGAAAAAGAAGAAGAAGAAGAAGAAGAAGAAGTAGAAGAAGAAAAACGTAGAGAAGTAGTAGGAGAGGAAAAAGAAGAATAAAAAGTAGCAAAAAAAGAAGAAAAGAAGAAGAAGAAGAAAAAGAATAATAATAATAACAGTAGTAGTAATAATAATAATAATAAAAATAATAATAAAAATAGTAATAAAAAGTTGAAGAAGAAGATGAAGAAGAAGAAGAATGAGAAGAAGAAGAATAATAATAAGAAGAAGAAAAAGAAGAAGAAGAAGAAGAAGAAAGAGAAGAAACAGAAGAAGTAGAAGAAGAAGAAGAAGAAGAAGAAGGAATAGAAGAGGAAGAAGAAGAAGTTGAAGAAGAAGAGGAGGAGGAAGAAGTAGTAAAAGAAGAAGAGGAAGAAGAAGAAAAAGAAGAACAATAATATATAAAAGAAGATGATGTAAAAGAAGAAGAAGAAGAAGAAGAAAAAGAGGAAGTAGAAGAAGAAGAAGAAGGGGAAGAAGAAGTACTAGTAGTGGTAGAAGAAGAAGAAGAAGAAGAGGATGAAGAGGAAGAAGAAGAAGAAGAGAAAAAAATAAGGAGGAGAAGAAGGAGAAAAAGAAGAAATAGAAGAAGAAGAAGAAGAAGAAGAAGAAGTATAAGAAGAAGAAAAAAGAATGTGAAGAAGGAGAAGATGAAGAAGAAAAATAAGAAGAAGAAGAAGTCGAAGAAGAAGAAGAAGAAGACAAAAAAGAAGAGGGAGAAGAAGAAGAAGAGGAAAAAGTAGAAGAAAAGGAAAAAGAAGAAGAAGAGAAATTAAAAGAAGAAGAAGAAGAGGAAGGAGAAGATTAAGAAGAAGAAGAAGAAGAAGAAGAAGAAGAACACAAAGAAGAAGAAGAAGAATATGAAGAAGAAGAATTTGAATAAGAAGAAGAAGAAGAACAAGACCAAGAACAAGAAGAGGACAAAGAGACACTAAAAGATGGTGAAGAAGAAGAAGAACAAGAGGAAGAAGTGGGGAAAGAAGTTGTTAAAGAAGAAAAAGAGAAAGAAGAAGAAGAACAAGAAG
>JAIUJO010000121.1:430000-432500 GCA_023846275.1 Vanilla planifolia | reverse complement strand
ATAAACAAGAAGAAGAAGTACAAAAAGTAGAAGAACAAGAAGAAGAATATGAAGATGAAGAAGAAGAAGAAGAAGAAGAAGAAGCACAAGACGATGGAAAAGACGAAGAAGAAGAACAAAGAAATAGTAGAAGAAGAAGAAGATGTAGAAGAAGAATAAGAGGAGGAAGAATAAGAAGCAGATGAAGAAGGAAAAGAAGACGAAGAAGAAGAAAAAGAAGATGAAGGAGAAGAAGAAAAAGAAGAAGAAGAAGAAGAAGAAGAAAAAGAAGAAAAAGAAAGCAAAGAAGATGAAGAAAAAGAAGAAGAAGAGGAAGACTTGGAAGAAGAAAAAGAAACAAAAGAAGGAGAAGAAGAGGAAGAAGAAAATGAAGAAGTCAAAGAAAAAGAATTAGATGAAGAAGAAGAAGATGATGATGATGAAGAAGAAGAATTTGAAGAAGGAAAAGAAGAAGAAGAATGAGAAGAGGAAGAAGATGAAGAAGAAGAAGAGAAAAAAGAAGAAGAAAAAGAAGAAGAAGTAGAACAAGAAGAAGAAGAAGAAGAGGAAGAATTTGAAGAAGAAGAAGAAGAAGAAAAAGATGAAGAGGAAGAGAAAAAAGATGATGAAGAAGAAGAAGACGTAGAAGAAGTAGAAGAAGAGTTTGAAGAAGAAGAATTTTAAGAAGAAGAAGAAGAAGACGAAGAAGAAAGAAGAGCAAATAGAAGAAGAAGAAGAAGAAGAAAAAGTAGAATAAGAAGAATAAGAAAAAGAAGAAGAAGAAGAAGAGGAAGAAGAATAGGAAGGAGAAGAAGATGAAGAAGGTGAAGAAGAAGAAGAAAAAGAAGTAGACGAAGAGAGAGAAGAAGAAGCAAAAGAAGTAAAAGAAGAAGAAGAGGAAAACGAAGAAGAAATAAAAGAAGAAGAAAAAGAGAAAGAATTGGAAGAAGAAAAAGAAGTCAAAGAAGAAGAGTTCGAAGTAGAAAAAGATGTAGAAGAAGAAGAAAAAGAAGAAGAATTTGAAGAAGAAAAAGAAGAAGAAGAGGAAGAAGAAGAAGAAGATGATGATGATGATTATGATGATGATGATGATGAAGAAGAAGAATAAACAAGAAGAAGAAGAAGAAGAAGAAGAAGACAACGATGATGATGAAGAAGAAGAAGAATAAACAAGAAGAAGAATAAGAAAAAGAAGTAGATGATGAAGAAAAAGAAGGAAAAGAAGAATAAGAAGAAGGAGAGGATTAAGAAGAAGAAGAAGAAGAAGAAGAAGTGATGATGATAATGATGAAGAAGAAGAAGAAGAAAATCAAGTAGAAGAAGAAGAAGTGAAGAAGAAGGTGAAGAAGAAAAAGAAGAAGAAGAAGAAGATAAAGAAGAAAAAGAGTAAGAAGAAGAAGAAGAAAAAGAAGAACAAGAAGAAGAAAAAGAAGAAGTAGAAGCAGAAGTAGTAGTAGTAGTAGAAGAAGAAGAAGAAGAAAAAGAAGAAAATGAAGAAGAAAAAGTAGATGAAGGAGAAGAAGATGAGGAAGAGTTGGAAGAAGAAGAAGCAGAACTTGAAGAAGTAGAAGAAGAATTGGATGAAGTAGAAGAAGTAGAAGAAGAAAAAGAAGAAGGCGAAGAAGAAGAAGAAGAAGAAGATATGAAGGAAGAAAAGAATGAAGAAGAAGAAGAAGGATTGGAAGAAGAAGAAGAAGAACAAGAACAAGAAGAGGAAGTAGAAGTAGAAGAAGAAGAAGATGAAGAAGAAAAATAAGAATATAATGATATAGAAGAAGAAGATTAAAGAAGAAGAAGAAGAAGATGAAGGTGATGATGATGACGATGATGAAGAAGAGGAATAAAAAAAAGAAGAAGAAGAAAAAGAAAAAGAAGAAGTAGAAGAAGAAGAAGAAGAACAAGAACAAGAGGAAGAAGGAATAAGAAGAAGAAGAGGGGGAAGGAGAAGAAGAAGAAGATGAAGAAGAAGAAGAAGAAGACGATAATGATGAAGATGATGATGAAAAAGAAGAAGAAGAAGAAGAAGAAGAGGAAGTGGAAGATGAAAAATAATACTAAGAAGAAGAAGAAGAAGAATAAGAATAAGAAGAAGAAGAAGAAAAAGAAGAAGAAGAAGTAGAAGAAGAGGAAGATGAAGAAGAAGAAGCAAAAGAAGAAGAAGAACAACAAGAAGATGGAGGAGGAGGAGGTGGAGGAGAAGAGGAAGAAGTAGAAGAAGAAGAAGAAAAAGAAGAAGAAATAGAAGAAAAAGAATAAGAAGAAGAAGAAGTAAAAGAAGAAGAAGAAGAAGTAGTGGTAGTAGAAGAAGAAGAAGAAGAAGAAGGAGAAAGACGAAGAAGAAGAAGAAGAAGAAGAAGAAGAAGAAGGAAAAGAAGGCGAAGAAGAAAAAGAAGAAGAAGAAGAAGTAGAAGAAGAAGAAGAAGAAGAAAAAGAAGAAAAAGAAGAAGTAGGAGAAGAAGAAGAAGAAGACGAAGAAGAAGAAAAAAAGAGGAAGAAAAAGAAGAAAAAGAAGTAGAAGAAG
>JAIUJO010000121.1:422500-427500 GCA_023846275.1 Vanilla planifolia | reverse complement strand
CAGAAGAAGAAGAAGAAGAAGAAGAAGAAGAAGAAGAATAAATAAGAAGAAGAAGAAGATGATGATGATGGCGATGAAGAAGAAGAGTAAACAAGAAGAAGAATAAGAAGAAGTAGACAAAGAAGGGGAAAAAGCAGAAGAAGATGAAGAAGAAGTAGTAGTAGAAGAAGTAGAAGAAGATGAAGAAGAGGAAGAAAAAGAAGAAGAAGAAGAAAAAGATGAAATGAAGAAGAAGAAGAAGAAGAAGAGTGAAGGAGAAGAAGAAGAGGAACAAGAAGAAGAATAAGAAGAAGAAGAAGAAGAAGAAGAAGAAGAAGATGTTCATGATGATTATGATGATGAAGAATAAGAAGAAGAAGAAGAAGATGAAGAAGGAGAAGAAGAAGAAGAAGAAGAAGAAGAAGAAGAAGAAGAGGAAGAGGAAGAAGAAGTAGAAGAAGCAGAAGAAGAGGAAGAAAAGAAAGAAGTACTAGTAGTGGAAGAAGAAGAAGATGAAAAAGAAGAAGAATAAGAAGAAGAAGAATAAGAATAAGAAGAAGAAGAAGAAGAAGATGAAGAAAATGAAGAATAAGAACAAGAAGAAGAAGAGGAAAAAGAAGTAGTGAAAGAAGAAGAAGAAGAAGAAGAAGAAGAAGAAGAAGATAAAGAAGAAGAAGAAGATAAAGAAGAAGAAGAAGAAGAAAAAGAAGAAAACAAAGAAGTAAAAGAAGAAGAACAAGAAGAACAAGAACAAGATGAAAAGGAAGAAAGAGAAGAAGAACAAGAACAAGATCAAGAAGGAAAGGAAGAAGAAAAAAAAAAGAAGAATAAGAACAAGATGAAAAGGAAGAAGAATTGAAGAAGAAGAATAAGAATAAGTAGTAGAAGAAGAAGGAGAAGAAGAAGGAGAAGAAGAAGGGCAAGAAGAAGAAGTAGAAAAAGAGAAAGAAGAAGAAGAAGAAGAAGACGAAGAAGAAGAAGAAGATGAAAAAGAAGTAGAAGAAGAAGAAGAAGAAGAAGAAAGAAGAAGAAGAAGAAGAACAATGAGAAGAAGAAAAAGATGAAGAAGAAGAAGAAGAAGAAGAGAAGAAGAAAAAGAAGTAGAAGAAGCAGTAAGAGAAGAAGAAGAAGTAGAAGAAGAAGAAAAAGAAAAAAGAAGAGAAGAAGAAGTATAAGAAGAAGAAGAAGAGGAAGAATTGGAAGAAGAAGAAGAAGCAGAAGTCGATGAAGAAGAATTACAGGGAGAAGAAGAAGAAGAATTTGTAGAAGAAGAAGAAGAGGAAGAGGAACAATAACAAGAATAATTGGAAAAAGAAGAAAAAAAGAAGAAGAAGAAAATAGAGAAGAGGAAGAATAAAACGAAGAAGAAGACGTTGTAGTAGTAGGAGAAGAAGAAGAAGAAGAAGAAGCCAATGAAGATGTAGTAGAAGAAGAACAAGAAGAAGTAGAAGTAGATGTAGTAGTAGTAGAAGGAGAAAAATAGGAAGATGATGAAGAAGAAGAAGAAAGAAGAAGAAGAAGAAGAAGAAGAAGTAGAAGATGAAGAAGAAGAGAAAGAATTAGAAGAAAAAGAAAAAGAAGCCGAAGAAGAAGAATTAGGAGAAGAAGAATAAGAAAAAGAATTGGAAGAAGAAGAAGAAGAAGAAGAAGATGATGATGATGGTGAACAAGAAGAAGAAGAAGAAGAAGAATTGGTAGAAGAAGAAGAAGAAGAAGAAGAAGAAGAAAAAGAGGAAGAAGATGTTGATGATGAAGAAGAAGAAGAAGAAGAATTGGAAGAAGGCGAAGGAGAAGAAGAAGAAGAATGGAAAAAGAAGAAGAAGAAGAAAACGATGAAGAAGAAGTAGTAGTAGTTGAAGAAGAAGAAGAAGATGAAGAAGTATAAGAAGAAGTCGAAGAAGAGGAAGAAGAAGAAGAAGAGGTAGAAGAAGAAGTAGAAGTAGAAGAAGTAGAAGACGAAGAAGAAGAAGAAAAAGAAGAAGAAGAAGAAGAAGAAGAAGAAGAAGAAGATGATGATGATGATCATTATCATGATGAAAAAGAACAAGAAGACAAAGAAGCAGAAGAAGAAGAAGAAGAAGAAGAAGGAGAAGAAGATGAAGAAGGAGAAGATGAAGTAGAAGAAGAAGAAGAAAATTAGAAAGGAGAAGGAGAAGAAGAAGAAAAAGAAGAAGAAGAAGAAAAACTAGTCAAAGACGAAAAAGAAGATAAGAGGAAGGTGAAGAAGAAAAAGAAGAAGATGAAGAAAATGAAGAAGAAGAAAATGAAGAAGAAGAAAAGAAGATAATTATAAAGAAAAAGAAGAATAAGCAAGAAGAAGAAGAAGAAGAAGAAGAAGACGATGATGATGGTGAAGAAGAAGAAGAATAAGCAAGAAGAAGAAACAAAAGAAGAAGTAGACAAAGAACGAGAAGAAGAAGAAGAAGAAGAAAAAGAAGTAAAAAAGACAAAGAAGAAGAAGAAGAAGAAGAAGAGGAAGAAGAAGACGAAGAAGAGGTAGAACAAGAAGAAGAAGCAGAGGAAGCAGAAGAAGAAGAAGAAGAAAAAGAATGATGAAGAAGAAGAAGAAGAGGAAGAAGAAGAAGAAGAAGAAGAAGGTGACGATGGTGATGATGATGAAGAAAAAGAAGAAGGAGAAGAAGAAGAAGAAGAAGAAGAAGAAGAAGAAAAAGAAGAAGAAGAAGAAGAAGAAGAAGAAGAGAAAGAAGTAGTAGTAGAAGAAAAAGAAGTAGAAGAAGAAGAATAAGAAGAAAAGAAGAAGAAGAAGAAGAAGAAGACGAAGAATAGAAAAACGTAGCAGTGAAAGAAGAAGAAGAAGAAGAAGAAGAAGAAGAAGAAGAGGAAGAAGGATAATAAGAATAGCAAAAAGAAGAAGAAGAAGAAGAAAAAGAAGTAGAGGTAGAAGAAGAAGTGAAGAAGAAGTAAAAGAAGGTGAAGGAGTAGAAGAAGAGGAAGAAGAAGAAGAGGAAGAAGATAGAGGAGAAGAAGAAGAAGAAGAAGAAGAATGGGAAGAACATGAAGAAGAAGTAGAAGTAGAAGTAGAAGAAGAAGAAGAAGAAGAAGAAGAGGAACATGAAGAAGAAGAATAATTTGAAGAAGAAGAGATGTAGAACAAGAAGAATTGGAAGAAGAAGAAGAAGAAGATGAAGAATAGGATGTAGAAGAAGAAGATGATGAAGAAGAAGAAGAAAATGAATTGGAAGAAGGAGAGGAAATAAGAGAAGATAAAGAAGAAAAATTAGAAGAATTAGAAGAAGAAGATAAATTAGAAGTGGAATTAGAGGAAGAAGAAGAAGAAGAAGAAGAAGAAGAAGGAGAAGAAGATAAAGAAGGAGATGAAGATGATGAAGAAGAAGAAGAAGAAGAAAATGAAGAAGAAGAAGAAGAAGGAGGAGGAGGAGAAGGAGGAGGAGAAGGAAGAGAGGAGGAGAAGTAGAAGTTGAAGTAGAGGAAGGACAGGAAGAAGGAGAAGAAGAAGAAAAAGAAGAAGGAGAAGAAGAAGCAGAAGAAGAAGGAGAGGAAGAGAAAAAAAGGAGAAGATGAAGAAGAAGAGGAAGAAGATGGAGAAGAAGAAGTAGAAATAGAAGAAGAAGAAGAACGAGAAGAAGAGCAAGAAGAAGAAGTTGAAGAAGAAGAAGAAGAAGACGAAGAAGTAGAAGAAGAAGAAAAAGTAGTAGAAGAAGAAGAGTAAGAAGAAGAAGAAGAAGAAGGGGGAAGAAGAAGAAGAAGAAGAAGATGAAGAAGAAAAAGAAAAATTGATGAAGAAGAAGAAGAAGATTGAGAAGAAGAAGAAAAAGAAGAAGAAGAAGAAAAAGAAGAAGATGAAGAAGAAGAAAAAGAAGAAGAAGAATAAGAAGGAAAAGAAGAAGAAGATGAAGAAGAAGATGAAGTATAGCAAGAAGAAGAAGATGAAGAAGAAGAGCAAGAAAAAGAAGAAGAAGATAAAGAAGAAGAATTAGAAGAAAAAGAAGAACAAGATAAATTAGAAGAGGAATTAGAAGAAGAAGATGAAGAAGAAGAAGAAGAAGGAAAAGAAGAAGATAAAGTAGGAGATGAAGAAGAAGATGTAGAAGAAAAAGAATAATAATAATAATAATAATAAAATAATAATAATAATAAAATAATAATAATAATAAGAATAAGAATAATAATAATAAAAATAATAAGTAGAACAAGAAAAAGAGGAAGAAGAAGAAGAAGAAGAAGATGAAGACAAGGTTGAAGAAGAAAAAGACGAAGAAGAAGAAGAAAAAGAAGAAGAAGAACAAGAAGAAGAAGAAGAAGAAATAGAAAAAGAAGAAGAAGAAGAAGAAATAGAAAAAGAAGAAGAAGAACGAGAAGAAGTAGAAGAAGAAGAAGAAGAAAAAGAAGTAGAAGTAGAAAGAGAAGAAGAAGAAGAAGAAAAAGAAGTAGAAGTAGAAAGAGAAAAAGAAGAAGAAGAAAAAGAAGAAGAAGAAGGGGAGAAAGAAGAAGTAGAACGGGAGAAAGAAGAAGACGATGATGAATTGCAAGAGAAAGAAGAAGGATTGGAAGAAAAAGATGAAGAAGAAGAACAAAAATTAGAATTAGAAGAAGAAGAAAAACAAGAATTAGAATTAGAAGAAGAAGAAGAATTGCAAAAAGAAGAAGAAGAAGAAGAAGAAGAAGAAGAAGAAGAAGAAGAAAAAGAAGAAGAATTGAATAAGTAAAATGAGAGGAACAATATGAAGAGGAAGAAGAAGAAGAAGAAAAATTGGAAGAAGACGAAGAAGTAGAACAAGAAGAATTGGAAGGAGAAGATGAAGAGAAGAAGAAGAGGAAGAAGAAGAAGATGGAGAATTGGAAGGAGAAGATGAAAAGGAAGAAGAAGAAGGAAAAGAGGAAGAATTAGAAGAATTAGAAGAAGAAAATAAATTAGAAGAGGAATTGGAAGAGAAAGAAGATGAAGAACTTGAAGAAGAAGAAGACGAACAAGATGAAGGAGACGAAGAAAAATATGGAGATGAAGAAAAAAAAGGAGATGAAAAGAAGACGAAGAAGCA
>JAIUJO010000121.1:412500-420000 GCA_023846275.1 Vanilla planifolia | reverse complement strand
GAAGAAAATGAAGAAAAGGATGAAAATGGAGAAGGAGAAGAAGAAGAAGAAGAAGAAGAAGAGACAAAGAGGAAGAAGGAAAAAAAAGAAGAAGAAAAGGAAGAAGAAGTAGAAGAAAAAGATAAGGGAGAAGAAGAAGAAGAAGAATAAGAAGAAGAAGAAGAAGAAGAAGAAGAAAAAGAAGTGGAAAAGGAAGAAGAAAAAGAAGTTAAATAAGAAGTTGAAAAAGAATAATAAGTAGAAGAAAAAGTAGTAGTAGAAGAGGAGGAAGAAGAAGAAGAAGAAGAAGAATAAGAGGAGGAAGAAGAAGAAGAAGAAAAAGGAGGAGGAGGAGGAGGAGAGGAAGAAGAAGGAGGAGAAGGAGGAGGAGGAGGTGGAGAAGAAGAAGAAGAAGAAGAAGAAGAAGAAGAACAAGAAGAAGAAGAAGAAGAAGAAGAAGAAGGGGAAGAAGAAAAAGAAGAAGAAGTAGAAGAAGATTAAGAAGGGTGCAAAACAGAAGTAGAAGAAGAAGAATGATAATAATAAGAAAAAGAAGATGATGAAGAACAAGTACAAGAACAAAAGGAAGAAGAAGAAATAGAAGAAAGTAGAAACAGAAGAAAGAAGAAGAATAAGAAGAAAAATAAGAGGATGAAGAAAAATAAGAAGATGAAGAAGAAGAAGAAAAGAGGAAGAAGATGGAGAAGAAGAAGAAGAAGAAGAAGAAAAAGATGAAGTAGAAGAAGAAGTAAAAGAAGTTGAAGGAAAAGAAGAAGAAGAAGAAGAAAAAGAAGTAGAAGAAGAAGAAGAAGAAACAAAAGAAGGGGAAGAAGAAGGAGATGGAGAAGAATAAGAAGAAGAGGAAGTAGTAGTAGTAGTAGTAGAAGGATAAGAAGAAGAAGAAGAAGAAAAGAAGAAGAAAAGAAGAAGAAAATGATTATGATGAAGAAGAAGAAGATTATGAAGGGGGAGAAGAAGAGGAAGAAGAAGAATAAGAAGAAGAAGAAGAAGAAGAACAAGAACAAGAAGAAAAGAAGGAAAAGAAGAAGGAGAAGAGGAAAAAGAAGAAGCAGAAGATGATGATGAAGAAGAAGAAGAAGAAGAAAAAGTAGGAGAAAAAGAAGTAGAAGAAGAAGAAGAAGAAGAAGAAGGAGAAAAAGAAGGAGAAGAATAAGTAGAAGTAGAAGAAGGAGAAGAAGAAGAAGTAGTAGTTGAAGAGGAAGAAGAAAAAAGTGGAGAAGAAGAAGAAGAAGAGGAGGAAGAGGAAGAAGAAGAAGAGGAAGATGATGAAAAAGAAGAAGAAGAAGAAGAAGAAGAAGCAGAAGAAGAAGAAGAAGAAGAAGAAGAAGAAGAAGAAGAAGAAGTAGAAGATGAATAAGAAGAAGAAGAAGAAGTAGAAGAGAAAGAAGAAGAAGAAAAAGAAGAACAAGAAGGAGAAAAAGGAGGAGGAGAAGAGAAGAAGAAGAAGAAGAAGAAGTAGAATTAGATGTTGATGATGATGATGAAGAAGAAGAAGGCCAAAAAGAAGGAGGATGAAAGCATAGGAGGGGGTGGAGAATAAGAAGAAAAAGAAGAATAAGATGAAGAAGAAGAAGAAGAAGAAGAAGAGGAAGGAGTAGAAGGAGAAGAAGAAGAAAATGAAGAAGTAAAAAAAGAAGAAGTAGAAGAAGATTAATGAGGGGGCAAAGAAGTAGAAGAAGAAGAAGAAGGCGATGAAGAAGAAGAAGAAGAAAAAGACGAAGAATAAGAAGAAGAACAAGAAGAATAAGAACCAGAACAACAACAAGAAGAAGAAATATAAGAAAGAAGAAGAAGAATAAGAAGAAGAAGAAGAAGAAGAAGAAGGTGAAGAAGAAGATGAAGGAGAAGAAGAAGAAGAAGAAGAAGAAGAGGAAGTAGTAGTAGAAGAAGAAGAAGAAGAAAAAGGAGAAGAAGAAGTAAAAGAAGTTGAAGGAGGGAAAGAAGAAGAAGAAGAATAATAATAATAACAATAAGAAGAAGAAGAAGAGGACAAAGAAGAAGAAGAAATTGAAAAAAACGAAGAAGATCAAGAAGAAGAAGAACAAGGAGAAGAAGAATGAAGAGGAAGAAGAAGAATATGAAGTTGAATAAGAAAGAGAGGAAGAAGAAGATAATGAAGAAGAAGTTGAAGAGGAAGAAGGGAAAGAATAAGAAGAAATAGAAGAAGAAGAAAAAGAAGGAGAAGAAGCAGAAGGGGAAGATGGAGATGGAGGAGAAGAAGAAGGAGGAGGAGGAGGAGGAGGAGAAGAAGAAGAAGAAGAAGAAGAAGTAGAAGAAGAAGAAGAAGAAGAAGAAGAAGAAAAAGAAGAAGAAGAAGAAGAAGAAGATGATGATGATGATGAAGAGAAAGAAGATGAAGAAGAAGAGAAAGGAGACAAGAGGAGGAGAAGGAGAAGGAGGAGGAGGGGGAGGAGGAGAAGAAGAAGAAGAGGTAGCCTCTTTTACTTCTTTTTCTTCATTCTACTTCTTCTTCTTCTTCTCTTTATTCTTCACCTTTCTTTTCTTCTTCTTCTTCACCATCTTCTTCTTCTTCTTCTTCTTCTTCTTCTTCTTCTTCTTCTTCTTCATCGTCTTCTTCTTCTTCTTCTTTATATTCTTCTTCTTCTTCCTCTTCTTCTTCCTCCTTTTTTTTACCTTCCTCTTCTTTGTCTCTTCTTCTACTTCTTCTCCATCTTCTACTTCTTTTTCTAGTTCTTCTTCTTCTTCTTCTTTTTCTTTTTCTTCTTTTTAATCTTCTTTTCCTCTTCTTCAAGCCTTTTTGTTCTTCTTCTTCATTTTCTTCTTCATCTTCTCTATCTTCTTCTTCTTCTACTTCTCCCTCTTCTTCTTCTTCTTCTTTTTCTTGTACTTTTTGTTCTTAATCTTCTTCTACTTCGTCTTCTACTTCTACTTCTTTTTCTTCTTCTTCTTCTTCTTCTTCTTCGTCTTCGCCTTCTTCTTTTTCTTCTTCTTCATCACCGTCTTCTTCCTCTTCTTTGTGTTCTTTTTCTTCTTTTTCTTCTTCTTCTTCATTTTCTTCTTCTTCTTCTTCTTCTTCTTCTATGCCTCCTCTTTTTTCTTCTTCTTCTCCTTCTTCTTTTCTTATTCTTTCTCTTCTTCTTCTTCTGCTTCTTCTCCTTCTTCTCATTCATCTATTTTTCCTCCTTCCACTTCCCCTTCTCCTTCTATTTCTCCTTCATCTTCTTCTTCTTCTTCTTCTTGTTCCTCCTCTACTACTACTACATCTTCTTCTTCTCATTCTCCTTCTCGTTCTTCTTCTCTTCTTCTTCTTCTTCTTCTTCTTTGTTTTTATCTTCTTCTTCTTCTTCTTTGTCTTCTTCATCTTCCTCTTCTTCTTCCTCCTCTTCACCTTCTTCTTCTTCTTTTCTTATTCTTTGTCTTCATCTTCTTTTCTTATTCTTCTTCTTCTTCTTCTCCTTCTCCTCCTCCTCCTTCTTCTAGAGCTCTATCTTTTTTTTGCCTTCTTCTTCCTCTCCTTCTTCTTTTTCATCATCATCATCTTCTTCTTCTTCTTCTTCTTCTACTACCACTACATCTTCTTTTTATTCTTCTTCTTCTTCTTCTTCTCATTATTCTTCTTATTCTTCCTCTCTTATTCTTCTTCTTCTACTTCCTTTTCTTCTTCCTTTTTTTGGTTTTCTTCTTCTTCTTCTTCTTCTTTGTCTTCTTCTTCTTCTTCTTCTTCTTTGACTTCCTCTTCTTCTTCTTCTTCTTCTTCTTTTACTCCTCCTACTCCTTCTTCTTCTTCTCCTCCTCCTTCTTCTTCTTCTCCTCCTTCTTTTTCTTCTTCTTATTCTCTTTCTTTTGCTTCTTCTTAGAATTCTTGTCCTTCATCTTCTTCTCCTTCTTTTGCTTCTCCATCTTCTTCTTCTTCCTCACTTCTTCTTCTTCTTTCTTTCTTCTTTTTAAACATCATCATCATCTTCTTCTTCTTCTTTATCTCTATCATTTTATTCTTATTCTTCTTCTTCTTGCTCATCTTCATCTTCATTTTCATCTTCTTCTTTGTCTTCTTCGTCTTCTTCTTTGCCTTCTTCTTTGTCTTCTTCTTCTTCTTCTTCTTCTTCTTCTTCTTCTTCTTCTTTTTCTTCTCCTTGTTTTGCTTCTTCATCTTCTTCTTGTTGTTCTTCTTGTTCTTCGTTGACTTCTTCTTTATTTTCGTCATCTTCTTCTTCTTATTATTCTTCTTCTTCTTCTTCTTCTTCTCCTTCTTCTCCTAATTCTTTTACTTTTTCTTCTTCTTCTTCTTCTTCTTCTTCTTTCTTTTTCTTCTTGTTCTTTTTCTTCATCTTCTTCTTCTTCTTCTTCAACTTCTTCATGTTCTTCGACTTCTTCTTCCTCTTTTGCTTCTTTTTTCTTCTTTTTCCTCTTCTTCTTTTCCTTCTTCTTCTTCTTCTTCTTCTTCTTCTTCTCCTTCTTTCTCTTCATTAGGCTTTTCTTCTTCTTCATCAACATTAGCTTCTTCTTCTCCTTCTTCTTCTTCTTCTTTTTCTTCTTCTTCTTCTTCTTCTTCTCCTTCTTTCTCTTCATTAGGATTTTCTTCTTCTTCATCATCATTAGCTTCTTCTTCTCCTTCTTCTTCTTCTTCTTCTTCTTCTTCTATTTCATATTATTCGTCTTCTTCTTTTCTTTATTCTTCATGTTCTTCTTCTTCTTCTTCTCCTTCACCTTCTTATTCTTCTTCTCCTTCATCTTTTTCTTCACCTTCTATTTCTTCTTCGTCTTCTTCATCTTCTTCTTCTTCTTCTACTTCTTCTTCTTCTTCTACTTCTCCTTCTTCTTCTTCTTCTTCTTCTTTTTCTACTACTTCTTCTTCTTCTTTTTCTTCTTCTTTTGCATCTTCTTCTCCTTCTTTTTCTTCTTCTTCCTCTTCTTCTTCTTCGTTCTCTTCTTCTTCTCCTTTGTCATCTTCTTAGACTTTTTCTTCTTCTTCTTCTTCTAGTTCTCCTTCTTTTTCACCATCTCCTTCTCTAACTTCTTCTTTGCCTTTTTCTTCGCCTTCTTCTTCTTCTTCTTCTTCTTCTTCTTCTACTCCTTCTTCTTCTACTCCTTCTTCTTCTCCTTCTACTTCTTCTTCTACACATTCTTATTCTTCTTCTTCTCCTTCTTCTTCTCCTATTCCTTCTCCTTCTTCTTCTTCGCCTTCTTCTTCTTCTTCTTCTTTGTCTTCATCTTCTTTCTCTCTTCCGTCTTCTTCTTCTCTTTCTTCTTCTTTATCATCTTCATCCTTCTTCTTCTTCTTCTTCTTCTTCCTTTTCTTCCTCTTCTTCTTTGTTTTCGTTTCCTTCTTCTTCTTCTTCTTCTTCTTCTTCTTCTTCTTCTGCTTCTTCTTTTTCTCCTTCTCTTCTTCTTCTTCTTCTTCTTCTTCACCTTCTTCTTCTTCTTCTTCTTTTTCTTCATCTTCTTTTTCTCCTTTGTTTTCGTGTTCTTTTTTTTCTTATTCTCCTCCTACTTCTTGTTTTCCATTTTTTTTCTCCTTCTTCTTCCTTTTCTTCTTATTTTCCTTCTTATTCTTCTTCTTCTTCTACTACTACTATTTTCTTATTCTTCTTCTTCTTCTCATTCTCCTCCTCGTTCTTTATCTCTTCTTCTTCTTCTTCTTCTTCTTATTCTTCTACTACTTCTTCTTCTTCTTCTTTGAGTTCTTGTTCTTCTTCCTACTATTCTTCTTCTACTTTGTTTTTGTCTTCTTCTTCTTCTTCTTCTTCTTTTTCATTTTCTCCTTCTTCTTCTTTTTCTTCTACCTCTTCACCTTCTTCTTCTTCTTCTTGTTCTTTGTCTTAAACTTCTTTTTCTTCTTCTTGTTATTCTTCTTCTTCATCATCTTCTTCTTCTCCTCCTATTTCTTGTTCTCCATCTTCTTCCTCTTCTTCTTCTTCTTCTTCTTCTCCATCTTCTTCTATTTTTTCTTCTACTTCTTCTTCTTCCTCTTCTTCATGTTCTTCATTATCAACATCTTCTTCTTCTACTAGTTCTTCTTTTTCGTCTTCATATTCTTCTTCTTCATTTTCTTCTTCTTCTTCTTCTTCTTCAATCTTCTTCTTCTTCTTCTTTGCCTTCTTCTTGTTTATCATGTTCTTTTTCTTCTTCTTCTTCTTCTCCTTCTCCTTCATCTTCTTCTTCTTCTTCTTCTTCTTCTTCTCCTTCTTCTTCTTCATTGACTTCTTTCTCTTCCTCTTCTTCTTCTCCTTTTTCTTTTTGTTAATCTTCTTCTTCTTCTTCTTCATTTTGTTCTTCTTATTCTTCTTCTTCTTAATCATCTTCTTCTTCTTTTTCATCTTCCTCTTCTTCTTCATCATCTTCTTCTTCTTCTTCGTCTTCTTCTTCTACTTCCTCTTAATCTTCATCTTCTTCTTCTTATTCTTCTACTTCATCTTCTTCTTCTTCTCCTCCTTTTTCTTGTTCTCCATCTTTTTTATCCTTCTTTCTCTTCTTCTTTATCTTCTTCTTCTACTACTACTACTTCTTCTTCTCCTTCTTCTTCATCTCCATCCTCTTCTTCTATTTCTTCTTCTTCCTCTTCTTTTTCCTCTTCTTCTTGTTCTTAATCATCATCATTTTCATCTTCTTCTACTTCTTCTTCTTCTTCTTCTTATTCTTCTACTTCATTTTCTTCTTCTTCTTCTTCTTCAATCTTCTTTTTCTTCTTCTTTGCCTTCTTCTTCATCATGTTCTTCTTCTTCTTCTTCTTCTTGTTCTCCTTCTTCGTCTTCTTCTTCTTTGTCTTCTTCTTCTTCTTCTTCTTCTTCTTCTTCTTCTTCTTTGTCATCATCATGATCATCCATCTTGTTCTTCTTCTTCTTTTCCCTATTTGTCATCATCTTCTTCTTCTTCTTCTTCCTCTTCTTTTTCTTCTTCTTCTTCTTCTCAGACTTCTTCTCCTTCTCCTACTTCTTCTTCTTCGATTCTTCTTCTAGTTCTTCTTGTTCTTCTTTTCCTTCTTCTTTATCTATTTTTCCTTCTTCTTCTTCTTCTTCTTCTTCTTTGCCGTCTTTTCCTTCTTCTCCTTCTTCTCTTTTTTCTTTTTTCATCCTCTTCTTCTTCTTCTTCTTCATTTTCTTCTTCTTCTCCATCTTCTTCGTCTTCTTCTTCTTCTTCTTATTCTTATTCTTCTCCTCCTCATCCTCTTCCTTCTTCTTCTTCTTCTTCTTCTTCTTCTTCTTCTTCTTCCTCCCTTACTCCTTCTTCTTCTTCTACTTCTAGTTTTTCTTCTTCTTCATGATCTTCTTCTTCTTCTTCATCTTCTTATTCTTCTTCAACTTCTCTTGTTCATGTTCTTCTTCTTGTTCTTCTTCTTCTTCTTCTTATTCTAATTCTTTTTCTTCGTCTTCTTATTCTTCTTCATCTTCTTCTTCTTCGGGTTCTTCTTCTTGTTTTTCTTATTATTATTATTATTATTATTATTATTGTTATTATTATTCTTTTTCTTCTTCTTTTTCTTCTATTCTTCTTCTTCTTCTTCATCTTCTTGTTCTTCTTCTTTTTCTTTTTCTTCTTCTT
>JAIUJO010000121.1:397500-407500 GCA_023846275.1 Vanilla planifolia | reverse complement strand
TCTTTGTCTTCTTCTTCTAATTCATCTTCTTTTTCATCATCTTCTTTTTCTTCTTCTTCTTCTTCTTGTCCTTCTCCTTCTTTTACATCTTATTCTACTTTTTTGTCTTCTTGTTCTTCTTCTTTGACATCTTCTTCGTCTTCGTCTTGTTTTTCTTCTTCTTCCTCTTCTTCTTCTAATTCTTATCGTTCTTCTTCTCCTTCTTCTTACCCTCCTTGTTCATCTTCTTTTCCTTCTGCTACTTCTCCTTTTTCTTCTTCTTCTTTTCCTTCATCCTCTTCTTGTTCTCCTTCTTTTACTTCTTGTTCTTGTTCATGCTCTTTTTCTTCTTCTTCTCCCTCATCTTCTTCATCGTCTTCTTCTTCTTCTTCTTCTTCTTCTTCTTCTTTGTCTTCTTTTTATTCTTTGTCTTCTCCTTCTTCTTCTTTGTCTTCTTATTCTTCTTCTTCTTTTTCTTTTTCTTCTGCTGCATCTTTTTTTCATCTTCTTCTTCTTCTACTTCTTCTTTTTCTTCTTCATTGTCTTATTCTTCTTCATCATGTTCTTCATCAAGTTCTTCTTCATGTTCTTCTTCTTGTTCTTCTTCTTTTTGTTCTTCTTCTTCTTCTTCTTCTTCTCCAACTCCTCATCCTCATTCTTCTTTTCTTCCTCTTCTTTTTTGTTTTCTTTAGCTTCTTCCTCTACTTCGTCTTCTTCATCTTTTCCTTCTTCTTCTTCTTCATCATCATCATCATCTTCTTCTTCTTTTTCTTCTTCTTCTTTGTCTTCTTCTTCTTATTCTTCCCCTTCCTCTTCTTCTTCTCCTGATTCTACTTTTTCTTCTTCTTTTTCTCCTTCTTCTTCTTCTTCTTCTTCTTTTTCTTCTTCTTCTTCTTGTTCCTCTTCTTCTTCTTCTTCGTCTTCATGTTTAACTTCTCCTTTTTCTTCTTCTTCTTCTTCTTTTTCTTCTTCTTCTTCTTTTTCTTCTTCTTCTTCTTCTTCTCTTCTTCCCCTTCATCTTCTTCTTCTTCTTCTTCTTCTTCTTCCTCTTCTTCTTTTTTTTCTTCTCCTTCTTCATGTTCTTCTTCTCCTTCAACTTTTTCTTCCTCCCCTTCTTCTTCTTGTACTTCTTATTCTCTTTCTTTTTCCACATTTCTTCATCATCTTCTTCTTCTTCTTCTTTTTCTTCTTTTCCTTCTTCTTTTTATTCTTCTTCTCCTTCTCCTTCTCTTCATCTCTTTCTCCTTCTTCTCCTACTTTTTCTTCTACTTCTTATTCTTCTTCTTTTACTTTGTGTTCTTCTTCTACTTTGTCTTCTTCTTCTTCTTCTTCTTCTTCTTCTTCTTCTAATTCTTCCTCTTCTTCTACTTCTTATTTTTCTTCATCTCCATATTCTTCTTCGACGTCATCCTCTTCTTCCTCTTCTTCTTCTTCTTCTTCTTCTTCTTCTTCTATTTCTTCAACTTCTTCGTCTTCCTTTTCTGCATCTTCTTCTTCTTCTTGTCCTTTTTCATTTTCATCTCCTTCTTCTTCTTCTTCTTCTTCTTCTTCTTTTCCTTCTCTTTCTTCCTCTCCTTCATCTTCTTCTTCTAATTCTTCTTCTTCTTCTTCTTCTTCTTCATCTTCTTCTTCTTCTTCTTCTTTGCTTCTTCATCTTCTTTGCTTCTTCGTCATCTTCTTCTTCTTCTTCTTCTTCTTATTTTTTGTTCTCTACTTCTTCTTTGTGTTCTTCTTCTTCTCCTCCTCCTCCTTCTTCTTTCCTCTTCTTCTTATTCTTCTTCTTCTTCTACTTGTTCATCTTTATCTTTTTCTTCATCTTCTTCTTTTTCTTCTTCTTATTCTTCTTCTTCTTCTTCTTCTTCTTATTCTTTTCCTTCTTTTTCTTATTCTTCTTCTTCTTCTTCTTCTTCTTCTTCTTTTTCTTTTTCTTTGCCTTCACCTTCTTCTTCTTTTTCTTCTCCGACTTATCTTCCTTAACTTCTTCAACTTCTTCTTCTTTTTCTTCCCCTTCTTTCTCTTATTCTTCTTCTTCTTTTTCTTCTTCTTCTTCCTATTCTCCATCTTCGTCTTGTACTTCTTCTTCCTCTTCTTCTTCTTCTTTATCTTCTTCATCTTCTTCTTCTGTTTCTTCTTCTTCTTCTTTATCTTCTTCATCTTCTTCTTCTGTTTCTTCTTCTTCTTCTTTGCAATCTTCTTCTTGTTCTTCTTCTCATTCCTCATTTTCTTCTTCTTCATCTTCTTACACTTCTTCTTCTTCTTCTTCTTCTTCATCTTCTTCTTCCTCTTCTTCTTCTTCTTCTTCTTCTTCTTCATCTTCTTCTTCTTCTTCTTCTTCTTCTTTGTCTTCTTTATCTTCTTCTTTTTCTTTTCCTCCTTTTCTTCTTTCTCTTCTTCCTCTTCTTTTTCCAATACTACATCTTCTTCTTCCTCTTCTTCAACTTCTTCTTCTTCTTCTTCTTCTTTGCCTCTTCCTTCATCATCTTCTTCTTCTTCATCATCTTCTTCATCTTCTTTCTATTGTTCTTCGTCTCCTTCTTCTTCTTCTTCTTCTTCTTCTTTTTCTTCTTCTTCTTCTTCTTCTTCTTCTCCTTCTTCTTCCTCTTCTTAATCATCACCATCATCTTCTTCTTTTTCTTCAACTGCATCTTCTTCTTCTTCTTCTTCTTCTTCTCCATCTACTGTTTCTCCTTCTTCTTTTTCATCTTTTTCTTCTCCTTCTCCATCTACTTTTTCTCCATCTTCTAATTCTTCTCCTTCTTCTCCTTCTTCCTCTTCTTTTACTTTTTCTTCTTCTACTACTTCATATACTTCTTCTTCATCTTCTTATTCTTATTCTTATTCTTATTCTTCTTCAACTTCTTCTTCTTCTTCTTCTTCTTCTTCTTCTACTATTACTTCTTCTTCTTCTTCTTCTTCCCCTTTTTCTTCTTCTCCTTCTTCTTCTCCTCCTCCTTCTTCTTCTTCTTCCTCTTCTTCTTCTTCTTCTTCTTCTTCTTCTTCTTCTTTTTGTTCACCTTCTCCTTCTTCGTCGTCATCATCATTACCATCTTCTTCTTCTTCTTCTTCAACACCTTATACTTCTTCTCCTTGCCCTTCTTCACCTTCTTCTCCTTCATCTTCTACTACTTGTTCTTTTTCTTCTTATTCTTCTTCTTCTTCATCATCATCATGTTCTTCTTATTCTTCTTTTTCTTCTTCTTCTTATTCTTCTTCTTCTTCTTCTTCTTCTTTGTCTGCAACTTTTGTTTCTTCCCCTTCTTTTACTTCTTCTTTTTTGTCTCCTTCTTCTTGTTCTTCTTCTTATTCTTCTTCTTCTTCATCTTATTCTTAGTCATCTTTTTCTTCTTCTTTTTCTTATTTTTGCTGTTCTTCTTCCTCCACTTCTTCTTAGTGTTCTTTCTCTTCTTCTTCTCCTTCTTCTTCTTCGTTTCCTCTTCTTCTTCTTCTTCTTATTCTTCTTCTTCGTCTTCTTCTTCTTCTTCATCCTCTTCTTCTTCATCTTCTTCCTCTTCTTCTCCTTCTTCTTCTTCTTCTTCTTCTTCTTTGTCTTCCTTTCCTTCTTCTTCTTCTTCTTTTCCTTCTTCTTCTTCTTCTTCTTTATCATCGTCATCATCATCATCTTCTTCTTCTTCTTCTTCTTCAGCTTCTGCTTCTTATTCTTCTTCTTCTTCATCTTCTCCTTTTTCTACTTTTCCTTCTTCTCTTCCTTTTCCTTATTTCACTTCTTCTTCTTCTTTGTCTTCTTCATGTTTTTCTTCTTTTTCTTCTAGTTCTTCCACTTCGTCTCCTTCTTCTTCTACTTCTTCTTCTTCTCGTTCATCATCTATTTCTTCCTCTTCTTTGACTTTCTTAACATTTTCTTCTTCTTGTTCCTCTTTATTTTTTCCTTCAGCTTTTTCATCATCTTCTCTTCTTCTTCGTCTTCTTCTTTTTCCTCTACTTCTTCTCCTTCTTCTTCTTCTCTTCCTTCTTCTCCTTCTACTTCTTCTTGTTCTTGTTTTGCTTAATCTTCTTCTTCTTCTTCTACTTCTTCTTCTTGTTCTTCTTCTTTTTCTTCTTTGTCTTCTTCTTCCGCCTCTTCTTCTTCCTCTTCTTCCTCGACTTCTTCTTTTTCTTCCTTTTCTTCTTTCCCTTCTTCTTCTTCTTTTTCTTATGCTACATTTTCTTCTTCTTTCTCTTGATCTTCTTCTTCTTGTACTTCTTCTTCTTTTCCTTCTTCTTCTTTGTCTCTTCTTCATCTTCTCCTTCTTAATCATCTTCTTCTTCTTGTTCTTCGTCTCCTTCTTCTTCTTATTCTCCTTCTTCCTCTTCTTCTTCTTCTTCTTCTTCTTAATCTTCTTCTTCTTCTCCTACTTCTTCCTCTCCTTCTTCTTCTCCTCCTTCTTCATCTTATCCTTCTTCTTCTTCTTCAAAAAAAAATCATCATCATCATCATCTTCTTCTTCTTCTCCTCCTCCTTCTACTTCTTCTCCTTCTACTCCTTCTCCTTCTTCTCCTTTTTCTTCTTCTTCTTCTTTTTCATCTTCCACTTATTCTACTTCATTGTCTTCTTCTTATTATTATTATTATTATTCTTATTCCTATCTTCTTTTTCTTCTGTCTTCTTGTTTTTCTCCCACTTTTCTTCGTCTTCTTCTTTGACATCTTCTTCTTCTTTTCCTTCCTTTTATTCTTCCTCTTTTTCTTCTACTACACCTTATTCTTCTTCTTCTTCTTCTTATTATTCTTATTCTCCATCGTCTTCCTCTTCTTCAAATTCCACTTCTTTGTCTTCCCCTTGTACTTCTTATTCTTCTCCAACTCTTTCTTCTTCTTCTTCAACTTCCTCTTTTTCTTCTTTTTCTTCTTTTGCTTCTTCTTCTTCTTCTTCTCCTCCTTTTTCTAAGTCATTCTCCTTCTTCTCCTTATTTTTCATCTTTTTCTTCTTCTTCTTCATCATCATCATCTTCTTCTTCTTCTTCTTCTTCTTCTTCTTCTTCTTCTTCCACTTCTTCTTCTTCTTTTTCTTCTTGTTCTTCCTCTTCTTCTTCTTCATAATCATCATTTTCTAGTTCTTCTCTTCTTCTTCTTCTTCTTCTTCTTCTTCTTCTTCTTATTCTTATTCTTATTATTCTTCTTCTTCTTCTTCCGTTTCTTCTTCTTCTTCTTCTTCTTCTTCTACTTCTTCTTCTACTTCTACTTCTTCTTCTTCTCCTTCTTCTTCTTCCTCATCTCCTTCTTCTTCTTCTTCTTCATCTACATCATCTTTTTCTTCTTCTTCTTCTTTTTCTTCTTCTTCTTCTTCTTCATCTACTTTTTCGTCCTCATCTTCCTCGTCTTCCTCTACTTCTTGTTCGTCATCTTCTACTTCCTCTTCTTTTTCTTCTTCATCTTTGTCTTCTTCTTCATCTTCCACTTTTTCTTCGTCTTCTTCTTCGACTTCTTCTTTTTCTTCCTTTTCTTCTTCCTCTTCTTCTTCTTCTTTTTCTTCTACTGCATCTTGTTCTTCTTGTTTTTCTTTTTATCTTATTCTTATTCTCCATTGTCTTCCTCTCCTTCAACTTCCTCTTCTTCATCTTCCTCTTCTACTTCTTTGTCTTCTTCTTCTTCTTCTTCTTGTTCTACTTCTTCTTCTTCTTTGTCTCTTCGTTCTTCATCTTCTTCTTCTTCTTTTTCTCCTTCTTCATCAACTTCTTCTTCTTCCCCTTCTCCTTCTTCCTCTTGTAATTCTTATTCTTCTCCAACTCTTTGTTCTTATTCTTCATCTTCCACTTTCTCTTCTTTTTCTTCTTTTCCTTCTTCCTCTTCTCCTCATTTTTTCTTTGTCATTCTCCTTCTCCTTATTTTCCTTCTTTTTCTTCTTCTTCTTCTACTACTACTACTTCAACTTCTTCTTCTTCTTCTTCGACTTCTTCTTCTTCTTCTTAATTTTCTTCTCCTCCTCCTCCTCCTACTTCTTCTTGTTCTTCTTCTTCTTCTACTTATTATTCTTCTTCTTCTTCTTCATCATCTTCTTCATCTTCTTCTTCCTGTTCTTCATCTTCTTCTTCTTCTTCTCCTTCTTCATGATCTTCTTCTTCTTCTTCTTCTTCTTCTTCTTCTTCTCCTTCTTCTTCTTCTTCTCCTTTTTCTTCTTCTACTTCTTCTTCTTCTTCTTCTTCTTCTTCTTCTTCTTCTTTGCCTTCTTCTTCTTCTTCTTCTTATTCTCCTTCTACTTCTCCTTCTTGTCATTCTTCTCCTTCTTCTCCTTCTTCTTCTTCTTCTTTTTCGTCTTATTCTTCTTCTTCTTCATCTTCATTTTGTTCTTCTTCTTCTACTACTTCAACTTCTTCTTCTTCTTCTTCTTCATCGTCTTCTTCTTCTTTTTCCTCCGCTTCTTCTACTTCTTCTTCCTCGTCTCCTTCTTCTTCTTCTTCTTCTTGTTCTTCATCTTCTTCATCATCTTCTTTGTCTTCTTTTTCTTCTTCTTATTCTTCTTCTTGTTCTTCTTCTTCCTTTACTTCTTTGTGTTCTTCTTCTTCTTATTCTCCTTCTTGTTCTTGTTTTCCTCTTCTTCTTCTTTTTCTTCTTCTTCTTCTTCTTCATCTTCTTTTTCTTCACCTTCCTCTTCTTTTTCTTTTTGCTCTTTTTCATCTTCTTCATCATCATCATCATCATTTTCTTCTTCTTCTTCTTCTTCTTCTTCTTTTTTGTCATCTTTTTCTTCTTCTTCTTCTTCTTCTTCTTCTTCGTCATCGTCATCACTATCATCTTTTTCTTCTTCTTCTGCTTCTACTTCTTCTTCTTCTCCTCCTTCTCATTCTTCTTCTTCTTCTCCATCTTCTTCTTCTTATTCTTCTACTTCTCCTTCTTCTTCTTGTACTTCTTCATCTTGTTCTTCTTCGTCTTCCACTTCTTCTTCTTCCACTTCTTCTTCTTTTCCTCTTCCTCCTTCTTCTTCTTCTCCTTCTTCTTCTACTTGTAATTCTTCTTCCTCTTCTTCATCTTCTTCTTCTTCTTTACTTCTTCTTCTTCATCATCATCATCATCTTCTTCTTCTTCTTTACCTTCTTCTTCTTCTTCTTCTTCTTCTTCTTCTTCTTCTAATTCTTCTTCTTCTTCTTCTTC
This sequence comes from Vanilla planifolia, assembly GCA_023846275.1. Classification (NCBI taxonomy): domain Eukaryota; kingdom Viridiplantae; phylum Streptophyta; class Magnoliopsida; order Asparagales; family Orchidaceae; genus Vanilla; species Vanilla planifolia. The sequence goes on along the minus strand of JAIUJO010000121.1, from coordinate 400,435 downwards.
TTCTTCTTCTTCTTCTGCTTTGTGTTCTTCTTTTTCTCCTTCATCTTCTTCTTCTTTCCCTCTTCTTCTTCTTCTTCTTCTACTTGTTCTTGTTCGTGCATTTTTTCTTCTTCCTCCTCTTCTTCTTCTGAGTCTTCCTCTTCTTAAACTACTTCTTTTCCTTCTTCTTTTTCTTCTTCTTCTTCTTCTTCTTCATGCTCTTATTCTACCACTTCTTTATCTTCTTCTTATTCTTCATCTTCTACTTTTTCTTCTTTTTCGTCTTCTTCTTATTCTAATTCTTCTTCTTCTTCTTCTTCATCTTGTTTGACTTTTTCTTCTTCTTTTTCTTTGCCTCCTTCTCTCTATTCTTCTTCTTCAACTTCTTCTTGACCATGAACTTCTTGTTCTTCTTCTTCTTCTTCTTCTTCTTTCACTTCATCTTGTTCTTATTATTATTATTATTATTATTCTTCCCCTTCACCTCCTTCTTCTTCTTCTCTTCTTCTTCTTCTTTTTCTTCTTCTACTTCTTCTTCTTGTACTTATTCATCCTCTTCTTTCTCTTCTTCTACTTCTACTTTTTCTTCCTTATTTTTTTCTTCTTCCATTTCATCTTCTTTTTCTCCTTCTTTGTCTTCTTCTTCTTCTTCTTCTTCATCTTCTTGTTCTTCTTGTTCTTCTTGTTCTTCTTCATCTTCTTGTTCTTCTTGTTCTTCTTCATCTTCTTTTTCTTTTCTTTTCTTCTTCTTCATCTTCTTCTTCTTCTTCTTCTTATTCTTCATCTTCTTCTTATTCTGCTTCTTCTTCTTTGTGTTCTTCTTCTTCTTCCTCTTCATCATCTTCTTTTTCTTCTTCATCATCTTAATCTTCTTCTTCTTTTTCTTCTTCATCTTCTTCTTATTCTTTGTCTTCTTCTTCTTCTTCATCATCTCTTCTTCACCTTCTTGTTTTACAACTTCACCCTCTTCACCTTCCACTTTCTCTTCTTTGCCTTCTACTTTTTATTTTCTTTGTCGTCTTCTTCTTCTTCTTCTTCTTCTCCTTCTCCTCCTCCTCCTCCTCCTCTTCCTTCTCCTTCTTCTTCATCATCATCTTCTTCATCTTCTCCTTCTCCTTCTTCTTCTTCTTCTTCTTCTTCTTCGTCTTCTTCTTCTTCTCCTTCTTCTTCGTCTTCTTCTTCTTCTCCTTCTTCTTCTTCTTCTTCTCCTTCTTTTTCTTCTTCGTCTCCTTCTTGTTCTTGTCTTTCTTCTACTTCTTCTTCTTCTTCTTCTTGTTTTCTTCATCTGTTTCTTCTTCTTCTCTTCATCTTCTTCACATTTTTCTTCTTCTTACACTTCTTCATCTTCTTCCACTTCTTCTTCTTCTTCCACTTCTTCTACTTCTTCTTTTTCTTCTTATTCTTCTTTTTCTTCATCAACTTTTTATTTTTCTTCCTCATCTTCTACTTCTTCTTCATTTGGTTCCTCTTCTTCTTCTTCTTCTTCTTTCTCTTCTTCTTCTTCTTCTTCTTTTTCTTTGTTTTCTTGTTCTTCTTCTTCTTCTTCTTCTTGTTCTTATTCTTCCTCTTGCTTTACCTCTTTTTTGTATTTTTTCTAATCTTCTCCTCCCTCTTCTTCTTCTTCTTCTTATTTTCCCCTTCTTCTTCTTCTTCTCTTCTTCTTCTTTTTTTCCCCTTCTTCTTCTTCTTCTCTTCTTCTTCTAAAAATTCTTCTTCTTCTTCTTTCTCTTCTTTTTCTTCTTCTTCTTCTTTTTCTTCTTCTTCTTCTTCTTCTTCTTGTTCTTTGTCTTCTTATTATTATTCTTATTCTTCCTCTTCTTCGTCTTCTTCAACTTCTATGTCTTCTTCTTCTTCGTCATCTTCTTCTTCCTTTCTTCTTCTTCATCTTCTTCTTTCTCTTCTCCTTCTTTCGCTTCTTCTTCTTCTTCTTTGCCGTCTTCTTCTACTTCGTCATCTTCTTCTTCTTCTTTTTCTTTTTCATCTACTTCTTCTTCATCTTCTTCCCCTTCTTCTTGTCCTTCTTCTCCTTCTTCTATTACTTCTTTTTCTTCTTCTTCTTCTTCTTCTTTTTCATCTTCTTCTGCTTCTTCTGCTTCTTCTACATCTAATTCTTCTTCCTCTTCTTCTTCTTTGCTTCTTCTTCTTCTTCATGAAAATCATCATCATCTTCTTCTTCTTCTTCTTCTTCTTCTTCTTCTTTTTCTTCTTCATCTTCTTCATATTCTTCTTCTTCTTCTTCTTGTTCTTCGGCTTTGTGTTATCCTTTTTCGCCTTCATCTACTTCTTCTTTCCCTCTTCTTCTACTTGTTCCTGTTTGTGCTCTTTTTCTTCTTCCTCTTCTTCTTCTTCTTCTTCTTACTCTCCTTCTTAAATTTCTTATTTTTCTTATTCTTCTTCTTCTTGTTCTTCTTCTTCTTCTTCTTCGTGCTCTTATTCTTCCTCTTCTTTTGTCTTCTTCTTATTCTTCTTCTTCTTTTTCTTCTTCTTTGTCTTCTTCTTATTCTACTTCTTCTTCTTCTTCTTCTTCTTCTTCTTCTTCTTCTTCTTTGTCATTTTCTTCATCTCCTTCTTGACCATGTACTTCTTCTTGTTCTTCTTCTTCTTCTTCTTCTTCTTTCACTTCATCTTGTTCTTCTTCTTATTATTCTTCAACTTCTTCTTCTTCTTCTTCGTCTTCCCCTCCACCTCCTTTTTCCTCTTCCCTTCTTCTTCTTCTATTCTTCTTCTACTTCTTCTTCTTCAACTTGTTCGTCCCCTTATTTCTCTTCTTCTACTTTTACTTCTACATTTTCTTCTTCTTCTCCTCCTTCTTTGTCTTCTTCTTCTTCTTCTTCTTCTTCTTCATCTACTTGTTCTTGTTCTTCTTCATCTTCTTCTTTTTCTTCTTTTACTTCTTTTTCATCTTTATCTTCTTCTTCTTCTTCTTCTTCTTCTTCTTTTTCCTCTTATTCTTCTT
>JAIUJO010000121.1:385000-395000 GCA_023846275.1 Vanilla planifolia | reverse complement strand
TTCTTCTTCTTCACCTTCTTCTTCTTTTTCATCTTCTTCTGCTTCTTCTTCTTCTACTACTTCTAATTCTTTTTCCTCTTCTTCCTCTTCATCATCTTCTTTGCTTCTTCTTCTTCATCATCATCATCATCATCATCTTCGTCTTTTTCTTCTTCTTCTTCATCTTCTTCTTATTGTTCTTCTTGTTGTTGTTGTTATTCTGCTTTTTGTTCTTATTTTTCTCCATCATCTTCTTCTTCTTTCCCTCATCTCCTACTTGTTCTTGTTCGAGCTCTTTTTCTTCCTCCTCTTCTTATTCTTCTTCTTCTTCTTCTTACTCTTCTTCTTCTTAAATTTCTTCTTTTTCTTCTTCTTCTTCTTGTTCTTCTTCTTCTTCTTCTTCTTCTTTGTGCTCTTATTCTATCTCTTCTATTGTCTTCTTCTTATTCTTCATCTTCTTGTTTTTCTTCTTCTTTGTCTACTTCTTATTCTATTTCTTCTTCTTCTTCTTCTTCATCATCATCATCTTCTTCTTGTTTGTCTTTTTCTTCATCTTCTTCTTCTTTGTCTCCTTCTTTCTATTCTTCTTCTTCATCTCCTTCTTGACCGTGCACTTCTTCTTGTTGTTGTTCTTCTTCTTCTATCACTTCATCTTGTTCTTCTTCTTCTTCTTCTTCATCTTCTTCTTCTTCTTCTTCGTCTTCCCCTCCACCTCCTTCTTCTTCTCTTCATCTTCTTCTTTTTCTTCTTCTACTTCTTCTTCTTCTACTTGTTTGTCCTCTTCTTTCTCTTCTTCTACATCTACTTTTACTTCTTCATTTTCTTCTTCTATTTCTTCTTCTTCTCCTCCTTTGTCTTCTTCTTCTTCTTCTTCTTCTTCATCTTCTTGTTCTTCTTGTTCTTCTTCATGTTCTTCTTTTTCTTCTTTCACTTCTTCTTCATCTTCATCTTCTTCTTCTTCTTCTTCTTCTTCGTCCTATTATTCTTATTCTTCTTCTTCTTCTTTTTCAACTTCTTTTTCTTTGTGTTATTCTTTTTCTTCTTCTTCTCCTTCGCCTTCTTCTCCTTTTTGTTCTTCTTCATCTTCATCTTCTTATTCTTTTTCTTCTTCTTCTTCTTCTTCTTCTTTGTCTTATTCTTCTTCTTCTTCTTCTTCTTTGCCTTCTTCTTTTACATCTTCACCTTCTTCGCCTTCCACTTTGTTTTCTTTGCCTTCTACTATTTATCTTCTTCTCCGTCTTCTTCTTATTCTACTTCTTCTTCTCCTTATCCTCCTCCTCCTCCTTCTCCTCCTTTTCCTTCTTCTTCTTCTTCTTCTGCCTCATCATCTTCTTCTTCTTCTTCTTCTTCCTCCCCTTCTCCTTCTTCTTCTTCTTCTACTTCTTCTTTTTCTTCTTATTCTTATTCTTCTTCTTCTTCTTCTCAATCTTCTTCTTCCATATTTTTTTCTTCTATTTCTTCTTCTTCTCCATCTTCTCCTTCTTCTACTTTCCTATCTCCTACATCTACTTCTTCTTCTTCTTCTTCTTCTTCTTCGTCTTCTTCTTCTTCTTCTTCCTCTTCTTCTTCTTTTTATTCTTCTTCCTCATCTGGTCCTTCTTGTTCTTCATCTCCTTCTCCTTGTTCTTCTTCTTCTTCTTTTTCTTCTTCTTCTTCTTCTTCTTCTTAATTTTCTTCTTCTTCTTCGTCGTCTTCTTCTTCTTCTCCTTCTTCTCCTCCTTCTACTTCTTGTCCTTCTTCATCATCTTCTTCTTCTTCTTCTTCTACTATTTCTTCTTCTTCTTCTTGTTTTCTTCATCTGCTTCTTTTTCTTTTTCTTCATCTTCTTCACCTTTTTCTTCTTCTTACTCTTCTTCATCTTCTTTTTCTTCTTCCACTTCTTCTCCTTCTTCTTCTTCTTCTTATTCTTCTTTTTCTTCATCATATTTTTATTTTTCTTCCCCTTCTTCTACTTCTTCTTCTTCGTCTGCTTCCTCTTGTTTTTCTTCTTCTTCTTCTTTTTCTTCTTTGTCTTCTTCTTTTTCATCTTTGTCTTCTTCTTCTTCTTCTTCTTCTTCTTATTCTTCTTCTTACTTTACTTCTTTTTCATATTTTCCTCATCTTCTCCTTCTTCTTCATCTTCTTCTTCTTCTTCTTTTCCTCTTTTTCTTCTTCTTCTTCTTCTTCTTCTCTTCTTCCTCTTCTCCAAATTCATCCTCTTCTTCCTCACCTTCTTCTTCTTCTTCTTGTTCTTTTTCTGCTTCTTTGTCTTCCTATTATTATTCCTATTCTACCACTTCTTCATCTTCTTCATCTTCTTCATCTTCTTCATCTTCTTCATCTTCTTCATCTTCTTCCTTTATTCTTCTTCATCTTATTCTTCCCTTCTTCGTCTTCATCTTCTTCTTTCTCTTCTCCTTCTTTTGTTTCTTCTTCTTCTTCTTCTTTGCAATTTTCTTCTACTTCGTCGTCTTCTTCTTCTTCTTCTTCTTCATCTTCTTCTTCTTCATCTTCTTCCCCTTCTTCTTCTCCTTCTCCCTCTTTTATTACTTCTTTTTCTTCTTATTCTTCTTCTTCTTCTTCTTCTCCTTTTTCATCTTCTACTTCTTCTTGATCATCATCTTCTACTTCTCCAACTTCTATTTCTTCTTTGACTTCATGTTCATCTTCTTCTTCTTCTTCTTCTTCTACTTCTTCTTCTCCTTCTGCTTTTCCTTCTTCTTGTTCTTCTTCGTCATCTTCTTCGTCTTCTCCATCTTATTGTTCTTCTTTGGAATCTTCTTCTTCTTCTTCTTCATCATCATCATCATCTTTTTCTTCTTCTTCTTCTTTTTCATATTCTTCTTCTTCTTCTTCTTCTTCTTCCTTTTCATATTCTTCTTCTTCTTTTTCATTTTCTTCTTCTCGTTCTTCTTCTTCTTCTTCATCATCTTCTTCTTCTTCTTCTCTTTGTCCTTCTTCTTATCCTTCTCTTCTTTCTTCATCTAGTTCTTCATCAACTTCTTTTTCTTCTGTCTTCTTTTCTTCTTCTTCTCCTACTACCTCTCCTTCTACTTGTTCTTCTTCTCCTTTTTTTTTAATCTACTACATTTCTTCTTATTCTTCTACTTTTTCTTTGTTTTCAACTTCTTCTGCATATTCTTCTTCTTCTTCTTCTTCTTTATCTACTACTACTTCTCCTACTCTTTCTCCTTCTCCCTCTCTTTCTTCTTCTTCACCTCCTCCTCCTTTTTCTTCTTCTTCTTCTCCATCTAAATTCTTCTTCTTCTTCTACTACTACTACTATTTTTACTCCTTCTCCTCCTTCAACTTCTTCTTCATCCATTTCTTTTTCTTCTTCTTCTTCTTCTTCTCCTTCTTCTTCTTCACCATGTCCTTTTCCTTCTTCTTCTTCGTCTTCTTCTTCTTCTTCTTCTTCTTCTTCCTCTTCTTCTTCTTCTTCTTCTTCTACTACTTCTTCTTCTTCATCTTCTTCTTCTTCCTTCTCTTCCTCTTCGTCTTCTTCTTCTTCTTCTTCTTCTTCTTCATTTTCTTCTTCTCCTTCTTCTTCTTCTTCTTCTTCTTCTTCTTGAAGTTCTTCTTCTTCTTCATCTTCATCTTCTTTTTTTTTCTTCTTACTCATCTTCTTATTCTTCTCCTCCTCCTCCTCCTCCTCCATCTCCTTCCTCTTCTTCTCTTCTTCTTCTTCTTCTTCTTCTTCTTCTTCTTCTTTTCCTTCTTTTGCTTATTCTTCTTATTCTCCTTCTTCCTATTCTCTAACTTCTTCATTTTTTCCTACTTTTTTTCATCATCATCATTTTCTTCTTCTTCTTGTTCTTGTTCTTCTTCTACATCTTCTTCATCTTTGTCCTCTTTTTCTTCTTCTTCTTCTTCTTCTTCTTCTTCGTCTTCATCTTCTTCTTCTTCGTCTTCTTCTTCTTCGCCTTCTTCTTGTTCTACTTCTACTTTTTCTTCTTCTTCCTCATCTTCTTCTTCTACATCTTCGTCTTTTTCTTTTTCTTCTCTTTCTTGTGCTCCTTCTTCTCCTTCTTCTTCTTCTTCTTCTTCTCCTTCTTCTCCTTCTTGTTCTCCTTCTTCTTCTTCTTTTGTTACTTCTTTTTCTTCTTCTACTTCTTCTTCCTCTTCTTCTTCTTCTACTTCTTTCCCTTCTTCTTCTTCTTCTTCATCTTCTTCTTCTTTTTCTTGATCGTCTTCTTCTTCTTCAACTTCTTCTTCTTCTTTGACTTCTTCTTCCACTTCTTCTTCTTCTTCTTCTTCTTCCCTTCTTCCTTTCCTTCTCTTGTTCTTCTTCTACTTCTTCTCCTTCTTCTTCTTCTCCTCTCACTTCTTCTTCTTCATCTTCTTCTTCTACTTCTTCTCTTCTTCATCTTCTTCTTCTTCTTCTTCCTTATATTCATCTTCTTCTTGTTGTTCTTCTTCTTCTTCTTCTTCTTCTTCTTCTTTTTCTTCTTCTTCGTCTTCTCCTACTTCTTCTACTTCTTCTCTTCTTCATCTTCTTCTTCTTTTTCTTCCTTATATTCATCTTCTTCTTGTTCTTCCTCTTCTTCTTCTTCTTCTTCTTCTTCTTTTTCTTCGTCTTCGCCTTCTCCTACTTCTTATCCTTTTTCTCTTTCTTCTTCTTTTTCTTCTTCTTCTTCTTCTTCCTCTTCATCCTCTTCTTCTTCTTCGTCCTCTTCTTCTTCTTCTTCTTCCTCTTTTCTTATTCTTCTTCTTCTTCTTCTCCTTCTTCTTCTTCCTCTTTGACGACTTCTTCTTCTTCTTCAGTTTCTTAGTTGTCTTCTCCTTATTATTGGTCTTCTTCTTCTTTTTCTTCTTCTCCGTCCACTTCTTATTCTGCTTCTCCATCCTCTTCTTCTTCTTCTTTTTGTTCTTCGTCTTCATTATCTTACCTTTCTTCATCCTTTTTTCTTTTTCTTCGTCTTCTTCTTCTTCTTCTTCTTCTCCTCCCCCTCTTTCTTCTCTTTTTTCCTCCGCTTCTCCCTTTTCTACTTCTTTTTCTTCATTCTACTTCTTCTTCTCCTTATTCTCCGTCTTTTTCTTCTTCTTCTTCTTCATCTTCTTCTTCTTATTCATCTTTGTCTTGTTCTTCTTCTTCTTCCTCCTCTTTTTCTTCATCATGTTCTTTTTCTTCATCTTCTTCTACTTCATGTTCTTCCTCTTCTTCCTCTTCTTCTTCCTCCTTTTCTTCATCTTCCTCTTCTTCATCTCTTCTTCTTCTCCATCTTCTACTTCTTTTTCTTACTCTTTGTCTTCTATTATTTCTTCTTTTTCTTGTTCTTGTTCTTGTTCTTCTTCTTCTTCTTCTTCTTCCTTTTCTTCAACCCTTCTTCTTCTTCTTCTTCATCTTCTCTATCTTCTTCCTATTCTGCTTTTTTTTCTTCTCCTTCTTCTTCTTTTTCTTTTGCTACTTTTTCTTCTTCATCTTATACTACTTCGTCTTCGACTTCTACTTTTTCTTCTTCATCATCATCTTCTTCTTCTTCTTCTTCTCATTCTTCTTCTTCTTCATCTTCGTCTTCTTCTTCTTCTTCTTCTCCATCTTCTTCTTCTTCTTTTTGGTCTTCTTTTTCTTCTTTTCCTTATTCTTCTTTTTCATCTTTTCTTCTTCTTCATTATCTTCATTTTATTCTTCTTCTTCTTCATCTTCATTTTCTTCTTCTTCTTCTTCTTCTACTCCTCTTTCTTCTCCTTCTTGTCCTTCTTCTTCTTCTTTTCTTATTCTTTCTCTTCTTCTACTTCTCCTCCTTCCTCTTCTCCTTCTCGTTCTTTTTCTTCTTCTTCTTCTTCTTTCTCTACTACTACCACATCTTCATCTTCTCATTCTCCATCTCGTTCTTCTTCTTCTCTCCTTCTTCTTCTTCTTCTTCTTCGTTGTCATTCTTCGTCTTCTACTTTTCCTCTTCTTCTTCTTTGTTTTCATCTTCATCTTCTTCTTCTTTGCCTTCTTCTTCTTCCTCTTCTTCTTCTTCTTCTTCTTCTTCTTTTCTTCTTCTTTGTCATCGTCTTCACTTTCTTCTTCTTCTTCTTCTTCTTCTTCTTCTTCTTCTTCTTCTCCTCCTCCTCCTCCTCCCACTTCTAGTTCTCCATCTATTTTTTGCCTTCTTCTTCCTCTCCTTGTTCTTCTTTTTCATCATTATCATCATCTTCTTCTTCTACTACTACTATTACATCTTCTTCTATTTCTTCTTCTTCTTCTTCTCGTTATCCTTCTCGTTCTTCTTCTCTTCTTCTTCATCATCTTCTTCTACTTCCTTTTCTTCTTTTTTTCTTTGTTTTTATCTTCTTCTTCTTCTTCTTCTTCTTCTTCTTTGTCTTCTTCTTCTTCTTCATTGACTTCTTCTTTGTCTTCTTCTTTTACTCCTCTTACTCCAACTTCTTCTCCTTCTTCTTCTTCTCCTTCTTCTTCTTCTTATTCTTATTATTCTCCTTCTTTTGCTTCTTCGTCTTCTTCTCCTTCTTCATCTTCTTCTCCATCTTCCTCTTCATCATCTTCTTCTTCTTCTTTCCTTCTTCTTTTTAATTATCATCATCTTCATCTTCTTTTTCTTTTTCTTTGTCTTTTTAATGTTATTCTTCTTCTTCTTCCTCATCTTCATCTTCTACTTCTTCTTCGTCTTCTTCTTTTTTGTCTTCTTATTCTTTGTCTTCGTCATCTTATTCTTAATCTTCATCTTCTACTTTTTCTTCTCCTTCCTTTGCTTCTTCAACTTCTTCTTGTTGTTCTTCTTCTTCTTCGCCTTCTTCTTCTTCGTCATCGTCTTATTCTTCTTCTTCTTCTCCTCCTCCTTCTTCTCCTTCTTCTCCTTCTTCTCCTTCTTCTCCTTCTTCTGCTACTTCTTCTATTTCTTCATCTTCTTCTTCTTCTTTATTTTCCTTCTTCTTCTTTTTCTTCATCTTCTTCTTCTCCTTCTTCTTGCTCTTCATTGGCTTTATCTTCTTCATCATCATCATCATCATCTTCTTCTTCTTCTATTTCATATTCTTCTTCTTCTTCTTTGCTTTATTCTTTATGTTCTTCTTCTTCTTATTCTTCTTCTTCTTCTCCTTCTCCTTCTTCTTATTCTTTTTCTACATCATCTTTTTCTTCTTCTTCATCATCTTCTCCTTCTTCTTATTCTTCCTCTACTTCTTCTTTGTCTTCTTCTTCTTCTTCTTCTTTGTCTTCTTCTTCTTCTTCTTCTTCTTGTTCATCTTTGGCTTTTTCTTCAACATCATCTTCATCATCATCATCATCTTCTTCTTCTTCTTCTTCTTCTTTTATATTTTTCTTCTTCTTATGATTCTTCATGTTCTTCTTTTTCTTCTTCTTCTTCTTCTTCTTCTTCTTCTTCTCCTTCTCCTTCTTCTTATCCTTCTTCTCCTAAATCTTTTTCTTCTTCTTGTTCATCTTCTTTTTCTTCTATGTCTTCTTCTTCTTCTTCTTCTTCTTCTTCTTCTTCTTCTTCTTCTTCTTCTTCTTCTCTTTCTTCTTCTTATTATTATTATTATAACTCTTCTTCTTTTTCATCTTCTTCTTTTTCTGCTTTTTCTTTTTCTTCTTCTTCTTTTGCATCTTCTTCTTCTTCTTCATCTTCTTCTTCCTCTTCTCTTTCTCCTTCTTCACCTTCTTTTTATTCTTCTTCTTCTTCTTCTACTTCATCTACTTCATCTTCTTCTTCTTCTTCTTCTTCTTTTTGTTCTTCTTCTTCTTCTTCTTCTTCTTCTTCTACTCCTACTTCTCCTTCTCTTTCTCCTTCTCCTTCTCTTTCTTCTTCTCCTTGTCGTCCTCCTCCTAATTTTTCTTATTCTTCTTTTTTTCTACTCCTTCACCATCTTCTTTTTCTTCGTCTGCTACCCCTTCATCTTCTTCTCCTTCTTGTTCTTCTCCTTGTCTTTCTCCATCTTCTTCTTTGTCTTCTTCTTCTTCTCCTTCTTCCTCTTCTTCTTCTTCTTTTCTTCTTTCTCTTCTTCAACTTCTTTTTTGTCTTTGTCTTCTTCTTCTACTTCCTTCAATTGTTCTTCTTTTTTGTCTTCTTCTTCTTCTACTACTTCTTCTTCTTCTCTGTCTCCTTCTTCTTCTTCTTCTTCATCTTCTTCTTTGTCTTCTTCTTCTTCCTCTTCTTCATCTTCTTTTACATCTTCTTCTCCCCCCACTTCTTGTTCTTCTTCTACTAGTACTCCTCCTCCTTCTTCTCCTTCTTCTTCTTCTCCTTTTTCTTCATCGTCCTCTTCATCTTCTCTTTCTTTTGCTTCTTCTTCTTCTTCTCCTACTTCTTTCTCTCGAATTTCTTCTTCTTCTTTTTTCCATCTTCTTTTTAATCATCACCTTCTACTTCTTCTTCTTCTTCTTCTTTGTCTTCTTATTCTTTTTCTTCTTCTTCTTCTTCTTCTTCTTCTCCATCTTCTTCTTCTTCTTCATCTTCTTCTTCTCCTTCTTCTTCTTCTTCTTTCTCTTTTTTTTCTTCTTCTTCTCCATCTTCTTCTTCTTCTTCGTCTTCTTCTTCTCCTTCTTCTTCTTCTCCTTCTTTTTCTCCAATTTCTTCTTCTTCTTCATCTTCTTCTCCTTTTTTCCTTCTTCTTTTTCATCATCATCTTCATCTTCTTCTTCTTCTTCTTCTTTGTCTTCATATTCATCTTCTTCTTCTTCTTCTCCATCTTCTTCTTTTTCGTCTTCTTCTTTTACTCCTTCTTCTTCTTCTTCACGTTCCTTCTACATCTTCTTCTTCACCTTCTTCTTCACCTTCTTCTTTTTCTTCTTTCTTTTGCTACTTCTTCTTCTTCTTCTTCTTCCTCTTCTCCTTCTTTGTCGTCTTCTTCTTCTTCGTCTTCTTGTTCTTCTTCTTCTTCTTCTTTTTCTTCTTCATCTTCTTCTCCATCTTATTCACTTACTTCTCCTTCTTCTATGACTTCTTCTTCTTCTTCTTCTTCTTCTCCTTCTTCTTCTTCAACTTCTTCTACTTCTTTGACTTCTTTTCCCTCTTCTTCTTCTTTCCTTCACCTTCTTCTTCTTCTTCTTCTTCTTCTCCTCCTTCTTTTTCTTCTTTGGCATCTTCTTCTTCATCATTTTCTTTTATTTCTTATGCTTCTTCCTCTACTTCTTCTTTTTCTTCTTCTTCTTCTTCTTCTTTCTCTTCTTCTTCCTTTTCATGTTCTTCTTCTTTTTTATTTTCTTCTTCTTGTTCTTCTTCTTTTTCTTCTACTTCTTCTCATTCGCTTTCCTCTAATCTTTCTTCTCCTTCTTCTTCTTCTTCTTCTTCATCCTCTTCTTCTTCTTCCTCTTTTTTTGGTTCTTGTTCTTGTTCTTCTTCTTATTATTCTTCTTCTTCTTCTTCTACATCTTCTTCTTTTACTTCTTCTTCTCCTTCCACCTCTTCTTCATATTATTATTATTATTTGTCTTCTTCATCTTCATCTTCTTCTTGTTCTTCTTTTCTTCTTCATCCTCTTCTTGTTCTTCTTTTTCTTCTTCCGTTTCATCTTCTCCTTCTTCGTCCACTTTTTCTTTTTCTTCATCTTTTTCTTCTTCTTCTTCTTCTTCTTCTTCTTCTCCTCCTCCTCCTCCTGCTCCTTCTCCTTCTTCTTCTCCTTGTTCGTCTTCTACTTCATCTTTTTCTTCATTCTTCTTCTTCTCCTCCTTATTCTTTCTCTTCTTCTTCTTCTTCTTCTTCTCCATGTTCTTCTCCATCTTCTTCTTCTTCATCCTCTTCTTCTTCTACTTCTTCTTCTTCCTCTTCTTCTTTAACTTCTTCTTCTTCTTCTTTATCTGCTTCTTCTTATTCCTCCTCTTCGTTGTCTTCCATTTATTTGTCTCTTCTTCTTCTTCTTCTTTTGCTACTTCTCCATCATCTTCTTTGTCTTTTTCCTCAACTTCACTTTTTTCTACTTCATCTTCTTCTCCTTCTTCTTCTTGCCCTTCTTTTCCTTCTTCTTCTTAAGCTTCTTCTTGTTCTTTTTCTTCTTATTCATCTTCTTCATCATCTTCTTCTTCTTCTTCTACTACTTTTTATTCTTGTTGTCTTTCTACTTCTTCTTCTTCTTCTTCTACTTCGACTTCTTTCTCTTC
>JAIUJO010000121.1:365000-375000 GCA_023846275.1 Vanilla planifolia | reverse complement strand
TCTTTCTTCTTCTTTTCTTCATCTTCATCTTCTTCTTCATTTTCTTTTTCTTTTTCATCATATTCTTCTTTGTCACTTTCTTCATCTTCATCTACTTCTTCTTTCTCTTTTACTTCTTCATCTAATTCTTCTTCATCTTCTTCTTACTCTTCATCTTCTACTTCATCTTCTTCTTTCTCTTCTTCTTCTTCTTCAACATTTTATCTCTGTTCTTCTTCTCCTCCTTTAACTTTTTCATCTACTTCTTCTTCTTCACCATCTTCTTCTTCTCCATCTTCTTCTTCCTCTTCTTCTTCTTTTCTTCTTCTTCTTCTTCTTCTTCTTCTCTGTCTTCTTCTTCTTCTCCTTCTTTCTTTTCATCATCTACTTCTTCTTTGTCTTCTTCTTCATCTTTTTTTCTTGTTTTTCTTCTTCATCTTCTTGTTCTTTTCCACCTCCTCCTCCTCCTTCTTCTTCTTCATCTTCTTCTTCACCTTCGTCCTAGCCTTCTTCTTCCTCCTTTTTGCCTTCTTCTTCTTCTTCTTTTCCTTCTACTTCTTCTTGTTATTTGTCTTCTTCTTCTTCTACTGCTACTTCTTATTCTTCTACTTCCTCTTCTTCTTCTTCTTCTTCTTCTTTTGTTCTTCTTCTTAATCTTTTTGTTCTTTTCCTCCTCCTCCTCCTCCTCCGCCTCCTTCTTCTTCTTCTTCTTCTTCTTCCTATTCTTCTTTGTCTTCTTCTTCTTCTTATTTCTTGTCATCTTCTTTTTTGTCTGCTTCTTCATTTCTTTGTCTTCTTCTTCTTCTTCACTTCTTTTTCTTCTTCTTCTTCTTCTTCATCATCTTCTTCTATTTCTATTTCTACTTCTTCTTCTTCTTCTTCTTCTACTACTACTACTTCTTATTCTTCTCCTTTTTTTCTTCTTCTTCTTTGTCGCCCACTTCTTAGATGTCCTCCTTCTCTTTTTTGCCTACATCTTCATCTTCTTCGTCAATTATCATCATCTTCTTCTTCTTCTTCTTCTTCTTCTTCTTCTTCGTCCTCCTCCTCCTTTTTGTGTTTGACATGTTTTTCTTCCTCCTCTTCTTCTTCTTCATTTTCTTCTCCTTCTTCTTCTTCTCCTTCTTCTCCTTCTTCTTTTGCTTCTCCTTTATATGTCTTCTTTTTCTTCTTCCACCTCTTCTTCTTCTCGTTCTCCTTCTCCTTCTTTTTCTTATTCTTCTTCTTCTTCTTCTTCTTCTCCTTCTTCTTCTTCGTCCTCTTTTTCTTCTTCTCCTACTTCTTCTTCTTCGTCTTCTTCTTCTTCTTATACTACTACTTCTTCTACTTCTTCTTCTTCTTCTTCTTCTTCTCGTTCTTCTTCTTATTTGTCTTCTTCTTCTTCTTCTTCTCTTTCTTTTTCTTCAACTTTTTCTTCTTCTTCTTCTTCTTCTTCTCCTTCTTCTGCTTCTTCTCTTTCTTCTCCTTCTTCTCCTTTTTCTTTTACTTCTTCTACTTCTTCTTCTACTTCATCTTCTTCTTCTTTTTCTTCTTCTTCTTCTTCATCCCTTTTTTCTTCTTGCTCTTCTTCTTCTTCTTTTACTTCTATGTCTTCCTTTTCCTCTTCTTCTTCTTTTTCTTCTTCTTCTTCACCTTTTCTTCTTCTTCTTCTTCTTCTTCATCTTCTTCTTTTTCTTCTTCTTCTTCCCCTTCTTCATCTTCTTCTTCTTCAAGTTCTTCTTCTTCTTCACGTCTTCTTCATCTTCTCGCTCTTCTTCTTCTTTTTCTTCTTCTTCTCTTCTTCTTCATTTTATTTTTCTTCTTCCTCTTCTTATTCATCTTATTCTTCTACTTCTTCTTCTTCTTCTTCTTCATCTTCTTCCACTTCTTCTTCTTCTTCTTCTCCTTCTTCTTCTTCTTCTTCTTCTTCTTCTTTTCCATCATATTCTTCTTCTAATTCTTCTTCTCCATCTTCTTCTTCTTTTTCTTCTTCTTCTTCTTCTTCTTCTTCTTCTTCTTCTCTTCTTCTTCTTCTTCTTCTTGTTCTTCTTCTTCTTTTATTTCTTCTTCTTCTTGTTGTTGTTGTTGTTCTTCTTCTTCTTCCTCTTCTTCCTCCTCCTTCCTCTTCGTCCTCTTCTTCTTCTTCTTCATCTTCTTCTTCTTTGTCTTCTCCTTCTACTTCTTCTTCTTCATCTTCTTCTTCTTGTTCTTCCTCTTCATGTTCTTCTTCTTCCTCTTCTTCTTCATGTTCTTCTTCCTCTTCTTCTTCATCTTCTTCTTCTTATCTTCTTCTCCTTCTTTTTCTCTATCTCCTTCATGTTCTTCTATTTCTTCTTCTATATCTTCTCATACTTCTTCTTTTTCTACCACTACTTCTTCTTCAAAATATTCTCCTTACCCTCGTTCTCCTTCTTTTAATTCTTCTTCTTCTACTTCTGTTTCAACTTCTCCTTCCTCCACTTGCACTACTTCTTCTTCTTCTTCTTCTCCTTCTTATTTCTCCTTCTTCTTCTTCATCATCTTCTTCTTCTTCTTTGTATTCTTCCTCTTTTTTTCATCTTCTTCTTCTTCTTCTTCTTCTTCTTTTTCACCTTCTCATTCTTTTTCTTCTGACTTCTTCTTATTCATCTTCTTATTCTTCTAGTTTGGGTGCTTCTTCTTCTTCTTCCTCTTCTTGTTCTGCTTCTTCTCCTTCTTTTCTTCTTCTCCTTCTTCTCCTTCTTCGTTTTCATCTTCTTCTTATTCTTATTCTTATTCTTATTCTTCTTTGTCTTCTTCTTCTTCTTCTTCTTCTTCTCCTCTTCCTCCATCTTCTTCTTCGCCTTCATCTTCTTCTTCCTCTTCGTCATCATCATCTTCTTCTTCTTCTTCTTTATTTTCTTCTTCTTCTTCTTCTTCTTTTCCTTCTTCTTCTTCTTCTTCTTTTTCTTCTTCTTCTTCTCCTGCTCCTTCTCCTTCTTGTTCTTTTGTTTCTTCTTCTCCTTCTTCTCGTAGTTCTTCTTCTTCTTCTTCTACTAAAACTTCTTCTTCATTATCCTATTCACCTTTCTCTCATTCTCCTTCTTTTAATTCTTCTTCTTCTTCTACTTCTTCTTCTGTTTCAACTTCTTCTTCTACCTCTTCTTCCTGTTCTTTGTCTTTTTCTTCTTCTTCTTTTCCTTCTTCTAGTTCTTTAAGTTCTTTGTCTTCTTTTTCTTCTTCTTGTTTTTCTTCTATTGCTACTTCTTGTTCTTCTTCTTCTTCTTCTTCTTCTTCTTCTTCTTTTCTTCTTCTTCTTCTCTTCTATTTCTTCTTAATCTTTTTATTCTTTTCCTCCTCCTCCTCCTCTCCTTCTTCTTCTTCTTCTTCTTCCTATTCTTCTTTGCCTTCTTCTTCTTCCTATTTCTTGTCATCTTCTTTTTTGTCTTCTTCTTCTTTTCTTCGTCTTCTTCTTCTTCTTCTTCTTCTTCTTCATCTCTTTCTTCTTCTTCTTCTTCTTCTTCTTCTTCTTTTTCTTCTTCTTCTTCTTCCTCTTCTTCTTCTTGTTCTTGTTCTTATTCTTCTTTTTTTCTTTTTCTTCTTCTTCGTCGTCCACTTCTTAGACGTCCTCTTCTGCTTTTTTGCCTACTTCTTTTTCATCGTCATCATCATCACCTTCTTCTTCTTCTTCTTCTTGTCTTCTTCTACCTCCCCCTCCTCCTCGTCCTTTTTGCGTTTTGTTTTGCTCTTCTTCCTCTTCTTGTTCTTCTTCATTTTCTTCTCCTTCTTTTTCTTCTGCTTCTTCTCCTTCTTCTACTCCTTCTCCTTCTTCTCCTTCTTCTTCTTTTGCTTCTTCTCTTTTTTCTTTATCTTCTATTTCTTCTTCCACTTCTTCTTCTCATTCTCCTTCTCCTTCTTTTTCTTATTCTTCTTCTTCTTCTTCTTCTCCTTGTTCTTCTTCATCCTCTTTTTCTTCTTCTACTACATCTTCTTCGTCTTCTTCTTCTTCTTCTGCTACTACTTCTTCTACTTCTTCTTCTTCTTCTTCTTCTCGTTCTTCTTCTTCTTTGTCTTCATCTTGTTCATCTTCTCTTTCTTTTTCTTCATCTTTATCTTCTTCTTTTTCTTCTTCTTCTCCTTCTTCTCCTTCTTCTCTTTCTTCTCCTTCCTCTCCTTCTTCTCCTTTTTCTTCCACTTCTTCTTCTACTTCTTCTTCTTCTTTTTCTTCTTCTTCTTCATCTTCTTCATCCCCTTCTTCTTCTTATTCTTCTTCTTCTTCTACTTCTATGTCGTTCTTTTCCTCTTCTTCTTCTTTTTCTTCTTCTTCTTCCTTTTCTTCTTCTTCTTCTTCTTCATCATCTTCTTCTTTTTCTTCTTCTTCTACTTCCCCTTCTTCATCTTCTCTTCTTCATGTTCTTCTTCTTCTTTGTGTCTTCTTCTTCTTCTCCCCCTTCTTCTTCTTTTTCTTTTTCTTCTATTCTTCTTCATTTTTCTTCTTCTTCTTCCTCTTCCTCTTCTTCTTCATCTTGTTCTTCATTTTCTTCTTCTTTGTCAACTTCTTCCACTTCTTCTACTTCTTCTTTTTCGTCTTCTTCTTCCTCTTCTTCTTCTTCTTCTTCTTCTTCTAATTCTTCTTCTTCTTCATCTTCTTCTTCTTCTTCTTCTTCTTCTTCATCTTTTATTTCTTCTTCTTCTTCTTCTTCTTCTTCTGTCTCTTCCTCTTCGTCCTCCTCTTATTCTTCTTCATCTTCTTCTTCTTTGTCTTCTTCTTTTACTTCTTCTTCTTCTTCTTCTTCTTCTTCTTCTTCCTCTTCATGTTCTTCTTCTTCCTCTTCTGCTTCATGTTCTTCTTCCTCTTCTTCTCATCTTCTTCTTCTTATCTTCTTCTCCTTCTCCTTCTCCATCTCCTTCATGCTCTTCTTTTTCTTCTTCTCCTTCTTCTTGTACTTCTTCTTCTTTTTCTGCTACTACTTCTTCTTCATAATATTCTCCTTACTCTCGTTCTCCTTCTTTTAATTCTTCTTCTTTTACTTCTGTTTCAACTTCTCCTTCCTCCTCTTCCTCTGCTTCTTCTTCTTCTTCTTCTTCTCCTTCTTATTTCTCCTCCTTCTTCTCCTTCTTTTTCTTCTGACTTCTTCTTCTTATTCATCTTCTTCTTCTTCTAGTTTGGGTGCTTCTTCTTCTCCTTCTTCTGCTTCTTCTCCTTCTTTTCTTCTTCTCCTTCTTCTCCTTCTTCTTCTTCTTCTTCTTCTTATTCCTATTCTTATTCTTCTTTGTCTTCTTCTTCTTCTCCTCTTCCTCCACCTTCTTCTTAGCCTTTATTTTCTTCTTCCTCTTCATCATCATCATATTCTTCTTCTTCTTCTTTATCTTCTTCTTCTTCTTCTTGTTCTTCTTCTTTTTCTTCTTCTTCTTCTTCTTTTTCTTCTTCTTCTTCTCCTTCCCCTTCTCCTTCTCCTTCTCCTTCTTGTTCTTCTATTTCTTCTTTTCCTTCTTCTCGTACTTCTTCTTCTTCTTCTCCTTCTACTACTACTAATACTTCTTCTTCATTATCCTATTCACCTTTCTCTCATTCTCTTTCTTTTAATTCTTCTTCTTATTTTTCTTCTTCTGTTTCAACTTCTTCTTCTTCCTCTTTTTCTGCTTCTTCTTCTTCTTCTAATCCTTTTTTTTCTCCTTCTTCATCTTCTTTATCTTCTTCCTCTTTTTTTAGTCATTATCATCATCATCTTCTTCTTCTACTTCACCTTCTCCTTCTTCTTCTTCTTTTCCTTCTTCTTCTTATTCGTCTTCTTCTTCTTCTTCTTCTTCTTCTCCTTTTCTTCTTCTCCTTCTTCACCTTCTTCATCTTATTCTTCTTCATCTTCTTCTTATTCTTATTTTTTATTCTTTCTTTGTCTTCTTCTTCTTCTTCTTCTTCTTCGTCGCAATCTACTTTTTTCTCTTCTTTTTCTTTGTCTTCTTCTTCTTGTTCTTCTTTGCCTTCTTCTTCTTCTCCTCTTCTTCTTCTTCAACTTCTTCTTCTTCTTCTTTCTCCTCCTCCTCCTCTTCTTCTTCTTCTTCTTCTTCCTCCTCTTCTTCTTCTTCATATTCTCTTCTTCATTTTCTACTTCCACTTCTTCTTCTTCTTCTTCTTTTCCTTCTTCTTGTTCTTCTTCGTCTTCTTCCTCTTTTCTTCTTCCTCTTTTTCCTTTTCTTGTTCTTCTTCTTTTTCTTCGTCATCATCTACTTCTTCTTCTTCTCCTCCTCCTCCTCCTCCTCCTCCTCCTTCTCCTTCTACTCTCCTCTCTAATTCCCCTCTTGTTGTTATTGTTGATGTTCTTCTTCTTCCCTCTCTTCTCCATCCTCTTCTTCACCTTCTTCTTCTTCTTAAACTGCTTCTTCTCCTTCTTCCTCTAATACTTCTTCTTCTTCATCTTCTTGTACTTCTTCTTCTTCTCCTTTCTCTTATTCTTCAACTTCTTCTTCTTCTTCTTCTTCTTCTTCTTTGTCTTTGACTTCTTCTTCATCTTCTTCCTCTTCTTAATATTATTATTAATATCATTATTATTATTATTATTCATACTGTCCATCTTTTTCTTCTTCCACTTCTTCTTACTCTACTTCTTCTTCTTCTTCTTCTTCTTCCTTTTCTTCTTCTTCTTCTTCTTCTCTTCTTCTGCTTCTTCTCCTTCTTCTTCTTCTTCATCTTCTTCTTCTTCTTGTTCTTATTCTTCTTTTTCATCTTCTTCTCCTTCTTCTTCTTCTTCTGTTCTTCATCTTCGTCCTCCTCTTCTTCTTTTGCTTCTTCTTTTTCTTCATGTTCTTCTTCTTCTTCTTCTTCTTCTTCTTCTTCTTCTTCTTCTTTTTCTTCCTTTTGTTCTTCTTCTGGTACTTCTTCTTCTTCCTCCTCCTGTTCTTCTGCTTCTTCTTCTTCTTCTTCTTTGTCTTCCACTTCTTGATTTTCCACTTTTTTTTCTTCCACTTCTTCATCTTCCACTTGTTCTTCTTCTTCTTTGCGTCTTCTTCTTCTTCTCCCTCTTCTTCTTTTTCTTCTTCTTCTCTTCTTCATTTTCTTCTTCTTCTTCCTCTTCCTCTTCTTCTTCATCTTGTTCTCTTTCTTCTTCTTCTTCGTCATCTTTCTTCCACTTCTTCTTCTTCTTCCTTGTCTTCTTCTTCTTCTCCCTCTTCTTCTTCTTCTTCTTCTTCTCTTCTTCATTTTCTTCTTCTTCTTCCTCTTCCTCTTCTTCTTCATCTTGTTCTCCTTCTTCTTCTTCTTCGTCATCTTCTTCCACTTCTTCTTCTTCTTCTTGTCTTCTTCTTCTTCTTCTTCATCTTTTTCTTCTTTTCCATCATATTCTTCTTCTTGTTCTTCTTCTAATTCTTCTTCTTCATCTTCTTCTTCTTCTTCTTCTTCTCCTTCTTCTTCTTCTTTGTCTTCTTCTTCTTCTTCTTGTTCTTCTTCTTCTTTTATTTCTTCTTCATCTTCTTGTTCTTCTTGTTCTTCTTCTTCTTCCTCCTCCTCCCCCTCCTCTTCGTCCTTCTCTTCTTATTCTTCATCATCTTCTTCTTCTTTGTCTTCTTCTTCTACTTCTTTTTCTTCTTCTTCCTCTTCAAGTTCTTCGTCATGTTAATGTTCTTCTTCTCCTCCTCGTTCTTCTTCTTCTTCTTCTTCTCCTTCTTCTCCTTCTTCTCGATCTTCTTGTTGTTCTTCTCCGTCTTCTTCTCCACCTCATCCTCCTCTTCCTTCGTCTTCTTCTTCTTCTTCTTCTTCTTGATATTCTTCTTCTTTTACTTATTCTTGTCCTTCTTCTTCTTCTTCTTCTCTTTCTTCTTCTTCTTCTACTTTTCCTCCTCTTCTTCTTCTTCTTGTTCCCTCTTCTTCTTCTTCTTCTTCTTCTTCTTCTTCTTCTTCTTCTTCTTCTTCTTTTTCTCCTTCTTCTCCTTCTCTTCGCCCTTCTTCTTCTCCTTCTTCTTCTCCTTTTTCTTCTTCTTCTTCTTCTTCTTCTTCTTTGTCTTCTTCTTCATCTTCTTCTTCTCCTTCTTCTTTTTCTTCTTCTTCTTCATCTCCATCTTTTTATTCTTCTTCCTCTTCTTCTTCTTGTTCTGCTTCTTTTTCTTCATCTTCTTCTTCCACTTCCTCTCCTTCTTCTTGTAGTTCTTCTTCTTCTTTTTCTCGTTTTTCTTCTTTCCCTTCTTCCCCTTCTTCTTCTTGTTGTTGTTCCTCTTCTGCTTTCTCTTAGTTTCCTTTTTTTTCTTTTTGTTGTTGTTGTTGTTCTTCTTCTTCTTCTTCTTCTTATTCTTCTTTTTTTCCATCTTCTTCTTCTTCTTCATCTTCTTCTTTTTCTTCTTCTTTTCTTCTTCTTCTTCTTCCTCTTCTTCTCCTTCTACTGAAGAACATCTTCTTCTTCTTCTCCTTCTTCTACTTCCTCTCCTTCTCCTTCTTCTTCTCCTTCTTCTTATCCTTCTTCTCCTGGTTCTCCTTCTCCTTCTTCCTCTTCCTCTTCTTCTTCTTCTTCTTCTTCTTCTTCTTCTTCGTCTTCTTCTTCGTCTTCTTCTTCGTCTTCTTCTCCTTCTTCTTCTTCTTCTTCTTCTTCCTATTCTTCTCCTTCTTCCTCTTCTCCTTCTTTTTCTTCTTATTCTTCTTTTTCTTCTTCTTCTTCTTCTTCTTCTTCTTCTTCTTCATCATCTTCTTCTTCTTCATCTTCATCTTCTTCTTCTTCTTCTTCTTCTTCTTCTTCTTCTCCTTCTCCTTCTCCATCTCCTTCATGTTCTTTTATTTCTTCTTCTCCATCTTCTTATACTTCTTCTTCTTTTTCCACTGCTACTTCATAATATTCTACTTACTCTCGTTCTCCTTCTTTTAATTCTTCTTCTTCTACTTCTGTTTCAACTTCTCCTTCCTCCTCTTCCTCTGCTTCTTCTTCTTCTTCTTCTCCATCTTACTTCTCCATCTTCTTCATCATCTTCTTCTTCTTTATCTTCTACCACTTTTTTTCATCTTCTTCTTCTTCTTCTTCTTCTTTTTCTTCTTTTTCACCTTCTTCTTCTTTTTCTTCTGACTTCCTCTTCTTATTCATCTTCTTCTTCTAGTTTGGGTGCTTCTTCTTCTTCTTCTTCTTCTTCTTCTGCTTCTTCTCCTTCTTTTCTTCTTCTCTTTCTTCTCCTCCTCCTTCTTCTTCTTCTTCTTCTTATTCTTATTCTTATTCTTCTTTGTCTTCTTCTTCTTCTTCTTCTTCTTCTCCTCTTCCTCCATCTTCTTCTTCGCCTTCATCTTCTTCTTCCTCTTCATCATCATCATCATCTTCTTTTTCTTCTTTATCTTCTTTATCTTCTGCTTCTTCTTCTTCTTCTTCTTTTTCTTCTTTTTCTTCTCCTTCTCCTTGTCCTTGTCCTTCTTATTCTTCTATTTCTTCTTCTCCTTGTTCTCGTACTTCTTCTTCTTCTTCTTCTACTACTAATACTTCTTCATTATCCAATTCACCTTTCTCTCATTCTCCTTCTTTTAATTCTTCTTCTTCTTCTTCTGTTTCAACTTCTTCTTCTTCCTCTTCTTCTGCTTCTTCTTCTTCTTCTTCTCCTTCTTTTTTTCTCCTTCTTCATCTTCATCGTCTTCTCCTTCTTCTTTGTCTTCTTCCTCTTTTTTTAATCATCATCATCATCTTCTTCACCTTCTCTTTCTTCTTCTTCTTTGCCTTCTTCTTATTCGTCTTCTTCTTTTACTTCTTTGGCTTCTTCTTCTTTTACTTCTTTGGCTTCTTCTTCTTCTTCTTCTTCTTCTTTTTCTTCTTCCTCTTCTTCTTCTTCTCCTTCTTTTCTTTTTCTCCTTCTTCTCCTTCTTCGTCTTATTCTTCTTCATCTTCTTCTTATTCTTATTCTTATTCATCTTTGTCTTCTTCTTCTTCTACTTATTCTTCTTCGTCGCAATCTACTTCTTTCTCTTCATTTTCTTCGTCTTCTTCTTCTTCCTCTTCTTTGCCATCTTCTTCTTCTTCCTCTTCTTCTTTTTCAACTTCTTGTTCTTCTTCTTTCTCCTCCTCCTCCTCCTCTTCTTCTTCTTCCTCCTCTTCTTCTTCTTCTTCATATTCTCTTCTTCTTTTTCTAC
>JAIUJO010000121.1:340000-360000 GCA_023846275.1 Vanilla planifolia | reverse complement strand
CGTCGTCTTCTTCTTCTTCTTCTTCCTATTCTTTTTCTTTTTCTTCTTCTTCTTCTTATTCTTCTTCCTCTACTTCTTCTTCTTCTTAATCTTTATCTTAATATTATTAGTTTTATTATTATTATTATTATTATTATTATTAGTCTTCTTCTTCTTCATCTTCTTCATCTTTTTCTTCTTCCTCTTATTCTTCTTCTTCTTCTTGTTCTCCTCCTTCTCCTTCTTCTTCTTTTGCTTTTCTTCTTCTTCTTCTTCTTTGTCAACTTCTTTTTCCTTTCGTTCTTCTTCTTCTTCCTCTTCTTCTTCTTCTCCATCTTCATCTTCTTATTCTTCTTCTTCTTCTTCTTCTTCTTCTTCTTTTGTTCTTCATCTTCCTCTTCTTCATTTTCTTTTTTTCTTTTTCTTCTTCCTATTCTTCTTCCCCTCTTACTTATTGTCCTCCTCTTTGTTCTTTTTCTTTGCCTTCTCCTTCCTCTCCTTCTTGTCCGTCTCCTACTCCTTCTCCATCTTCTTCTTCTTCATTTTATTCTTCTTTTGTTTCTTCTTCCTCTTCTTCTCTATCACCTTCTTAGTCTTCTTCGTCTTATTCTTATTCTTCTTTTTCATCTGCCTCTTTTCCTCGTCCCCCTTCTTCTATGTCTTCCTCTTCTTCTTGATCGTCTTCTTCTTCTTTTTCTTCGTTTTATTATTATTCTTCTTCTTCTTCATCTTATTATTCTTCTTCTTCCTGCTCTTTTTCTCCTCCTCCCCCTTATTCTTTGTCTTCTTCTCCTTGTCCTACTTATTCCCCTTCTCCTTCTTTTCCTTGTTGTACTTCTTCTACTTCTCCTTTTTCTTCTTTTTCTTCTTCTTCTACTTCTTCTTCTTCATCTTCTGCTTCTTCTTGATAGTCTTTTTTTTCTACTTCTTCTTAATCGCCATCTTCTTCTTCTTCTTCTTCTTCTCTACCTTCTTCTTCCTCTTCTTCTTGTAATGCTTCTTCTTCTTCTTCTTCTCATGCTTCATAATCATCATCATCATCATCTTCTTCTTCTTCTTCTTCTTCGTCTTCTTCTTCTTCTTCTTCATCTTTTTTTCCTCTTGTTCGCCAGCATGTTCTTCTTCTTCTTCTTCTTCTTCTTCTGTTTTTTCTTCTTCTACTTCTTCATCTTCTTCTTCTTCTTCTTCTTCATCTTCTTCTGATTCTTCTTCGTCTTCTTCTTCATCTTCTTCTTCTTCATCATCTTCTTCATCTTCTTCTTCTTCTTCTTCTTCTTCTTCTTCTTCCTCTTCTTCTTCTTCTTCTACTTTTTCTTCTTCTTCATATTATTATTATTATTATTATTATTATTATTATTATTATTATTGTTATTATTTTTTTTATTATTATTATTATTATTTTTATTCTAGTTCTTTTTATTCTTCTTCTTCTTCTTCTTCTTTCACTTATTCTTTTTCATCTTCTTTGTCTTCATCTCCTTCTTCTTCTTCTTCTTCCAAATCTTTGTCTTCCACTTATTCGTCTTCTTCTTCTTTTGCATTTTCATCTTCTTTTTCTTTTTATTCTTCTTCTGCTTCTTCATCTTCTTTCGCTTCTTCTACTTCATGTTCTTTATCTTCATCTTCTTCTTCTTTTTCTTCTTCTCCTTCTACTTCTTCTTCTTCTTCCTCTTCTTGCTCAACTTCTTGTTTTTCTTCTTCTTCTTCTTCTTATAATTTTTTCTATTGTTATTATTATTATTATTATTCATCTTCCTCTTCTTGTTCTTTATCTACTTCTCCTTCTTTTCTTCTTTTTCTTCTTCTTCTTATTCTTCTTCTTCTTCGTCTTCGTATTCGTCTTCTTCTTCATCTTTTTCGTCTCCTTCTTTGTCTTCTTCTTCTTCCTCCTCTTTTCGTTGTCCTTCTCCTCCATCTTCTTTTTCATCTCAGTCTTCTTTTACCCTATCTATTTTACTTTCTTCTTCTTCTTCTTCTTCACCTTCTTCTTCTCCTTGTTCTTCTACTTCTTCTCCTTCTCCTTCTTGCTCTTCTTCTTCTTCTTCTTCCTTTTCTTTGTATTTTTGGTTTTCCTCATCATCTTCATCTTCTTCTTCTTCGTCATCAACATCTTCTTCCTTCTCTTATTTTCTTCTTTTTTTGGCTTCTACTTCTTCCACTTCATTTTCATCTTCTTCTTCTTTATCTTCTTCATCTTCTTCTTCTTATGCTTCTTTTTCTTCATCATCATCATCATCTTCTTCTTCTTCTTCTTCTTCTTTTCCTTCTTCTTCTTCTTTTAACTCTTCTTCTTCTTCTTTTTGATCTTGTTCTTGTTCTTGTTCTTGTTCTTCTTCTTCTTATTCTACTTCCTTTTCTTGTTCTTCTTATTCTTCTTCATCTTCTTCTTCTACTTCTTAATAATCTTCTTCCTCTTTCTTCTTCCTCTACTTCTTCTTCATTTCTCTTTTTTTCTTCTTCTTCTTCATCTCTCTTTCTTCTTCTCCTTCTTCTTCTTCTTCCTCCTCTTCTTCTTCATCTTCTTCTTCTTCCTCTTCTTCTTCCTCCTCTTCTTCTTCCTCTACTTCATCTTCTTCTTCTTCTTCTTCTTCTTCTTCCTTTTCTTCTTCATCCTCTTCTTCTTCATTTCATCATCATCATCTTCTTCTTCTACTACTTCTTATTCTTATTCTTCTTCTTCTACTACTTCTTATTCTTATTCTTCTTCTTCTTCTTCTTCCTTTTGTTGTTGTTCTTCTTCTTCTCCTTCACCTTCTTCTTCTTCCTCTTTTTATTCTTCTTCTACTACTTCTTCATCATCATCTTCTTCTTCTTCTTTTAATTCTTCTTCTACTCTTAATTTTTCTTCATGTTCTTCTTCATGTTCTTCTTCGTCTTTTTTTTTCTTCTTCTTCTTCTTATTCTTCTTCCTCTTATTCTTCTTCTTCTTGTTCTTCATCTTCTTCTACTGTTCCTATTCTTAGTCTTCTTCTTCTACTTTTTCTTCTTCTTGTTCTTCTTCTTCCTCTTGTTCTTCTTCCTCTTCATCATTTTCTTCTACATCTTCTTCGTCTACTTCTTCTTCTTCTTCTTCCTCTTCCTATTCTTCGCCTTCTTTTTCTTCATTTTCTTCTTCTTTTTCTTGTTCTTCTTCTTGTGCTTCTTCTTCTACTCTTCTTCTTCTACTTCCACTTCAACTACTTCTTCTTGTTCTTCTTCTTATTATTTTTCTTCTTCTTGTTCTTCTTCTTCTTCGACTTCTTCTTCTTCTTTCTCCTCTTCGTCTTCTTCTTCTAATTCTTCTTCTTTTTGATCTTCTTCTTCGTCTTCTTCTTCTTATTCTTCTTCTTCTTATTCTTCTTCTTCTTCTTGTTCTTCTTCTTCATCTTCTTCTTCTTTTTCTTTTTCATTTATTTATTTCCCTTCTTCTTGTTCTTGTTCTTGTTCTTCTTTTTTTTCTTGTTCTTCTCATTCTTCATCATCATCATCATCTTCTTCTTCTTTTTCTACTTCTTCTCTTCTTCTTCTTATTCTTCGACTTCTTCTTCTTCTTCTTCTTATTCTTCTTCTTATTCTTCTTCTTCTTCTTCTTCTTCTTCCTTCGCTTCTTCTTCTCCCTACTTTTATTCTTCTTTTTCATCTTCTTGTTCTTCTTCCTCCACCTTTTCTTCTTCTTCTTCTTCTCTTTTTTCTCCTTCTTCTTCTCCTTCTTCTTCTTGTTCTTCTTCTTCTTCTCCTTCTTCTTCAACTTCCCTTTCTTCCTTTTCTTCCTCTTCTTCTTCTTTTTCTTCTTCTTCTTCTATTTCTTCTTCTTCTTCGTCTTCTTCTTCTTCTTCTCCTTCTTCTTCTTCATTTTCTTCCTCTTCTTCTTCACCATCTTGTTCTTCTTCTTCTTCTTCTTCTTCTTCTTCTTCTTCTTTTTCTTCTTCTTCTTCTTCTTCCTATTCTCCTTCCTCTTCTTTGTCTTCTTCTTCTTCATCTTATCTTCTTCATCTTCATCTTCTTCTTCTTCTTCTTCTTCTTCTTCTTCTTCCTTTTCTTCTTCCCCTTCTTCTTCTTCTTCTTCCACTTCTAGTTCTAATTATTTGTCTTCTTCTTCTTCTTCTTCTTCTTTCAACTTCCTCTTTTTCTTCTTCTTCTTCTTCTTCTTCTTCTTTGCCTTCTTATTCTTCTTATTCTCATCATCATCTTCTTCTTCTTCTTATTCTACTTCTCCATCACAATCTTCTTCTTCTTCTTCTTCTTTTTCTTCTTTTTGTTCTTCTTCTTCTTCTTCTTCTTCATTCACTTCTTCTTCTTCTTCTTCTTCGTCCTCTTCTTCTTCTTCTCCTACATCTTTTTCTTCTTCTTCTTCTTCTTCTTTTTCTTCTTCTCCTTATTCTTCATTATCTTCTTCTTCTTCGTCATCTTCTTGATGTTCTTATTCTTCTTCTTCCTCTTATTGTTCTTCTTCTTCTTTGTCTTTTTCTTTTTTGTCGTCTTCATCTTCTTCAATTTCTTCTCCTTTTTCGTCATCTTCTTCTTCATCATCTCGTTCTTCTTCTTCTTCTTCTTCTTCTTCTTATGCTCCTTCTTCTTCTTCTTCTTCTCCTTCTTCTTCTTATTCTTCTTCTTATTCTTTTTCTTCTTTTTCATCATCTTCTTCTTCTTCTTCTTCTTCTTCTTCTTCTTCTTCTCTTTCGTCATCTTCTTCTTCTTCTTCTTCATCATCTTCTTCTTCTTCATCATCATCTTCTTCTTCTTTTCTTCTTCTTCGTCTTCTTCTTCTTCTTCTTCTTCTTCTTCTTCTTGATCTTCTTCTTCTTCTTCGTCGTCCTCTTCTCATTCTTCTTCTTCTTCTTCTTCTTCTTCTCTTTCTTCTTCAGTGACTTCTTCTTTTTCTTCTTCTTCTTATTCCTCTTGTTGTTCTCCATCTTCTGTTTTGCCTTCTTCTTCCTATTCTTTTTCTTCATCACCATCATCATCATCTTCTTCTTATTCTTCTTTGCCTTCTTCTTCTTATTCTTCTTCTTCTTCTTCTTCCTTTACTTCATCTTCTTCTTCTCCATCTTCTTCTTCTTCCCTTACTTCTCCTTCTTCTTCTCCTTATTCCTCTTCTTCTTCAACTTCTTCTACTTCTAATTCTTCTTCTTCTTCTTCCTCTTCTTGTTCTTCTTCTTCGTTCACCTGCTCCTCCAAGTCTTCTTCTTCCTCTTCTCCTTCTTCTTCTTCTACTTCGTCTTCTTCTTCTTCATCTTCCTCTTCTATTGCTTCTTTTTCTTCTTCTTCTTCTTCTTCATATTCTTCTACATCTTCTTCCTTTTCTTCTTCTTCTTCTTCTTCTTCTTCTTCTTATTCTTCTTCTTCTTCTTTTTCTTCTTCTTCTTCTTCCTCTTCTTCTTTGACTACTATTACTTCTTCTTCTTCCCCTTATTCTTCTACTTTTTCTTCTTCTTCCTCATCTTCAACTTCTTCTTCTTCTTCTTTGCCTTCTTCTTCTTCATCTTCTTCTTCTTCTTTTTCTTCTTCATCTTCTTCTTCTTCTTCTTCTTCTCTTACTTTTCTTCTTCTTCTTTTTCTTCTTCTTCTTCCTCTTCTTCTTCATAATAATCATCATTATCTTCTTCTTCTTCTCCTTCTTCTCCTTCTTCTTCCTCTTCCACTTCTTCTACTTCTCCTTCTTTTTCATCATCATCTTCTTCTTCTTCTTCTTCTTCTTCTTTTCTCTTCTTCTTCTTCTTCTTCTTTTCTCTTCTTCTTCTTCTTCCCCTTCTTCTTCTTCTTCATCTTCTTATTCTTCTTTTACCTCTTGTTGTTCTCCTCTGCCTCTTACTACTCCTCCTCCTCCTTCTTCTTCTTATTCTTCTACTACTGTTACTTCTTCTTCTTCACCTTCTTCTCTTTCATCTTCCTCGTCTTCTTCTTCTTCTTCTTCTTCTTCTGCTTCTTCTTCTTCATCGTCATCTTCTTCTTCATCATCTTCTTTTTCTTTATCTTCTTCTTTTTCTCCTACTTCTTCTTCTTCTTCTTCCTCTTCTTTTCCTTCATCTTTATCTTATTCTTCGTTTTCTTCATCTTCTTTCTCTTCTTCTTGTTTTTCTTCTTCTTCTTATTATTATTCTTCTTCTTCTTCTATTTCTTCCTATTCTTCTTCTCTTCTTTGTCATCTTCTTCTTCTTCTCGTTCTTCTTCTTCCATTTCTTCTTCTTCTTTTCTTCTTCTTCTCCTTCCCCATCTTCTTTTTCTTCGTCTTGTTCTTCTTCATTTTCTTCTTTATCTTCTTCTTCATCTTAATCTTCTTCGACTTCTTCTTCTAGTTTTTCTTGTTATTCTAATTATTCATCATCATCTTCTTCTTCTTCTTCTTCTTCTCTTTTTCTTCAAATTCTATTTCTTCTTCATTATCATAATAATTATCATCTTGTTCTTCTTCTACTACTACTACTACTAGTTCTTCTTCTTCTTCTTCTTCTTCTTCTTCAATATCTTTCTCTACAACTTCTTCTATTTCTTCCTCTTCTTCTTCTTCGACTTCTTCGTGTTCCTCTTCTTCTCCTTCATTGCTTCCTCTACTTCTTTTTCTTCTTCTCCTTTTTCTATTTATTCTTCTTCTTCTTCTTTTTCTTCTTCTTTGTTTTCTTCTTCTTCTTCTTCTTCTTCTTCTTTCTCACTTTTTTCTTCGTCTTCTTCTTTTCTTCTTCTTCTTCTTATCTCCATTTTCTTTTACTTCTTCTTGTTCTTCTTGACCAACCTCTTCTTCTTCATCTTCTTCTTCTTCTTCTTCTTCTTCTTCTTCTTCTGCTTCTTTTTCTTCTTTGCCTTCTTCTTCTTCTTCTTCTTCTTCTTTCTCTTCTTCTTTTCTTGCTCTTCATCTTCTTCCTCATCTTCTTCTTCATCTTCTTCTTCTTCATCATCTTCTTCATCTTCATTATCATCATCTTCTTCTTTTCTTCTTCTTCTTTTCTTCTCCTTCATCTTTTTCTTCTTCTTCTTCTTTTTCGTCCACTTCTTCTTCTTCTTCTTCTTCGCCCTCTTCTTCTTCTTCTCCTTCATCTTTTTAATATTCTTCTTCTTCTTCTTCTTCTCCTTATTCTTCATTATCTTCTTCTTCTTCTTCTTCTTCTTCTTCATCATCTTCTTGATGTTCTTATCCTTCTTCTTCCTCTTATTGTTCTTCCTCTTCTTTTTCTT
Source organism: Vanilla planifolia (assembly GCA_023846275.1). Lineage (NCBI taxonomy): Eukaryota > Viridiplantae > Streptophyta > Magnoliopsida > Asparagales > Orchidaceae > Vanilla > Vanilla planifolia. Next base: position 352,872 of record JAIUJO010000121.1, on the reverse strand, counting down.
TTTCCTATTTGTCGTCTTCTTCTTCTTCATTTTCTTCTCATTTTTCGTCACCTTCTTCTTCATCAGCCTATTCTTCTTCTTCTTCTTCTTCTTCTTCTTCTTCTTATGCTCCTTCTTCTTCTTCTCATTCTTCTTCTTATTCTTCTTCTTATTCTTATTCTTCTTCATCATCTTCATCTTCTTCTTCTTCTTCTTCTTCTCTTTTGTCATCTTCTTCTTCTTCTTCTTCTTCATCTTCTTCTTCTTCTTCTTCTTCGTCTTCTTCTTCTTCTTCTTCTTCTTCTTCTTCTTCGTCGTCCTCTTCTCCTTCTTCTCCTTCTTCTTCAGTGACTTCTTTTTTTTTCTTCTTCTTATTCCTCTTGTTCTTCTCCATCTTCTGTTTTGCCTTCCTCTTCTTGTTCTTTTTCTTCTTCTTCATCATCATCATCTTCTTCTTCTTTGCCTTCTTCTTCTTATTATTCTTCTTCTTCATCATCTTCTTCCTCTTCTTCTTCTTCTACTTCATCTTCTTCTTCTCCATCTTCTTCTTCCCTTACTTCTCCTTCTTCTTCTCCTTCTTCCTCTTCTTCTTCAACTTCTTCTACTTCTTTTTCTTCTTCTTCTTCTTCCTCTTCTTCTTCTTCGTTCACCTGCTCCTCCAAGTCTTCTTCTTCCTCTTCTCCTTCTTCGTTCACCTGCTCCAAGTCTTCTTCTTCCTCTTCTCCTTCTTCTTCTACCTCGTCTTCTTCTTCTTCTTCTTCCTCTTCTATTGCTTCTTTTTCTTCTTTTTCTTCTTCTTCTTCATATTCTTCTACATCTTCTTCCTTTTCTTCTTCTTCTTCTTCTTCTTCTTCTTATTCTTCTTCTTCTTCTTTTTCTTCTTCTTCTTCTTCCTCTTCTTCTTCGACTACTACTACTTCTTTTACTTCTTCTTCTTCCCCTTATTCTTCTAATTCTTCTTCTACTTCCTCATCTTCAACTTCTTCTTCTTCTTCACCTTCTTCCTCTTCATCTTCTTCTTCTTCTTTTTCTTCTTCATCTTCTTCTTCTTCTTCTTCTTATTTTTCTTTTTCTTCTTCTTTTTCTTCTTCTTCTTCTTCTTCTTCTCTTACTTTTTTTCTTCTTCTTTTTCTTCTTCTTCTTCTTCTTCCTCTTCTTCTTCATAATAATCATCATCATCTTCTTCTTCTTCTTCTTCTTCTCCTTCTTCTTCTTCCTCTTCCACTTCTTCTACTTCTCCTTCTTTTTCATCATCATATTCTTCTTCTTCTTCTTCTTCTTCTTTTCTCTTCTTCTTCATCATCTTCTTCTTCTTCCGCTTCTTCTTCCTCTTCATCTTCTTATTCTTCTTTTAGCTCTTGTTGTTCTCCTCTGCCTCTTCCTCCTCCTCCTCCTCCTTCTTCTTCTTCTTATTCTTCTACTACTGCTACTTCTTCTTCTTCACCTTCTTCTCTTTCAACTTCCTCGTCTTCTTCTTCTTCTACTACTTCTTCTTCTTCTTCATCGTCATCTTCTTCTTCATCATCTTCTTTTTCTTTATCTTCTTCTTTTTCTCCTTCTTCTTCTTCTTCTTCTTCCTCTTCTTCTCCTTCATCTTTATCTAATTCTTCGTGTTCTTCATCTTCTTTCTCTTCTTCTTGTTGTTCTTCTTCTTGTTCCATTTCTTCTTCTCCTTCTTCTTCTTCTTCTTCTTCTTCTTCTGTTTCTTCGTATTCTTCTTCTCTTCTTTGTCATCTTCTTCTTCTTCTCTTTCTTCTTCCATTTCCTCTTCTCCTTTTCTTCTTCTTCTCCTTCCTCGTCTTCTTTTTCTTCGTCTTGTTCTTCTTCATTTTCTTCTTTAACTTCTTCTTCATCTTTATCTTCTTCGACTCCTTCTAGTTCTTCTTGTTCTTCTAATTATTCATCATCATCATCTTCTTCTTCTTCTTCTCTTCTTTTTCTTCTTCTTCTTCTTCAAATTCTTCTTCTTCTTCGTTATCATAATCATCATCATCATCTTCTTCTTCTTCTTCTACTACTAGTACTACTACTTCTTCTTCTTCTTAAATTTCTTCCTCTACATCTTCTTTCATTTCTTCCTTTTCTTCTTCTTCTTCGACTTCTTCGTGTTCCTCTTCTTCTCCTTCATTGCTTCCTCTACTTCTTCTTCTTCTTCTTCTTTTTCTTCTTTGCTTTCTTCTTCTTCTTCTTCTTTCTCACTTTTTTCTTCGTCATCTTCTTTTCTTCTTCTTCTTATTCTTCTTGACCAACCTCTTCTTCTTCTTGTTCATGTTCTTCTTCTTCTTCTTCTTTGCCTTCTTCTTCTCCTTCTTCTTCTTCTTCTTCTTTGCCTTCTTCTTCTTCTACTTCTTCTTCTTCTTCTTCTTCTTCTTCTTCTTCTTCTTTCTCTTCTTATTTTCTTGCTCTTCTTCTTCTTCCTCATCTTCGCCTTCATTTTCTTCTTATTCATCATCTTCTTCATCTTCATTATCATCATCGTCTTCTTATTCTTCTTCTTCCTCTTCATCTTCCTCAATTTCTTCAACTTTTTCATCTTCTTCTTCCTCTTCTTCTTTGCCTTCCTCTTCTTCTTCTTCTTCTTCATCTTCTTCTACTACAACTTCCTCTTCTTCTTCTACTTCTTCATCTTCTTAGTCTTCTTCTTCTTCTTTTTCATCTTCTTCTTCTATTTCTCCCTTTCCTTTTTCTCCTTCTTCTTCTTCTTCTTCTTATTTTTATTTTTCTTCGTCTTAGTCTTCATTTGCTTCTTCTCCTTCTTCATCATCTTCTTCTTCTTCCTCCTTTTCATCATCAACTTTTTTGTCTTAATCTTCTTCTTCTTCTTCTTCTTCTTCGTCTTCCTCTTCTTATTTTTCTTGCTCATCTCCTTCTTCTTCATCTTCGCCTTCATCTTCTTCGTCTTCATCTTCTTCTTTTTCTTCATCATCAACTTCTTCATCTTCATCTTCTTCTTCATCTTCATCATCATCATCATCTTCTTCTTCTTCTTCTTCATCTTCCTCAACTTTTTCGACTTTTTCATCTTCTTCTTCCTGTTCTTCTTTGAGTTCTTCTTCTTCTTCTTCTTCTTCTTCAACTTCTTCGTCTTCTTAGTCTTCTTCTTCTTCTTCTACTTCTCCCTTTCCTTCTCCTTCGTCTTCTTCTTCATCTTCTTCTTCTTCTTCATGTTCATCATCATCATCATCATCATCTTCTTCTTCTTCTTCTTCTTCTTCTTCGTCTTCGTCTTCGTCTTCTTCTTCTTCATCTTCTTCTTAGTCTTCGTCTTCTTTTTCTTCTTCGTCTTCATCTTCTTCTTCTTCTTCTTCTTCTTCTTCTTCGTCTTCTTCTTCTTCATCATCTTCTTCACCTTCTTCTTCTTTCACTTCTCCTATTTTTGCACTTCTTCTTCCTCATCTTTGTCTTCATCTTCTTCTTCTTCATCATCTTCTTCTTCATCATCTTCTTCATCTTCATTATCATCATCATCTTCTTATTCTTCTTCCTCTTCATCTTCCTCAACTTCTTCAACTTTTTGATCTTCTTCTTCCTCTTCTTCTTTTCTGTCCTCTTCTTCTTCTTCTTTATCTTCTTCTACTACAACTTCTTCCTCTTCTTCTTCTACTTCTTCGTCTTCTTAGTCTTCTTCTTTATTTTCATCTTCTTCTTCTACTTCTCCCTTTTCTTCTTCTCCTTCTTCTTCTTCTTCTTCTTCTTATTTTTCTTTTTCTTCGTCTTAGTCCTCTTTTACTTCTTCCCTTCTTCTTTATCATCTTCTTCTTCTTCTTCTTCTTCTTCTTCCTTTTCTTATTTTTCCTGCTCTTCTTCTTCTTCCTCATCTTCGTCTTCATCTTCTTCTTCATCTTCATCATCAACTTCTTCGTCTTCATCTTCTTCTTCATCTTCATCATCATCATCATCATCTTCTTCTTCTTCTTCTTCATCTTCCTCAACGTTTTCGACTTTTTCATCTTCTTCTTCCTCTTCTTGTTTGCCTTCCTCTTCTTCTTCTTCTTCTTCTTCCTCTTCAACTATAACTTCTCCCTTTTCTTCTTCAACTTCTTCTTCTTCTTAGTCTTCTTCTTCTTCATCTTCTTTTTCTTCTTCTACTTCTCCCTTTCCTTCTCCTTCTTCTTCTTCGTCTTCTTCTTCTTCTTCATGTTCATCTTCTTCTTCTTCTTTTTCTTCTTCTTCATCTTCTTCTTTTTCTTCTTCTCCTTCTTCTTGATCATCATCTTCTTCTTCTTCTTCTTCTTCCCACTTTTCATCTTCGACTTCTTTGTCTTAAACTTCTTCTTCTTCTTCTTCTTCTTCTTCTTCTTCTTCGTCTTTTTCCTCTTCTTCTTGTTCTTCGTTTTCTTGTTCTTCGTGTTTTTCTACTCTCCTTTTCTTCTTCTTCTTCTTCTTCTTCTTCTCCTCTTCCTTCTTCTTCCACTTCTTCTTCTTCTTCATCTTCTTCTAATTCTTTTTCTTCTTCTTTTTCTTCTTCATCTTCTTCTTCTTCTTCTTCTTCTTCTTCGTCTTCTTCTTCTTCTTCTACCTTGTCTTCTTCTTCTTCTTCTTCTTCATCTACTTCTTCCTCACCTTCTTCTTCTTCTTTTCCTCTTCTTCTTATTCTTCTTCTTCTTCTTCTTTTTCTTTTCCTTCTTCTTCCTCTTCTTCTTCTTCTCTTTCTTCTACTTCTTATTCCTCTACTTGTTCTTCTTTTTCTTCTTCTTCTTCTTCTTCTTCTTCTTCTTCTTTTTTGTCTTTTTCTTCTTCTTTTTCTTCTTCTACCTTTTCTTCGTCTTCTACTTCTTCTTCTTCTTCTTCTTCGTTTTCCTCTTCCTTTTTCTTCCTCTTCTTCTTCTTCTTCATCTTCTTCTTCCTCACCTTCCTCTTCTTCTTCTTTTCCTCTTCTTCTTACTCCTCTTCTTCTTCTTTTTCTTTTCCTTCTTCTTCCTCTTCTTCTTCTTCTCCTCTTTCTTCTACTTCTCATTCCTCTTCTTCTACTTCTTCTTTTTCTTCTTCTTCTTCTTGTTGTTCTTCTTTTTCTTCTTCTTCTTCTTCTTCTCTTTCTACTTCTTTTACATCTTATTCTTCTTTTTCTTCTTCTTCTTCTTTTTCCTATTCTTCTTATTCTTGTTCATCTTCTTCTTCTTGTTCTTTTTCATCGTATTCTTCTTCTTTCCCTTCGCCATCATCTTCTAATTTTTCTTCTTCTTCTTCTTCTTCTTCTCCTTTTACATCATCATCATCTTCTTCTTTTTCTTCTTCTTCCACTTTTCCTTCAACTGCATCATCATCTTCTTCTTCTTCTTCTTCTTCTTCTTTTCTTTCACTTCTTAGTCTTCTTCTCCTTCCTTATCTTCTTATTTTTGTTCTTTGTCTCCTTCTATTTCCTCTTCTTGCTGTTCTTCTTCCTCTTCTCCTTCTTTTCCTTCTTCTTCTTCTTCTTCTTCTTCTTCTTCTTCTTCATTTTCTTCCTCATCTTCTTCTTCCTCTTCTTCTTCTTCTTCTTCTTCTTCTTCATCTTCTTCCTCCTCCTCCTCTTCTTTATCATCTTCTTTATCGCCTTCTTCTTCTTCTGCTTCTTCTACTTCTACTTCATCTTCATCTTCTTCTACTTTTTCTTCTTCTCCTTCTACTTCTTCTTCTTCTTCTTCTTCTTCTTCTTCCTCTTCTTCTTCTTCTTCTTATTTTTCTTCTTCTTATAATTCTTTCTATTTTTATTATTCTTCCTCTTCTTCTTCTTCTTCTTCATCTTCTTCTTCTACTTCTCCTTCTTCCCTTCTTCTTCTTCTTCTTCTTCTTCTTCTTCTTCCTCTTTTTTTGTTCTCCTTCTTCTTCGACTTCTTTTTCTTCTCAACCTTCTTTTACCTTAACTACTTCCTTCTTTTCCTCTTTTTCTTCTTCTTCTTCTTCTCCAACTTCTTCAATTCTTCTTCTTCTTCTTCTTCTTCTCGTTCTTTATCTAGTAATACTTCTTCTTTTTCTTTCTCATCATCTTCTTCTTCTTCTTCTTCGTCATCGTTTTCTTCTTCTTCTTCCTTTTTCTTTCTTCTTCTTTGACTTCTACTCCTTCCACTCCATTTTCTTCTTCTTATTCTTTTTCTTCTTCATCTTCTTCTTCTTCTTCTACGTCTTCTTCTTCTTCATCAGCATCTTCTTCTTCTTCTTCTTCTTCTTCTTTGTCTTCCTTTTTTTTCATCATCTCCATCTACTCCTTCCTTTTCTTCTACTTCTTCTTCTTTTTCATCTTCTTGTTCTTCCTTATCATCATCTTCTTCTTCTTTTTCTTCTTCCTCTACTTTTTCTTCTTCTTTTTCCTCTTCCTCTACTTCTTCTTCTTCTTCTTGATCTTTTTCTTATTATTGTTAGTATTGTTATTATTATTATTATGATTCTTCTTCTTCTTCTTCTTCTTCTTCTTCTCCTTCTTCTTCTGCTTTTTCTTCATCTTCTTCATCCTCTTCTTCATCTTCTTCTTCGACTTCTTCTTCTTCTTATTCTTCTTCTCCGTTTTCTTCTTCTTCTTTGTCTACTTCTTCTTTTTCTTCTCATTCTTCTTCCTCTTCTTCTTCTTCTTCTCCATCTTCATCTTCTAAATCTACTTCTTCGTCTTCTACTTCTTCTTCTTCTTCTTCTTCTTCTTCTTCTTCTTCTTTTTTGTTTTCTTCTTCTTCTTTGACTTTTACTTCTTCCACTTCGTTTTCTTCTTCTCTTCTTTTTGTTCCTCATCCTTTTCTTCTTATACTTCTTCTTAATCATCTTCTTCTATTTCTTCTTCTTCTTCTACTACTTCATCTCCTTCTTCTTTTTCTAGTTCTTCTTCTTCTTCTTCTTCTCCTATTACATATTCCCCTCATCCTTATTCTTCCTATTTGCCATCTTCTCCTTCTTCTTTTTCTTCTACTTCTTGTCCTTTTCCTTCTTCTCCTTCTTCTCCTTCTTCTTCTTCTTCTTCTGTTACATCTTCCTCTTCTTCATCATCACCTTCTAGTCTTCTTCTTCTTAGTCTTGTTCTTCTTTTTCATCTGCCTCTTCTTCTCGTTCCTCTTCTTCTATGTCTTCTTCTTCTTCTTCTTCTTGATCATCTTCTTCTTCTTCTTCTTCATTTTATTCTTATTCTTCTTCTTCGTAATCTTCTTCTTCTTTTCCTCCTCCTTCTTCTCCTTGTTCTACTTCTTCTCCTTCTCCTTATGTTCCTTCTTGTACTTCTTCTTCTACTTCTTCTTCTTTTTCTTCTTTTCCTCTTCTTCTTCTTCTTCTTCCTCTTCTTCTTCTTCTTCTTCTTCTTTTTCTTCTTCTTCTTCTTCATCTTCTTCTTCTTCTTAGTCTTCTTCTTCTCCTTCTTCTTAGTCGTCATCTTCTTCTTCTTCTTCTTCTTCTTCTTCTTCTTCACACTCTTCCTCCTCCGCTTATTCTTGTAATGCTTCTTCTTCTTATGCTTCTTTTTCATGTTCTTTTTCTTCTTCTTCTTCTTCTTTTTCCTCCCCTTCTTCTTCTTCTTCTTCGTCTTCTTCTAATTGGCTTCTTCTTTTTCTTCTTATTCTACTTTTGCTTCTTCTTCTTCCTCCTCCTCTTGTTCTTCTTCCTCCTCTTCATTTTCTTCTACATCTTCTTCTTCGTCTTCTTCTTCTTCTTCTTCTTCCTCTTCCTCTTCTTCGCCTTCTTCTTCTTCGCCTTCTTCTATTTTCTTCTTTTTCTTCTTCTTTCTTCTTCTACTCTTCTTCTGCTTCTACTTCTACTTCTACTTCTAGTTCTTATTTTTTTTCTTCTTCTTCTTCTTCTTCGACTTCTTCTACCTCTACTTCTTCTTCTTCTTCTTCTTCTTCTTCTTCTAATTCTTCTTCCTCTTTTTGTTCTTCCTCATCTTCTTCTTCTTATTCCTCTTCTTCTTATTCTTATTCTTCCACTACTTCATCTTTTTCTTCTTCATCTACTTGTTTCTCCTCTTCTTTTTCTTTTTCTTCTTCTTCTTCTTCTACTTCTTATTCTTCGTCTTCTTCTTCTTCTTCTTCTTCTTCCTTCGCTTCTTTTTCTCCCTCCTCTTATTTTCCATCTTCTTATTCTTCTTCTTCCTCCACCTCTCCTTCTCTTTTTTCTCCTTCTTCTTCTCCTTCTTCTTCTTCTTCCACTTCCACTTCCCCTTGTTCGTCTTCTGCTTCTCTATCTTCCTCTTCTCCTTCTTCTTCCTTTATTTCTTCTTTTTCTTCACCTTCTTGTTTTCCTTCTTCTTCTTCTTCTTCTTCTTCCTCTTCTTCTGCTTCTACTTTGCCTTCTTCTTCTTCGTCCCAACTTCTTCGTCTTCTTCTTCTTCTTCTTCTTCTTCTTCTTCTTCTTCTTCTTTTTCTTCCTTTTTTTCTTCCTCTTCTCCTTCTTTTACCTTTTTTTGTTCTTCTTCTTCTTCCTCCTCCTCTTCTTCTTTTACGTCTTCTCTATCCTCAGAAGCTTCTTCTTCGCCTTCTTCTTCTTCTTATCTTCATCATCATCATCATCTTCTTCTTCTTCTTCTTATTCTACTTCTCCATCATCTTCTTCTTTTACTTCTTCTTCTTCTTTTTATTTTTCTGCTTCTTCTTATTGTTCTACTTCTTCTTCTTCTTCTTCTTCTTCTTCTTCGTCATCCTCTTCTTCTCCTTATTCTTCTTCTTCTTCTTCTCCTTATTCTTCTTCTTCTCCTTCTTCTTCTTCTTCTTCTTCATCTTCTCCTTTTTCTTCATCGTTTTCTTCTTCTTCTTCCTCTTCTTCTTCATTTCTTCTTCTCCTTATTCTTCTTCTTCTCCTTATTCTTCTTCTTCTTCTTCTTCTTCTTCATATTCTTATTCTTCTTCTTCCTCTTATTGCCCTTCCTCTTCTTTATCTTTTCTCCTTTGTCCTCTTCTCCTTCTTCTACTCCTCCTTTTTCATCATCTTCTTCTTCAACTTGTTCTTCTTCTAATGCTCCTTCTTCTTCTGCTTCTTCTTCTTCTTCTTCTTCTTTTTCTTCTTCTACTTCTACTTATTTGAGTTCTTATTCTTCTTCTTCATCTTATTCTTCTTCTTCATCTTCTTCTTCATCTTCTTCTTTTCTTCTTCATCTTCTTCTTCCTCTTCTTTTTTTCTTCTTCATCTTCTTCTTCCTCTTCTTATTCTTCTTCTTCTACTTCTTCTTCTTCTTCTACTTCTTCTTCTTCTTATTATTATTCTTCTTCTCCCACTTCTTTGTCTTTCTCTTCTTCTTCCTCTTGTTCTTCTTCTTTTTCTTCTCCTTCTGCTTCTTCTTCTTCTTCTTCTTCTTATTCATCTTCTTCATCATCTTCTTCTTCTTCATCTTGTTCTTTGTCTTGTTCTTCCTCTTCTCCTTCTTCTTCCTCTTCTACAACTTCTTTTTCTACTTCATCATCTTCTTCCTCTTCTTTTTTTTCCTCTTCGTCAACTTCTTCTTCATCTCCCCTTTTTCTTCTTCTTCTTCTTCATCTCTCCTTCTTCTTCTTCTTCTTCTTCCTATCCTTCTTCCTCCTCCTCTTCTTCTTCCTCTACATCATCTTCTTCTTCTTCTTCTTCTTCGTCGCCTTCTAATTCTTATTCTTCTTCTTCGTCTTCTTCTTCTTCTTCTTCTTCTTCTTCTTCTTCTTCGTGTTCTTCTTCTTCGTCTTCTTCTGCATCTCCTCTTTTTCTTATTTTTCAACATCATCTTCTTCCTCTTCCTCTTCTTCGCCTTCTTCCTCTTCGTCTTCTTCTTCTTTTTCTTCTTCTTCTTCTTCTACTACTACTACTACTACTCTTCTTCTTCTACTTCTTCTTCAACTTCTTCATCTTGTTGTTCTTCTTATTATTTTTCTTCTTCTTCTTCTTCTTTGACTTCTTCTTCTTCTTCTTCTTCCTCTTCTTCTAATTCTTCTTCTTCTTTTTGTTCTTATTCTTCATCTTCTTTTTATTCCTCCTCCTCGTTGTTCTTCTTCTTACTATTCTTCATCTACTTGTTTTTGTTCTTCTTTTTCTTCTTCTTCTTCTTCTTCTTCTTCTTATTCTTCTTCTTCTTCTTAGCCTTCTTAATCAACTTCTTCTTCTACTACTTCTTCTACTTCATCTTCTTCTTCATATTCTTCGTCTTCTTCTTCTTCTTCTTCTTTCTTCTTCTTCCTTCGCTTCTTCTTCTCCCTCTTTTTAATCTTCTTCTTCTTCTTCTTCTTCTTCTTCTTCTTCCTTCTCCTATTCTTCTTATCCTCCTTTTTCTCCTTCTTCTTCTCCTTCTTCTTCTTCCTACTCTTCCTCTTCTCCTTGTTAATTTTCTACTTCTTTTTCTTCCTTTTCTTCTTATTCTTCTTCTTCTTCCTCTATTTCTTCTTCTTCTTTGCCTTCTTCTGCTTCTCCTTCTTCTTCTTCTTCTTCTTCTTCTTCCTCTTTTTCTTTGTCTTCTTCTTCTTCTTCTTCTTCTTCCACTTCTTCTTCCTCTTCTTCGTCCCACCTTCTTCGTCTTCTTCTTCTTTTTCTTCTTCTTTCGCTTTTTCTTGTCCTTCTTCTTCCTCTTTTCCTTCTTCTTTTTTGTCTTCTTCTTTATTCTGCTTCCACTTTTTCTTTTTCATTGTTCTTCCTCTTCTACGTCTTCTTTATCCTCCATATCTTCTTCTTCGACTTCTTCTTCTTCTTATATTCATCTTCTACTTATTCTTATTCTACTTCTGCATCATCATCATCATCATCATCTTCTTCTTCTTCTTCTTTTTATTCTTCTCTTTCTTCTTGTTCTACTTCTTCTTCTTCTTCGTCATCCTCTTCTTCTTCTTCTTCTCATTACTCTTCTTCTTCTTCTTCTTCTTCTTCTTTATCATCTTTTTATTCTTCTTCTTCTTCTTCTCATCTTCTTCCCCTTATTCTTCTTATTCTCTTTCTTCTAATTCTTCACGTTCTTATTCTTCTTCTTCGTCTTATTGCTCTTCCTCTTCTTTTTCTTTTCTCTTTTTTCATCATCATCTTCTTCTTCTTCTTCTTGTTCTTCTTCTTCGTCTAATGCTCCTTCTTCTTCTTCTTCTTCTTCTTATTCTTCTTCTTCTTCTTTTCTTCTACTTCTTATGTGTATTCTTATTCTTCTTCTTCGTCTTCTTCTTCTTCTTCTTCATCATCATCATCTTCTTCCTCTTCTTCTTCTTCTTCGACTTCTACTCCTTCTTCTTCTTCTTCTACTTCTTGTTCTTCTTCTTCTTCTCCTTCTTCTATGACTTCTTCTCTTTCTTCTTCTTCTTATTCTTCTTTTTCTTCTGCATCTTCTGCTTGGCCTTCTTCTTCTTCTTCTTCTTCTTCATCTTCTTCCTCTTCATCTTCATCTCCAACTTCTCCTTATTCTTCTTCTGATTCCACTTCTTCTTCTGCTTGTTTGCCTTCATCTTTTTCTTCTTTTTTTTCTTCTTTTTCCAATTCTTTGTCTTCCTCTTCTTCATCTTCTTCTTCATTTTCATTTTCATCTTCTTCTTCTTCTTCCACTTCTTCTTCTTCTTCGCCTTGTTCTTCTTCTTCTTTTGCTTCTTCTACTTCATCTGCTTCTTTTGCTTCTTCTACTTCTTCTTCTTCTTCTTCGTCTTCTTCTTCTTTTTGTTCTTCTCCTTCTACCTCTTCTTCTTCTTCTTCTTGTTCATCTTCTTCTTTTTCTTCTTCTTATTCTTCTTCTTCTTATAATTATCTCTATTGTTATTATTATTCTTCTTTTTTTTCTTAATCATCTTCTTCTTCTTCTTCTTCTTCTTTCCGTTCTCCTTCTTCTCCGTCTTCTTTTTCATCTCAGCCTTCTTTTACCCTATCTATTTCATTTTCTTCTTCTTCATCTTCTTCTTCTTCTTCTTCTTCTTCTTCTCCTTCTTTTTCTCTTTTTTCTTCTTCCTCTTCTTTTACTTCTCCTTCTTCTTCTTGTTCAACTTCTTCTTCATATTCTTCTTCTTCTCTATCATTTCATTTTTCCTTTTTTTCTTCTTCTTCTTCTTCATCTTCTTCTTCTTCTTCCTTATATTCTCTTCCACTTTTACTTCTACTTCTTCCACTTCATTTTCTTCTTCTTCTTCTTCTTCTCATACTTCTTCTTCTTCTTCTTGTCCTTCTTCTTTTTCTTCATCTTTTTATTCTTCTTCTTCTTCTTCTTCTTTTCTTCTTCTCCTTATTCTTCTGCTTCACCTTCTTCTTCTTCTTCTTCATGTTCTTATTCTTCTTCTTCCTCTTATTTCTCTTCCTCTTCTTTTTCATTTCTCATTTTTCCTCTTCTTCTTCTTCATCTCCTTCTCCTTTTTCATCATCTTCTTCTTCTTCTTGTTCTTCTTCTTCTTCTTCTAATGCTCCTTCTTCTACTACTTCCTCTTCTTCTTCGTCTTTTTTCTACTTCTTCTTATCTGTATTCTTATTCTTCTTCTTCGTCTTCTTCTTCTTCTTCGTCCTCTTCTTCTCCTTCTTCTTCTTCTACTTCTTCTTCTTCTTCTTCTTCTCTTTCTTCTTCTGCTTGTTTGCCTTCTTCTTCTTCTTCTTTGTTTTCTACTTTTTTCAATTCTTTGTCTTCCTCTTCTTCATCTTCTTCTTCTTTTTCATTTTCATCTTCTTCTTCTTCTTCTTCCACTTCTTCTTCTTCCACTTCTTCTTCTTCTTCGCCTTCTTCTTCTTCTTCTTCTTCTCCTTCTTTTTCTTCTTCCTCTTTTGCTTCTTCGACTTCATCTTCTTCTTCTTCATCTTCTTCTTCTTTTTATTCCTCTCCTTCTACTTCTTCTTCTTCTTCTTGTTCATCTTCTTCTTATTCTTCTTCTTCTTGTAATTATTTCTATTGTTATTATTATTCTTCTTTTTTTCTTCATCTTCTTCTTCTTCTACTACTACTTCTCCTTCATCTCTTCTTCTACTTCATCTTCTTCTTCTTCGTCTTCTTCTTCTTCTGTTTCTTCTTCTCATTCTTTCTCTTCTTTTTCATATTCTTCTTC
>JAIUJO010000121.1:332500-335000 GCA_023846275.1 Vanilla planifolia | reverse complement strand
TTCTTCTACTTCTTCTTTATGTTCTTCTCACGCCACTTTTTCTTTTTCTTCATTTTCTTACCCATCTTATTCTTCTTGTTCTTCTTCCTCTACCTCTTCTTCTACTACTTCTTCTTCTTTATTTTCTTCTTAGTTTTCTTCTTCTTCGTCTTCTTCTTTGAAATTCTTCTTCTTTTTCTTCTTTTTCTTCTTCCTCTTCTTCTTCTTCTTCTTTGTCTTCTACTATATCTTCTTCTTCTCCTTCTTTTTCTTCTTCTTCTTCTTCTCCTTCGTCATCATCTTCTTCATCTTCCACTTCTTCGTCTACCACTTCCGCTTCTTCTTCTTCTTCTTCTTCTTCTACTTCTTCTTCTTCTTCGTCTTCTTCTATTCCTCATCCTTCTTCATCATCTTCTTCTTCATATACTTCTTCTTCTTTTCTTCTAGTTCATCTTCTTTTTCTTCTTTGTCTTTTTCTTCTTCTTCTTCTTTGTCTTCTTCTTCTTATTCTTCTTCTTCATGTTCTTCGTGATCATTTTCTTATTCTTGTTATTGTTCTTCTTCTTCATTCGTTTCATCTCCTCTTCTTCTTCTTTTCTTCTTCTACTTCTTGTTCTTCTTCTTCCTCATCTTGTTCTCCTTCTTCTTCTTCTTCTACTTCTACCTCTTCTCCTTCTTCTTCTTCTACATATTCTCCTTCTTTTTCGTCTTCTTCTTCTTCTTCTTCTTCTTCTTCTCCTTCCTCTTGCTCTTCTTCTTCTTCTTCTACTTCTACCTCTTCTCCTTCTTCTTCTTCTACTTATTCTCCTTCTTTTTCGTCTTCTTCTTCTTCTTCTTCTTCTTCTTCTTCATCATCTTCGTCTTTTTCTTTTTCTTCTTCATCTTCTTCATCTTCTTCTTCTTCTTCTTCTTCTCATTCTTCTTCTTCTTCTTCTTCTTCTTCTTCTAATTTTTCTTCTTTTTCTTCTTTTTCTTCTACTTCTTCTACTTCTACTACTACTACTTTCTTCTTCTTTTTCTTCTTCTTCTTCTTCTTCTTCATAATAATAATAATCATCATCTTCTTCTTCTTATTCTTCTTCTTCTTCTTCTCCTTCTTCTTTTTCCTCTTCCACTTCTTCTCCTTCACCTTCTTCACCATCTTCTTCTTCTTACCCCTTTTCATCTTCATCTTCTTTATCTTCATCATCTTTTTCTTCTTTTTCTTCTTCTTCTTCTTCTTCTTCTTCATCTAATTCTTCTTCTTCGTCTTGTTCTTCTTCTTCGTCTTTTTCCTCTTCTTCGTGTTCTTAGTCTTCTTTTTCTTCGTCTTTTTCTTCTTCTCTTTCTTTTTCTACTCTCCATCTTCTTTTTCTTCTTCTTCTTCTCCTGCTTCTTCTTCTTCTTCATCTTTTTCTTCCTCTTCTCCTTCTTCTTCTTCTTCTTCTTTTTCTTTTTCTTCTTCTTCTTCTTCTTCCTTTTCTTTTTCTTCTTCTTCTTCTTCTTCTTCTTCTTCTTTTAATTCTTCTTCTTCTTCTTCTTCTTTTTCTTCTTCTTCCTTTAATTCTTCTACTTCTTTTTCTTCTTTATCTTCTTCTTCTTCTTCTTCATCATCTTCTTCTTCTTCTTCTTCTTCTTCTTCTCCTTCATCTTCTTCTTCAACTTCTTCTTCTCCTTCTTGTTCTTCACCTTCTTCTTCTTATTATTAATATATTATTATTCTTCTTCTTCTCCTTTTTGTCCCTCTTCTTGTTCTTCTTGTTCTTCTTTTTCTTCTTCTTTTTCTTCTTCTTCTTCTTCTTCTTCTTCTTCTTCATCTTCTTCTTCTTAATCTTCTTCTTCTTCGTCTTCTTCTTCTTCATTATCTTTGCCTTCTTCTTCTTCTTCTTCATCTTCTTCTTCTTCTTCTTCTTCTTCTTCTTCTTCTTCTTCTTCTTCTTCTTCTTCGTCTTCGTCTTCTTAATTTTTTATTCTGTGTCTTCCTCTTGTTCTTTTTCATCATCTTCTTCTTCTTCTTCTTCTTCCTCTTCTTCTTCAACTTCTTCTTCCTCTTCTTCTTCTTGTACTTCATCGTCTCCTTTCTCTTATTATAATTACTATTTTTATTATTGATATTATAATAATAATAATAATAATTATTATTATTATTATTATTTTTCCTGTAGTTCTCCTTCTTCTCCTTCTTCTTCTTCTCCTTCTTATTGTTTTTCTTCTTCTACTTCATCTACTTCTTCTTCCTCTTCTTCATCTTCTTTTCTTCTTCATTTTCTTATTTTTCTTCTTCTTCTTCCTCTTCTTCTTCATCATCTTCTTCTTATTTGTCTTCTTCTCCTACTTTCTCTTCTTCTTCTTCTCCTCCTTTTTCATCTTCCCCTTCTTCTTATTCCCCTTCTTCTTCTTCTTCTTCTTAATCTTTCTCTGCTTCTTCTTCTTTGAATTCTTCTTCTTCTTCTTCTTCTTCTTCTTCTTCTACTCCTCCTTCTTCTTCTTCTTCTTCATCTACTTTTTTATCTTCTTCTTCTTCTTCTTCTGTTTTTGCTTC
>JAIUJO010000121.1:322500-327500 GCA_023846275.1 Vanilla planifolia | reverse complement strand
CATCTCTTTCCTCTTCTTCCACTTCTTCTGCTTCTTCTTCTTCTTCTTCTTCTTCTTCTTCTTCTTCTACTTCGTCTTCTTCATCTCCTTGATCAAGTTCTTCTTCTTCTTGTTCTTCTTCTTCTTGTTCTTCTTCTTCTTTTTTCTTTTTCTTCTTCTTCTTTTTCTTGTTCTTCTTCTTCTATATATTCTTCTTTTTCTCTTCTTCTTCTTCTTCTTCTTCTTCTTCTTCTTCTTCTTCTTCTTCTTCCTTCTTCTTCTTCCCAATCTTCGTGGTCCTCTTCTTCAATTTTTCGATTCTTCGTCATCTTCTTCGCCTTCTTCTTCCTCTTCTTCTTTGTCTTCTTCTTCTTCTTCATTTACTTCTTCTTTTTCTTCTTCTTCTTCTTCTTCTTCGTCATCTTCTTCTACTTCTCCTTTGTCTTCATCTCCTTCCTTGTTCTTCTTTTCTTTTTTGTCTTACTCTTCTTCATTTTCTTTCTCTTCTTCTTCTTCTCCATCTTCTTCTTCATATTCTTGTTCTTCATCTACTTCATTTTCTTCTTCATCTTTTTCTTCTTCTTCTTCATCTTCTTCTTCTACTTATTCATCTTCTTCATCTTCTTCTTCAGCTTCTTCTACTTCTGTGTCTTGTTCATCTTCTTCTTCTTCTTCTTCTTTTTCTTCTTCATTGAATTCTTCTTTTTCTTCTTTTTCTTCTTTTTCTTCTACTTCTACTACTTTTTGTTCTTTTTCTTCTTCATCATCCATTTCTTATTCTTGTTCTTCTTCTACTTCTTTGTCTTCTTATTCTTCTTCTTCTTCTTTTTCTTCTTCTTCCTCTTCTTTTTCTTACTTTTCTTTGTCTTCATCTTCTTCATCTTTATGCTCCACATTTTCTTCTTCCTCTTTGTCTTCTTCATCATCATCCTCTTCATCATTCATCGCCATAATCGTAATCTTCTTCTTCTTATTCTTCTTCTCCTTCATCTTCTTAATATCCTTCTCCTCCTTTATCTTCTTCTTCTCCTTCTTCTTCTTCTTCTTCTTCTTCTTTTTCTTCTTGCTCTTTTCTTCTTCTTCTTCTTCTTCTTCTTCTTCTTCTCCTTCTCCTCCTCCTCCTTCTTCTTCTTCTTCTCCTTCTCCTCCTCCTCCTCCTTCTTCTTCTTCTTCTTTTTCTTCTGCTTCTTTCTCTTATATTTCATCCTCTTCTTCTTTGTCTACTTATCCTTTTCTCCCTCTTCTTCTTCTTCTTCTTCTTCTTCCTCTTCTACTACTTCTACTACTACTTCTTCATCCTCTTTTTCTTCTTCTTCTTCTTGTTCTTCTTCTTCTTCTTCTTCTTCTCTTGTTTTCATCTTCTTCTTCTTCGTTGGCTTCTCCTTCTTCTTCGTTGGCTTCTCCTTCTTCTTCTCCAAAATCTTCTACTTCTTCTTCTTCGCCTTCTTATTTTTTGTGTTCTTCATCTTCGATTTCTTCTTCTTCCTCTTCTTCTTCTTCTTCTTTCTTCTTGGCATTCTTTTTCTTCCTCTTCTTCTTTTTCCGCTCCTTCTTCTTCTTCTCTTTGTTTTTCTTCTTCTTCCTCTTCTTCATCATCATAAACTTCTTCTTCTTCTCCTTCTTCTTTTTCTTCTTCTTCTACTTCTTCTTCTTCGTCCTCTTCCTCTTCTTCCTCTTCTTCTTCATCATCTCTTCTTATTGTTATTCTTCTTCTTCTTCTTCTTCTTCTTCCTCTTCTTCTTCGTCTTCTTCCTCTTCTTCAATTTCTACTTCTTTTTCTTCTTCCTCTTAGTCGTCTTCTTCTTTTCCTTCAACCACTACTTCTTCTTCTTCTTCTTCTTCTTTGTCTTCTTCGTCATCTTTTTCGAGTTCTTGTTCTTCTTCTAATTCCTTTTTGTCGTCGTCTTCTTCTTCTTCTTCTTCTTCTTGCTCACCTTCTCCGTAATCTTCTTGTTCTCCTTCTTTGTCTTCTTCTTCTTCTTCTTCTTCTTCTCATTTTTCTTCTTCTTACTATTCTTATTCTTCTTGTCCTTCCTCTTCTTAATCTTCTTCTTCTTCTTCTTCTTCTTCTACTTCTTCTTCTTCGTCTCCTTCAATTTCTTCTTCTTCTTTGTCTTCTTCTTTTTTTTTCCACTTCTTCAGCTTCTTCTTCTTCTTCTTCATCTTCTTCATCTTGTCCTTCTTCTTCCTCTATTTCATCATCTTTATCTTCTTCTTCTTCTTCTTCTTCTTCTTCTTCTTCTACTTCTTCTACCTCGTCTTCACCATATTCGTCTTGTTCTTCTTAGTCGTCTTCTTCTGTTTCTTCTTCTTCCTCTTCTTGTTTGTCTCTTCTTTTTCTTTCTGTTCTTCTTCTTCTTCTTCTTCATCGTCATAATCATCATCAACATCATCTTCTTCTTCTTCTACATCATCATCATCCTCATCATCGTCATCTTCTTCTTCTACTACTATTAATACTACTTCTTCTTCTCCTTCTTCATCTTCTTCTTCTCCTTCCCCTTTTGCTTCTTCTTCTTGATCTACTTCTCCTTTTTTATCTACTTCTTCTTCTTCTTCTTCTTCTTCATCTTCGTCTCTTCTTCATCTTCTTCGTCTTCTTCTTCCTCATCTTCATCTTCTTCTTCTTCTTCTCCTCCTCCTTCTCCTTGTTCTTCATCTTCTTCTTCTTCTTCTTTTTCTTATTCTCCTCTTCTTCTTCTTCCTCTTCTTCTGCTTCTTCGCCTTCTTTTACAAAGTCTTCTTCCTTTTCTACATCTTTTTCTTCTTCTTCTTCTTCTTCATTTTCTTCTTTTTCTCCTTCTTCTCCTACTTCTTCTTCTTTCCCTTCTTCAACTTCTTTTTCTTCTTCTTCTTCATCTTCTTCTTCTTCTTCTACCTCTTCTTTTTCATCATCATATTCTTCTTCTTCTTCCTCTTCTTCTTCAATCTTTTTCTTTTTTATCTGATTCTTCTTCATCATCTTCTTCTTCTTCTTCTTTGTCTTCTTCTTTGTCTTCTTCTTATCATCTTCTTCTTCTTCTTTGACTTCTTCTGCTTCGTCTTCTTCTTCTTCTTCTTCTTCCTCTTCTTCTCATTCTTCTTCTTCTTGTTTGACTTCTTCTTCTTCTTCTTGTTCTTGTTCTTCTTCTTCTTCTTCTTCTTCTTCTTCTTCAACTTTTTCGACTTCTTCTTCTACTTCTTCTTCCACTTCTTCTTCTTCTACTTTATCATCTTCTTCTTCCTCTTCTTCTCCTCTTCTTCTTTGACTTCATCTTTTTCTTTGTCTCATTCTGCTTCTTCTACTTCGTCCTCTTCTTCTACTTCCACTTCTTCTTCTTATTCTTCGTCCTCTTCTTCGTCTTCTTCTTCTCTTCTTCTTCCTCCCCTTTATCCTATTCTTCTTCTTGTTGTTGTTGTTGTTCTTCTTCTTCTTCTCCTTCATGTTTCTTCTTCTTCTTATATTCTTCATCTTCTCAGTGTTCTTCATCATCATCATCTTTTAATCATGATCATCTTCTTCTTCTTCATCTTCTTTTTCTTCATAATATTTTTCTTCTTCTTCTTCTTCCTCTACTTCTTCTCCATCATCGTCATCATCATCATCATCATCTTCTTCTTCTTCTTCTTCTTCTTCATCGCCTTCTTCAACTTCTTCTTCTTTGTCTTGTTCTTCACTTTCATCATCATCATCATCAACATCTTCTTCTTCTTCTTCTTCTTCTTCCTGTTTGCTCGTCATCGTCTTCTTCTTCTTATTTCACTTCTTCCTCTTGTTCGCCTTCTACAACTTTCTCTTCTTCTTTTTCTTCTTCTTCTTCTTCTTCTTCTTCCTCTTCTTCTTCTTGACCATCTTCTTTTTCTTCTTCTTCTTCCGCTTCTGTCTTTTTTCTACTTTTTCTTCTTCTTCTCCTTCTTCTTCTTCTTCTACTTCTACTTCTTCCCCTTCTTCGTGTTCCATTTCCTCAATTTTCTTTTCTTCGTCATCCTCTTTGTCATCTTCATCTTCTTCTTCTTCTTTTTCTTTTTACTTCTACTTCATCTTCTTCTTCTTCTTTCTCTTGACCTTCATCTTCTTTTTTGTCTTCTTCTTCATTGTTTTCTTCCTCTTCTTCTTTTGCTTCTACTTCTTTTTCTTTTTATTTTTCTTCCTCTTCATCTTTTCCTTTTTTTGATTTTTTCTTCATCATCATCATCATCTTGTTCTTCTTCTTCTACATCCTCCTCCTCTTCTTCTTTTTCTTCTTCATCTTCTTATTCTTCTTCTTCCCCTTCTTTGCCTTCTTCATCATTTTCTTCTTCTTCTTTTACTTCTTCATGCTTTACTTCTTCTTCTTCTTCTTATTCTTCATTTTTATCTCTTTGTTCTTCTTCTTCTTCTTCTTCTCCTTCACCTTCATCTTCTTCGTCTTCTTCTTCTCCCACTTCCACTTCATCAACATCATCACGCTCTTCTTCTACTTCATCTTCCTCTTCTTCCTCTTCATCTTCTTATTCTTCTTCTTCTTCATTTTCTTCTTCTTCTTTTTCTTCTTCTTCTTCTTCCTCTTCTTAATTTTTTTCGTCTTCTTCTACTTCCTCCTCTTCCTCTTCCTTTTCTTTTTTTTCCTCTTCATCTTCTACTTCATCTTCTTAATCATCTTCTTCTTCTTCTTCATCTTCTTCTTTTTCTTCTTCTTTTTCTTTTCCTTCTTCTTCATCATCATCTTCTTCTTCTTCTGCTTCTCTCCCTTTTTTGTCTTCTTTTTCATCATTTTCTTCCTCTTCCTCTTCTTCTCCTTCTTCTTCTTCTTCTTCTTCTTCTTCTTCGCCTTCTTCATGTTCAACTTCTTCATTTTCATTTTCATCGTCATCTTCTTTGTCCTCTACTTCTTCTTCTTCTTCTTCTTCTTCTTCATCTTCTACTGCTTCTTCATCATCTTCCTCTTCTTCTTCTTTTCTTCCCCTTCTTCCTCTACTTCTTTTTCTTCTCTCCTTCTTCTTCTTTTTCTTCTTCTTCTTCTTCTTCTTCTTTTTAGTCTGCTTCTTCTTACTTCTTCATC
>JAIUJO010000121.1:312500-315000 GCA_023846275.1 Vanilla planifolia | reverse complement strand
TTTTTCTTCTTCTTCTTCTTCTTCTTCTTCTTCTACTACTACTATTACTACTTCTTCGTCTTCTTCTTCTTCTTCTTCTTCTTCTTCTTCTCCCCCTTCTTCTTCTTCTCCTTCTTCTTCTTCTTCTTCTTCTTCTTCTTCCACTTTGTCTTCTTCTTCTTCTTCTTCTTCCTTTTCTTCTTCTTCTTCTTGGTCTTCTTCTTCTTCTTCTTCTTCTTCTTCTTCTTCTTCTTCTTCTTCTTCGTTGTCTTCTTCTTCTATTTCTTCTTCTTCTTTATCTTCTTCTCCTTCTAATTCTTCTTCTTCATCTTCTTTGTCTTCTTCTCCTTCTAATTCTTCTTCTTCTTCTTCTTCTTCTTTTTCTTCTTCATCGTCTTCTTCTTCTTCTTCTTATTCTTCTTCTTCTACTACTTCTTCGTCTTTGCCTTCTTCTTCTTCTTCTTCTTCTTCCCCTTTTTTTCTTTGCTCTCTATTTCTTCTTCTTCGTCTTCTTCTCCTTCTTTTTCTCAATTTTGTTCCTCTTCTACTTCTTCGTCTTCTTCTTCTTCTTTTTCTTTCTTCATCTTCTTCGTTTTCCACTTTCTCGTGTTTTGATTCGTCATCTACTTTGTCTTCCACTTCTTCTTCTTCTTCTTCTTCTCCTTCTTCTTCTACTTCTTCTTCCTCTACTACTACTTCTTTTTCTGTCTTCTTCTTGTTCTTCCTTTTCTTTTTCTTGTTCTACGTTTTCTTCTTCTTCTTCTTCTTCTACTTCTCCTCCTCCTCCTCTTCCTTTGTTGTCTTTTTCTTCCTCTTCCTCTTCCTCTTCTACTACTTTTTCTTCTTTTTCTTCTTCTTCTTCATCATCTTCTTCTTCTTCTTCATCTTCTTCTTCTTCAACTTTTTTTTCCTTGTTTTGCTTCTTTTTGTTCTCCTTCTTCTTCTTCTTCTTCTTTTTCATCATCATCTTCTTCTTTTTTCTAGTTCTTCTTCTTCATTTCCTTCTTTTTTCCTTCTTCTTCTTCTTCTTCTTCTTGCCTTCTTCTTCTTATTCTTCTTCATCATCATCTACATCTTCATCTTCTTCTTCTTCTTTGTCTTTTTCTTCCTTCTTCTTCTTCTTCTTCTTATTCTTCTTTTTCCTCTTCTTCTTCTTCATCTTCATCTCTTTTTTCTTCTTGTTCTTCTTCCTCTTATTCATCTTCTTCCCCTCTTCCATCTCCTTCTCTTTCTTCTTCTTCTCCTTCTTCTTCTTCTACCTCTTCTTTGTCTTCTTCTTCTTCTTCTTCTTCTTCTTCTTCTTTATCTTCTCCTTCTACTTCTACTACTTCTTCTTCTTTTTCTTCATCTTCTTATTCTTCTTCTTCTTGTTCATCGCCTTCTTCTTCTTACTTCTTCTTCTTCTTCTTCTTCTTCTCTTCGTCCTCCTCCTCTTTAATCTTCTTCTTCTTCTTCCTCTTCATTTTCTTCTTCTTCTTCTTCTTTTTCTTCTTCTTCTTCCTGTTCTTCTCCTTCTTCTTCATTTTCATTTCCTTTTCCTTCTTCTCCTTCTTCATCATCTTCCTCATATTCTTCTTCTTCTTCTTCTTCTTTCTTCTTCTTCTTCTTCTTCTTCTACTTCTTCTTCTTCATTTGTCTTCTTCTTCTTCTTCCTTTTCTTCTTGTTCTTGCTCTTCTTCTTCTTCTTTTTCTCCTTCTTATTCTTCTTCTTCTTCTTCTTCCTCTTCTTCTTATTCTTCTCCTTCTTCTTCTTTCTCTTCTTCTTCATCATCAACTTCTTCTTCCGCTTCATCTTCTCCTCCTCCTTCCTTTTCTCCTTCTCCTCCTTATTCAAGTTTTTCTTCTTCTTTTTCTTTTTCTTCTTCTTCTCCTTCTTGCACTTTTCCATCTTCTTCTTCTTTTTCTAAAACTTCTTCTTCTTCTTCTTCCTCCACTTCTTCTTCTTTGTTTTCTTATTCTTTTTGTTCTTTTTCTTTTTCATCTTCAACTTCTTCTTCTTCTTCTTCGTCTTCTTCTTCTTATTCTTCTTCATCTTCAACTCCCATTTTCTTCTTCTTCTTCACCTCTTCCACCTCCTTCTCTTTCTTCTTTTTCTTCTTCTACATCTTCTTTGTCTTCTTCTTCTTCTTCTTCTTGTTCTTCTTCTTCTCCTCCTTCTTCTTCTCCTTCTTCTACTTCTTCTTCTTCTACTTCTTCTTCTTCTTTGTCTTCTTCATCTTCTTCTTCAACTTCTTCTACTTCTTCTAATTTGTTCTTCTTCTTCTTCTTCTTCTTCCATTTCTTCTTCTTCATCTTTGTCTTCTTCTTCTTCTTCTTCTTTTTCTTCATCTTCTCCTTCTTCTTCTACTTCTTCTTCTTCTTCTTCTTCTCCTCCGCTTCCTCCTACTCCTACTCCTTCTTCTTCCTCTTCATTTTCTTCTTCTTCTTCTCCTTCTTCTTCTTCGTCATCTTCTCCTTCTTCTCCTTCTTCTTCTTCTTCTTCTTCATTTCCTACTCCTACTCCTTTGTCTTCATCTTCTTC
>JAIUJO010000121.1:295000-305000 GCA_023846275.1 Vanilla planifolia | reverse complement strand
TCTTTTTCTTTTTCTTCTTCTCCTCTCCCTCCTCCTTCCTCTCCTTCTTCTTCTTCTCCTTCTTCTTCATCTTCTTCTTCTTCTTCTTCTTCATCTTCTTCTTCTTCATCTTCTTCTTCTTCTTGATTTCCTTCTTCTTTTCCTTCTTCTTCTTCATCTTCTTCTTCTTCATCTTCTTCTTCGTCTTTTCTTCTTTTCCTTCTTCTTTTCTTTTTCTTGTTCTTCTTCTACTTCTTCATTTTAATCTTCTTCTTTATTTTTTTCTTTCTTCTTCTTCTACTTCTTCTCTTTATTCTTCTTCTTCTTCATCTTCTTCTTTTTCTTCTTCTTCTTTTACTTCTTGTTCTTCTTCTTCTTCTGCTACTTCTTGTTCTTCTTCTTCTTCTTCTTCTTCTTCTTATTCTTTTTCTTCAATCTTCTTCTCCTTCTTATTCTTCTCCTTCTACTTCTACTACTTCTTCTTCTTTATTTCTTGTTCTTGTTCTTCTACTTCTTCTTCTTCTCCATCCTATTCTTCAACTTCCTCTTCTTCTTCTTCATCTCTTCTTCTTCTTCTTCTTCATCTTCATCTTCTTCTTCTTCATCTTCATCTTCTTCTTCTTCTTCCTCTTAGTCTTCTTATTCTTCTTCTTCTTCTTTGATCTTGTCTTTTTCTTCATCTTCTTCTTCATCTCCTTCGTTTTCTTCTTCCCCTTCTTTTCCTTCAACCTTCACTTCTTCTTCATCTTCTTCTTCTTCTTCTTCTCTAACCTCATCATCATCTTCTTCTTCTTCTTCTTCTTCTTCTTGTACCTCTTCGTATTCCTCTACTTATTCATCATCATGATCATCATCTTCTTCTTCTACGACTTCTCATTCTTCTTCTTCTTCTTGTTCTAGTTCTCCTTCTTCTTCTTCTTATTCTTTGTATTCTTCTTCTCCTTCTTCTCTTACTTCTCCTACTTCTCCTTTTTCTTCATGTTCTTCATCTTCTTCTACTTCTTCCTCTTCTTCTTCTTCATCGTCTTCTTCTTCTTCTTCGTTTTCTTGTTCATCCTCTTCTTCGGCTACATCTTCTTCTTCTTCCAATTCATATTTTTATTCCTCTTTTTCTTCTACTTCTTCTTCTTCCTATTCTTCTTGTTCTTTAGTTTCTTCTTCTTCTTCTTTTTCTTCTTCTTTGTCTTCTCCTTCTTCTTCCTCTTCTTCTTCTTCTTCTTCTTCTTTTTCTTCTTCTTCTTCTTCATCTTCTTGTTTTACTCCTTTTTCTTCTTCTTCTTCTTCTTCTTCGTTTACTTCTTCTTTTCTTTTTCCTCTTCTTCTTTTTCTCTTCTTCTTCTTCTTCTTTTTCTTCTTCTTCTTATTCTTGTTCTTATTCTTATTCTTCTTCTACATCTTCTTTGTTTTCTTCTTCCTCTTCTTCTTCTTCTTTTTCATCTTCTTCTTCTTCTTCTTCATCCTTTTCTACTTCTTCTCTTTCTTCTTCTTGTTGTTCTTCTTCTTCTCCTCCTCCTCCATCTTTTTTTTCCTCCTTTTTCTTCTTCTTCTTTCTTTTCTTCATCATCATCATCATCTTCTTCTTCTTCTTCTTCTTCTTTTTCTTATTCTCCTCTTATGTCTTCTACTTCTTCTTCTTCTTCCACTTCATCTTCTTCCTCTTGTTTAACTTCCTCTTTTTCATCACATCTTCTTCTTCTTCTTCTTCTTCTTCTACTACTACTACTTCTTCTTCTTCTTCTTCATCATCTTCGTCTTCTACTTCTTTTTCTTCTTCTCCTTCTTCTTCATCTTGTTCCTCTTCTTCTTTTTCTTCTTCTTCTTCTCCTTCTTCTTCTTCTTTTTCTTCTTCTTCTTCTACTTCTTCGTCTTCTCCTTCAAATTCTATTTTTTTCTTCTTCTTGTTATTATTATTATTCTTACTCTTCTTTTTATTCTTCTACTTCTTTATCTTCATCTTCTGCTACTACATTTTCTTCTTCTTCATCTTCCTCTTTTTC
This sequence comes from Vanilla planifolia, assembly GCA_023846275.1. NCBI lineage: Eukaryota > Viridiplantae > Streptophyta > Magnoliopsida > Asparagales > Orchidaceae > Vanilla > Vanilla planifolia. The sequence continues at coordinate 303,024 of JAIUJO010000121.1, read as the reverse complement.
ATCATTCTTCTTTTTCTTCTACTCTTCCTCTTCTTCTTCTTCTTGTACTTTCTCTTCTTTTTCTTCTTCATCTTCTTCTTTTTCTTCTTCTTCTTCGTCTTCTTCTTTTTCTTCTTCTTGTTCTATTTCTTCTTGTTTTTTGCTTCTTCTTCTTCTTCTTCATCTCTTATTCTTCTTAATTTTGTTCCTGTTCTACTTCTTCGTCTTCTTCTTTTTCTTCTTCTTCTTCTTCTTCTTACCCTTCTTCGCCTTCCACTTCCTCGTCTTCTTATTCTTCAAGTTCTTTATCTGCTTCTTCTTCTTCTTCTCCTTCTTCTACTTCTTCTTCTTCTTCTTCTTCTTCTTCTTCTTCTTCTTGTCTTCTTCTTATTCTTCCTTTTCTTCTTCTTGTTCTACATTTTCTACTGCTTCTTCTTCTTCTCCTCCTCCTTCGTTGTCTTTTTCTTCATCTTCCTCTTCTACTACTTTTTCTTCTTCTTCTTCGTCTTCTTCTCCTTCCTTTTCTTCTTCTTCTTCAACTTTTTTACTTCTTTTTTTGCTTCTTTCTCTTCTTCTCCTCTCCCTCCTTCTCCTTCTTCATCTTCTTCTTTTTCATCTTCTTCTTCTTCATTTCCTTCTTCTTTTCCTTCTTCTTCTTCTTAATCTTCTTCTTCACCATCATTTTCTTCTTCTTCTTCTTCTTTCCCTTCTTCCTTTCTTCTTCTTGTTCTTCTTCTACATCTTCATCTTAATCTTCTTCTTTATCATTTTTGTTCTTCTTCTTCTACTTCTTCTCCTTCTTCTTCTTCTTCTTCTTCTTCTTCTTCTTCTTCTTCTTCTTCTTCTTCTTCAACTTCATCTCCTTTTTCTTCTTCTTCATCTTCCTCTTCTTCCTCTTCTTCTTACCCTCTTCCATCTCCTTTCCTTTCTTCTTCTTCTTCTTCTTCTACCTCTTCTTTGTCTTCTTCTTCTCCTTCTTCTTCTCCTTCTTCTTCATTTGCTTCTTCTTCTTCTTTTTCTTCTTCTTCTTCTTTTTCATCTTCTTCTGCATCTTCTTCTACTACTTCTTCATCATCTTCTTGTTCTTCTTCTTCTTCTTCCTCTTCGTCTTCTTCCTCATTGTTTTCTCGTTCTTGTTTGACTTTGCTTATTCTTCTTTTTTATCTTCAACTTCTTCTTCCTCTACTTGCTCTTCTTCTTCTTCTTCTTCTACTTCTACTTCTTCTGCTTTTTTCTCCTCCTCTTCTTTTTCATCATCTTCTTCTGCATCTTCTTCTACTTATTCTCCTTCTTCTTCCTCTTTGTCTTCTTCTTCTTCTTTGTCTTCTTCTTCTTCTTTATCTTCGCCTTCTTCTTCTACATCTTCTTCATCTTCATCATCATCATCTTCTTCTTCTTCTTCTTCTTCTACTACTACTTCTACTTCTTCTTCTTCTTCTTCTTCTCCCCCTCCTCCATCTCCTCTTACTCCATCTTCTTCTTCTTCTTCCTCTTCATTTTCTTCTTCTTCTTCTTCTTCTTCTTCTTCCTCTTCTCCTTTTCTTTTTCTTCATTTCCAAATCCTCCTTCTCCTTCTTCTTCATCATCATCATCATCTTCTTCTTCTTCTACTACTCCTCCTTCTCCTTCTTGTACTTCTTCTTCTACTACTACTACTTCTTCTTCTTCTTCTTCTTCTACTTCTTTTTCTTCATCTTTGTCATCTTCCTCTTCTTCCTTATCTTCTTGTTCTTTGTCTTCTTCTTCATCATCATCATCATCTTCTTCTTCTTCTTCTTCTTCTTCTTCTTTGCCTTCTTCTTCTTCTTCTTCTCCTTCTTCTTCTTCTCCTTCTTCTTCTTCTCCTTCTCCTTCTTCATCTTGTCTTTCTAGTTCTTCTTCTTCTTCTTCTTTTCCTTGTTTCTCTTCTCCATCTTCTTCTTCAACTCCTTTTCCTTCTTGTTCTTCTCCTTCAGTATGTTCTTCTTCTTCTTCTTCCTCTTCTTCTTCTTCTTCTTCTTCGTTTTCATTTTCTTTTTCTTCTTTTTCTTTTTCTTCATCATCTTCTACTTCTTTTTCGTCGTGTTCTTCTTCTTCTTCTTCTTCCTATTCATCTTCTTCTTCTTCCACTTCTTATTCTTCTTCTTCTTCCACTTCTACTTCTTATTTGCACTTTCTTCTTCATTGCCTTCATCTTCTTCTTCGTCATTTTCTTCTTCGGCTTCTTCTTCTTCTTCTTCTTCTTCTTCTTTTCTTTTTTCTTCTTCTTCTTCTTCTTCTTTTCCTCCTTTTTACTTTTACTTCGTTTTCTCCTTCTTCTTCTTCGTCTTCTTATTTTTCTCCTTTTACTTCTACATCTTTTTCTTCTACTTTTTCTTCTTCTTCTTTTTCTTTTTCTACTTCTTCTTCTTCTTAATTTTCAACTTCTTTTTCTTCGTGTTCTTCTTCTTCTCCTTCTTGTTCTACATGTTCTTTTTCTACTTCGTCTTAAACTTCATCTTTTTCACCTTCATCTTTTTTGTCTTCTTCTTCTTCTTCTCTTCTTCCTCCTTTTTCTCCTTCTTCTTCTTCTCGTTCTTCTTCTTCTTATTATTATTATTCTTCCTCTTCTTCTCCTTGCTACACTACTCCATTTTCTTCTTTAACTTTTTCTTCATCTTCTCCCTCTTCTTCTTCTTCTTCTTTCGCTTCCTTATCTCTTTCTTCTTCTCCTTCTTCTTCTACTTCTTCGACTTTTTCTTCTTCTTCTTCTTCTTCTACTTCTTCTTCTTTGATTTATTCTTCTTCTTCGCCTCCTTTATCTTCTTCTTTTCTTCTACTTCTTCTTCTTTTTTTCTCCTTCTAATTCTTCTTCTTCTTCTTCTACTTCTTCTTTGACTTCTTCATCTTCTTCTTTTTCTTCTTCTTCTTATTCTTCTTCTACTACTACTTCTTTGTCTTCGTCTTCTTCTTCCTCCAATTTTTCCTCGTTCTCTATTTATTCTTCTTCATATTCTTCTCCTTTTGCTTCTACTACTTCGTCTTCTTCTTCTTCTTCTTCTCTTTCACCTCTTTCTTCTTTTTCTTCTTCTTCTTCTTCTTCTTCTTCTTTTTCTTCTTCTTTTTCTTCTTCAATCTTCTTCTCCATCTTTTTCCTCTCCTTCTTATTCTTCTCTCTCTTCTTCTACTTCTTCTTCTTCTTCTTTTTCTTGTTCTTCTTCTTCTTCTTCTTCGTCTTCTACTTCTCCATCCTATTCTTCAACTTCCTCTTCTTCTTCTTCTTTTCTTCTTCTTCTTCTTCTTCTTCATCTTCTTCTTCTTCTTCTTCTTCTTCCTCTTAGCCTTCTTTTTCTTCATCTTCTTCTTTTTCTTGTTCGTTGTCTTCGTCTTCTTCTTGATCTTCTTCTTCTTCTTCACCTTTTTCTTCTTCATCCTCCACTTCTACTTCATCTTTTTCTTCTTCTTCATCTTCTTTGTCTTCTTCTCCAACTTCATCTTCTTCTTCCTCTTCTTCTTCGTTTTCTTCTTGTTCTTCGTCTTCAATTTCTTCATCATCATCAACATCATCTTCTTCTTCTATATCTTCTCGTTCTTCTTCTTCTTGTTCTAGTTCTCCTTCTTATTCGTATTCTTGTTCTCCTTCTTCTTCGTATTCTTCTTCTCCTTCTCTTACTTCTCCTTCTTCTTCATCTTCTTCTACTTCTTCCTCTTCTTCTTCTTCATCGTCCTCTTCTTATTGTTCTTTTTCTTCTTCATCTAGTTCTTTAACTACTTCTTCCTATTCATGTTCTTCTTCCCCTTTTTCTTCTACTTCCTCTTCCTATTCTTCTTGTTCTTTTTTTTAATATTATTCTTTTTCTTCTTCTTTGTCTTGTTCTTCTATCTTCTGCTTTTTCTTCTTCTTCTTCTTCTTCTTCTTCGTCTTCTTGTTTTTCTTCTTTTTCTTCTTGTTGTTGTTCTTTTTCTTCTTCTTCTTCTTCGTCTTCTTCGTTCCCTTCTTCTTCTTCTTCTTCTTCATTTACTTCTTCTTTTCTTCTTCCTCTTCTTTTTCTTCTTCCTCTCCTAATTCTTCTTCCTCGTCCTCCTCTTCTTCTTCTTCTTCTTCTTCTTCTACATCTTCATTGTCTTCTTCTTCTTCTTCTTCATTTGTTTTCTTCTAATTTTTTTCTTCATCCTTTCCTACTTCTACTTCTTTTTCTAGTTATTCTTCTTCTTGTCCTCCTCCTTCTCCTTTTTCTTCTCCTTCTTCTTCTTCTTCTTATTCTTCTTCTTCTTCTCTTCTTCATCATCAACATCTTCTTCTTCTTCTTCTTCTTCATTTTCTTCTTTTACGTCTTAATCTTCTTCTTATTCTTCTTCTTCTTCCACTTCATCTTCTTCCACTTCTTCATCATCCTCTTCTTCGTCACATCTTCTTCTTCTTCTTCTTGTTCTTCTCATTCTTCTTCAACTTCTTTTACTTCTTCTTCTTCTCCTTCTTCTTCTACATCTTCATCTTTTACTTCTTCATCTTCTTCTCATTCTTCTTTATCTTGTTCTTCTTCTTCTTCTTCTTCTTCTTCTTCTTTTTCGCCCTCTCCTAATTCTACTTCTTTTTCTTCTTCTTCTTTTTCTTCATCTTCTGTTACTTCATTTTCTTCTTCTTCATCTTCGTCTTTTTCATCACCTCCTTCTTCTTCTACTCTTCTTCTTCTTCTTCTTCTTCTCCTTCTGCTTTTTCTTCTTATTTTTCTTGTTCATCTTCTTCTTTTTCTTCTTCTTCTTCTTGTCTTTGTTCTTCTTATAATTCATCTTCTTTTTCTTCTTCATCTTCTTCTTCTTATTCTTCTTCTTCTTCTTCATCTTCTTCTTCTTCTTCTACTTCTTCTTCTTCTTCTTCATCATCTCGTTCTTCTTCTCTTCTTCTTCTTCTCCTTCTTCTTCTACTTTCTCTTCTTCGTCTTCCACTTCCTCGTCTTTTGATTCTTCTTCTTCTTCTTCTTCTCCTTCTTCTTCTACTTTTTCTTCTTCTTCTTCTTCTTCTCCTTCTTCTTCTACTTCTTCTTCTTCTTCTACTACTACTTTTTTTTCTATCTTCTTCTTGTTCTTCCTTTTTTCTTCTTGTTCTACGTTTTCTTCTTCTTCTTCTTCTACTTCTACTTCTCCTCCTCCTCCTCCACCTTCGTTGTCGTTTTCTTCTTCTTCCTCTTCTACTACTTTTTCTTCTTTTTCTTCTTCTTCTTCATCTTCTTCTTCTCCTTCTTCATCTTCTTCTTCTTCATCTTCTTCTTCTTGAACATTTTTTCTTGTCTTGCTTCTTTTTCTTCTCCTTTTTCTTCTTCTTGTTTTTCATCATCATCTTCTTCTTCTTTTTCTACTTCTTCTTCTACTTCTTATTTTTCATTTCCTTCTTCTTCTTTACCTTCTTGTTCTTCTTCTTCTTCTTCCTTTTGCTTTCTTCTTCTTCTTCTTCTTCTTTTTTTGTTCTTCTACTTCTTCATCTTCATCTTCTTCTTTGTCTTTTCCTTCTTCTTCTTCTTCTTCTTCTTCTTCTTCTTCTTTTTCCTCTTCTTCTTCTTCATCTTCATCTCTTTTTTTTTCTTCTTCTTCTTCCTCTTATTCTTCTTCTTCCCCTCTTCCATCTCCTTCCCTTTCTTCTTCTTCTCCTTCTTCTTCTTCTACCTCTTCTTTGTGTTCTTCTTCTTTTTCTTCTTCTTCTTCTTTTTATCCTTCTTCTTCTCCTTCTTCTTCTCCTTCTTCTTCTTCTTCTACTTCTTCTTCTTCTTTTTCATCTTTTTCTTCTTTTTCATCTTCTTCTGCTTCTTCCGCTTCTTCTTCTTCTTCTTCTTATTTGTCTTCTTCTACATCGTCGTCTTATTCTTCATCTTCATCTACTTGCTCTTCTTCTTCTTCTTCTACTACTACTACTTCTTCTTCCTCTTCTTTTTCTTAATCTTCTTGTTCTTCTTCTTTTTCTTTTTCTTCATCGTCTTCTTTTTCTACTTCTTCTTCTTCTTATTCACCTCCTCCTCCTCTTTCTTCTTCTTCTTCTTCCTCTTCATTTTATTCTTCTTCTTCCTCTTCTTCTCCTTCTTCTTCATTTTCATTTCCTACTCCTTCTCCTTCTTCTTCATCATCATATTCTTCTTCTTCTTCTTCTTCTTCTTCTTCTTCCTTTTCTGCTTTTTCTTCATCTTCTTCTTTATTTGTCTTCTTCCGCTTCTTTCTCTTCTTCTTCTTCTTCTTTGCCTTCTTCTTCTTTTTCCTCTTCTTCTTCTTCTTCATCTTCTTTGACTTCTTCTTCATCATCAACTTCTTCTTCCACTTCATCTTCTCCTCCTTCCTTTTATCCTTCTTCTTCTCCTTCTTAGTCTTGTTTTTCCTCTTCCTCTTCTTTTTCTTCTTCTTCTTCTTCTTGCTCTTCTCCCTCTTCTTTTACTTCTTCTTCTTCTTCCTCTTTTTTCTTCTTGTTCTTCTTGTACAACATCTTCTTCTTATTCTTCTTCTTCTTCTTCCTCTTCTTCTTCTTCGTTTTCTTATTCTTTTTCTTCTTTTTCTTTTTCTTCTTCAACTTCTTCTTCTTCTTCTTCGCCTTCTTCTTCTTCTTCCTTTTCATCTTCTTCTTCTTTCACTTCTTATTCTTCTTCTTCTACATTTTCTTCTTCTTCTTTGCACTTCCTTCTTCTTTGCCTTCTTCTTCTTCATCGTCTTCTTCTTCTTCTTCGGCTTCTTCTTCTTCTTCTTCCTCTTCTTCATCTACTTTTCCTTCTTCTTCTTCTTATTGTTCTTCTTCGACTTTTCCTCCCCCACCTTTCCTTCTCCTACTTCTTTTTCTCCTTCTTCTTCTTCGTCTTCTTCTTTTTCTACTTCTTCTTCTTCTCCTACTCTTTGTTACTCTTCTCCAACTTCTACTTCTACACCTTTTTCTTCTACTTTTTCTTCTTCTTCTTTTTCTTTTTATTCTTCTTCTTCTTCTTCTATTTCCTCTTCTATTTCTTCGTCTTCAACTTCTTCTCCTTCTTCTTCTATGTGTTCTTCTTCTTCGTCTTCTTATTTATGTTTTTCGTCTTAGTCTTCTTTGTCTTCTTCTTCTTCTCCTCCTCCTCTTCCTCCTCCTTTTTCTCCTTCTTCTTCTCCTTCTTCATTGTCTTCTTCTTCTTCTGCTCCTCCTCCTCTTCAATTTTCTTCTCATTCCTCTTCTCCTTCTTCTTCTTCTCCGTCTTCTTCTACTTCTTCTTTTACTTCTTATTCTTCTTCTTCTTCTTCTTCTTCTTCTTCTTCTTCAACTCCATTTTCTTCTTCTTCTTCTTCTTCTTCCTGTTTTTCATCTTCTTCGTCTTCCCCTCTACCACCTCCTTCTCATTCTCCTTCTTCTACTCTTCTTCATCTTCTTCTTCTTCTACATTCTCTTCTGATTTTTCTTCTTCATCTTCTTCTTTTTCTTGTCCTTATTCTTCTTCTTCTTCTTCTTCTTCTTCTTCTTCTTTTTGTGCTTCTTCTTCTTCTTCTTCTTCTTCTTTTTGTGCTTCTTCTTCTTCTTCTTCTCTTCTTCTTCTTAGTTTTGTTCCTCTTCTACGTCTTCGTCTTCTTCTTCTTCTTCTTCTTCTTTCTTCTCTTCTTCGTCTTCTACTTTCTCGTCTTTTTATTCTTCATGTTCTTTGTCTTCTTCTTCTTCTTCTTCTTCTTCTTCTACTACTACTACTACTTCTCCTTTTTCAATCTTCTTCTTGTTCTTTTTTTTCTTTTTCTTGCTCTACATTTTCTTCTTGTTCTTCTTCTTCTTCTTCTTCTTGTCCTCCTCCTCCTCCTCCTCCTTCGTTGTCTTTTTCTTCCTCCTCCTCTTCTATTACTTTTTCTTGTTTTTGCTTCTTTTTCTTCCTCCTCCTCTTCTATTACTTTTTCTTGTTTTTGCTTCTTTTTCTTCTCCTTCTTCTTCTTCTGTTTCATCTTCTTCTTCTTCTTTTTCTACTTATTCTCCTACTTCTTCTTCGTCATTTCTTTCTTCTTCTTTTCCTTCTTCTTCTTCTTCTTCTTCTTCTTGCCTTCTTCATCTTTTTCTTCTTGTACTTCTTCATCTTCATCTTCTTTTTTGTTTTTTTCTTTCTTCT
>JAIUJO010000121.1:280000-292500 GCA_023846275.1 Vanilla planifolia | reverse complement strand
TTCTTCTTCATCTTCATCTTCATCTTCTTCTTCTCCTCCTCCTCCTCCTCCTTCTCCTCCTCTTTCTTCTTTTTCTTCTTTTTCCACTTCATTTTCTTCTTCTTCTTCTTCTTCTTCTTGTTCTTCTTCTTCTTCTTCTTCTCCCTCTACTTCTCCTTCTTCTTCATTTTAATTTCCTACTTCTCCTTCTTCTTCATCTTCTTCCTCATATTCTTCTTCTTCTTCTTCTTCTTCTTCTTCTTCTTCTTCTGCTTCTTCTTCTTCATCTTCTTCTACTTCTTCTTCTTCATTTGTCTTCTTCTGCTTCTTCCTTTTCTTCTTGTTCTTGCTCTTCCTCTTCTTCTTCTTCTTCTTCTTCTTCTTCTTTCTCTACTTCTTCATCATCAACTTCTTCCACTTCATCTTCTCCTCCTCCTTCCTTTTCTCGTTCTTCTTCTTCTTTTTAGTCATGTTTTTCTTCTTCTTCTTCTTCTTCTTCTTCTTCTTCTCCTTCTTGCTCTTCCCCATCTTCTTCTTCTAATTCTTCATTTTCTTCTTCTTCTTCTGCAACATCTTCTTCTTCTACAACATCTTCTTCTTCTTCGTCTTCCTCTTCTTCTTCTTTGTTTTCTTGTTCTTTTTCTTCTTTTTCTTTTTCTTCTTCAACTTGTTCTTCTTCTTCTTCTTCTTCTCTTCCTCTTCGTCTTCTTCTTCTTCCCCTTCTTACACTTCTTCTTTTACATGTTCTTCTTCTTTGCACTTCCTTCTTCTTTGCCTTCTTCTTCATCGTCTTCGTCTTCTTCTTCGACTTCTTCTTCATCTTCTTCTTCTTCTACTACTTCTTCTTCTACGTCTTTTCCTTCTTCTTCTTCTTCTTCTTCTTCGACTTTTCCTCCCTCACCTTTCGTTCTCCTTCTTCTTTTGCTCCTTCTTCTTCTTCGTTTTCTTCTTTTTCTACTTCTTCTCCTTCTCCTTCTTACTCTTCTTCATCTTCTACTTCTACATCTTTTACTTCTACTTTTTCTTCTTCTTCTTTTTCTTTTAATTATTATTATTATTTTTATTATTATTATTATTATTATTATTATTCTATTTCTTCTTCTTTTTCTTCGTCTTCCTCTTCTTCTCCTTCTTCTTCTATGTGTTCTTCTTCTTCGAGTTCTTATTCATCTTTTTCATCTTAGTATTCGTTATCTTCTTGTTCTTCTTCTTCTCCTCCCCCCTCCTATTTCTCCTTCTTCTTTTTCTTCTTCTTCTTTGTCTTCTTCTTCATCTTCTTCTTCTTCTTCTCCTCTTCCTCCTCCTAAAATTTCTTTTCATTCTTCTTCTCCTTCTTCTTCTTCTCCATCTTCTTCTACCACTTCTTCTTTTTCTTCTTCTTCGTCTTCTTCTTCTTCTTCTACTCCATTTTCTTCTTCTTCTTCTTCCCTTCTTCCACTTCCTTCTCATTCTTCTTCTTCTACTCTTCTTCTTATCCTTCTTCTTCTACTTTCTCTGCTGATTTTTCTTCTTCATCTTCTTCTTTTGTTCTCCTTCTTCTTTGCCTTCTTCTTCTTCGTCGTCTTCTTCTTCTTCTTCTTCTTCTTCTTCATCTTCTGCTTCTTTTTCTTCTTCTTCTTCATCATCTTCTTCTTGTCTGCTTCTTAATTTTGCTCCTCTTCTACTTCTTTGTCTTCTTCTTCTTCTTCTTCTTTTTTCTCTTCTTCGTCTTCCACTTCCTAGTCTTCTTATTCTTCATCTTCTTTGTCTTATTCTTATTCTTCTTCTTTTTCTTCTCCTTCTTTTTCTACTTCTTCTTGTTCTTCTTGTACTTCTTCTTTTTTAGTCTTGTTCTTATTCTTCTTTCTTCTTCTTTGTTCTCCATTTTCTTCTTCTTCTTCATCTGCTCCTCCTCCTCCTCCTTCTTCGTTGTCTTTTTCTTCCTATTCCTCTTCTTCTACTTTTTCTTCTATTTCTTCTTCTTCTTCGTCCTCTTCTTCTTCTTCTCCTTCTTCTCCTTCAACTTTTCTTCTTGTTTTCCTTCTTTTTCTTCTTCTTCTCCTCTTCCTCCTCCTTCTTCTCCTTCTTCTTCTTCTTTTTCATCATCATCATTATCTTCTTCATCTACTACTTCTTCTTCTTCTTCCACTTCTTCATTTCCTTCTTCCTCTTTTCCATCTTCTTCTTCTTCCTCACCTACTTCTTCTTTTTCTTCTTCTTCTTTGCCTTCTTCTTCTTCTTCTTCTTCTTCTTCTACTTCTTCATCTTTATCTTCTTCTGTCTTTTTTTTCATTCTTCTTCTTCTTCTTCTTCTTCTTCTTCTTCTTCTTCTTCTTCTTCTTCTTCGTCTCCTTTTTCTTCTTCTTCTTCCACCACATCTTATTCATCTACTTCCCCTCTTCCATCTCCTTCTCTTTCATCTTCTTCTCCTTCTTCTTCTTCTACCTCTTCTTTGTCTTCATCTTCTTCTTCTTCTCCTTCTTCTTCCTCTTCTTATTCTTCTTCTTCTTATCCTTCTTCTTCTCCATCTTCTTCTTGTTCTTCTTCTTCTTCTTTTTTATCTTCTTCTACTTCTTCTTCTACTTCATCTAATTGTTCTTCTTCTTCTTCTTTTTTCCCTTCTTCTTCCTATTTGCCTCTCTGATCTTCTTCATCTTCAACTTATTCTTTTTCTTCATCTTCATCTTCTTATTCTTCTACTTGCTCTTCTTCTTCTTCTTCCACTTCTACTTCTTCTACTTCTTTTTCCTCATCTTCTTCTTCTTCTTCATCATCATCTTCTTCTCCTTCTACTTCTTCTTCTTCTTCTTCTTCTCCTTCTTCTTCTTCTTCTTCTTCTTCTTCTTGTTCTTCCTCCTCCTCTTGTTCTCCTTCTTCTTCAATTTAATTTCCTACTCCTTCTTCTCCTTCTTCTTCATCATCTTCTTCTTTTTCTTGTTCTTCTTCTTTTTCTTCTTCTTTATCTTCTTCTCCTTCATCTGTCTTCTTCTTCTTCTTCCTTTTCTTCTTCTTCTTGGTCTTCTTCTTCTTCTTCTTCTTTTTCTTTGTCATCATCATCATCTTCTTCTTCTGCTTCTTCTTCTTCTTCTACTACTTCTACTTCTTCTTCTTCTTCTTCTTCTTCTCCCCCTCCTCCATCTCCTTTTACTCCATCTTCTTCTTCTTCTTCCTCTTCATTTTCTTCTTCTTCTTCTTCTTCTTCTTCCTCTTCTCCTTTTCTTTTTCTTCATTTCCAACTCCTCCTTCTCCTACTTCTTCTTCATCATCATCATCTTCTTCTTCTTCTACTACTACTCCTTCTCCATCTCCTTCTTGTACTTCTTCTTCTTCTTCTTCTTCTTCTTCTTCTGCTTCTTCTTCTTCATCTTTGTCATCTTCCTCTTCTTCCTTATCTTCTTCTTCTTCGTCTTCTTCTTCATCATCATCATCTTCTTCTTCTTCTTCTTCTTCTTCTTTGCCTTCTTCTTCTTCTTCTTCTTCTTCTTCTTCTTTGCGTTCTTCTTCTTCTTCTTCTCCTTCTTCTTCTTCTCCTTCTCCTTCTTCATCTTGTTTTTCTTGTTCTTCTTCATCTTCATCTTCTTCTTCTTTTCCTTGTTTCTCTTCTCCATCTTCTTCTTCTACTCCTTCTTTTCCTTCTTGTTCTTCTCCTTCAGTATGTTCTTCTTCTTCTTCTTCCTCTTCTTCTTCTTCTTCTTCTTCTTCTTCGTTTTCTTTTTCTTTTTCTTCTTTTTCTTTTTCTTCATCATCTTCTACTTCTTTTTCGTCGTCTTCTTCTTCTTCTTCTTCTTCTTCTTCCTCTTCATCTTCTTCTTCTTCCACTTCTTATTCTTCTTCTTCTTCTACTTCTACTTCTTGTTTGCACTTCCTTCTTCATTGCCTTCATCTTCTTCTTCGTCTTTTTCTTCTTTGGCTTCTTCTTCTTCTTCTTCTTCTTCTTTTCTTTTTTCTTCTTCTTCTTCTTCTTCTTTTCCTCCTTTTTACTTCTACTTCGTTCTCTCCTTCTTCTTCTTTGTCTTCTTATTTTTCTCCTTTTACTTCTACATCTTTTTCTTCTGCTTTTTCTTCTTCTTTTTCTTTTTCTACTTCTTCTTCTTCTGCAATTTCAACTTCTGTTTCTTCTTCTTCTTCTTCTCTTTCTTGTTCTACAAGTTCTTTTTCTACTTCATCTTATTCTTCATCTTTTTTTTTCGCCTTCATCTTTTTTGTCTTCTTCTTCTTCTTCTCTTCTTCCTCCTTTTTCTCCTTCTTCTTCTTCTCGTTCTTCTTCTTCTTACTATTATTATTCTTCCTCTTCTTCTCCTTGCTACACTACTCCATTTTCTTTTTCTACTTTTTCTTCATCTTCTCCCACTTCTTCTTCTTCTTCTTTTGCTTCCTTATCTCTTTCTTCTTCTCCTTCTTCTTCTACTTCTTCGATTTTTTCTTCTTCTTCTGCTTCTTCTACTTCTTCTTCTTTGACTTATTCTTCTTCTTCTCCTCCTTTATCTTCTTCTTTTCTTCTACTTCTTCTTCTTCTTTTTTTCTCCTAATAATTCTTCTTCTTCTTCTTCTTTGACTTCTTCATCTTCTTCTTTTTCTTCTTCTTCTTATTCTTCTTCTTCTACTACTTCTTTGTCTTCGTCTTCTTCTTCCTCCAATTTTTCCTCGTTCTCTATTTATTCTTCTTCATATTCTTCTCCTTTTGCTTCTACTACTTCGTCTTCTTCTTCTTCTTCTTCTTCTCTTTCTCCTCTTTCTTCTTTTTCTTCTTCTTCTTCATCTTCTTCTTCTTCTTTTTCTTCTTCTTTTTCTTCTTCTTCAGTCTTCTTCTCCATCTTTTTCCTCTCCTTCTTATTCTTCTCTCCATTCTTCTACTTCTTCTTCTTCTTCTTTTTCTTGTTCTTCTTCTTCTTCTTCTTCTTCGTCTTCTACTTCTCCATCCTATTCTTCAACTTCCTCTTCTTCTTCTTCTTTTCTTCTTCTGCTTCTTCATCTTCATCATCTTCTTCTTCTTCTTCTTCCTATTAGCCTTCTTTTTCTTCGTCTTCTTCTTTTTCTTGTTCTTTGTCTTCGTCTTCTTCTTGATCTTCTTCACCTTCTACTTCTTCATCCTCCACTTCTACTTCATCTTCTTCTTCTTCTTCATCATCTTCTTCTTCTTCTCCAGCTTCATCTTCTTCTTCCTCTTCTTCTTCTTCTTCTTCTTCTTCTTCTTCGTCTTCAATTTCTTCATCATCATCAACATCATCTTCTTCTTCTATATCTTCTCGTTCTTCTTCTTCTTGTTCTAGTTCTCCTTCTTCTTCGTATTCTTGTTCTCCTTCTCTTACTTCTTCTTCATCTTCTTCTACTTCTTCCTCTTCTTCTTCTTCATCTTCCTCTTCTAATTGTTCTTTTTCTTCTTCATCTACCTCTTCAACTACTTCTTCCTATTCATGTTCTTCTTCCCCTTTTTCTTCTACTTCCTCTTCCTATTCTTCTTGTTCTTTTTTTTAATCTTATTCTTTTTCTTCTTCTTTGTCTTGTTCTTCTATCTTCTGCTTCTTCTTCTTCTTCTTCTTCTTCTTCTTCATCTTCTTGTTTTTCTTCTTTTTCTTGTTGTTGTTCTTCTTCTTCTTCTTCTTCTTCTTCGTCTTCTTCGTCCCCTTCTTCTTCTTCTTCTTCTTCTTCTTCTTTTACTTCTTCTTTTCTTCTTCCTCTTCTTCTTTTTCTTCCTCTCCTTCTAATTCTTCTTCCTCGTCCTCCTCTTCTTCTTCTTCTTCTTCTTCTTCTTCTTTTCTTCTTCTTCTTCTTCTTCTTCTTCTTTTCTTCTTCTTCTTCTTCTACATCTTCATTGTCTTCTTCTTCTTCTTCTTCTTCTTCATTTGTCTTCTTCTAATTTCTTTCTTCATCCTTTCATACTTCTACTTCTTCTTCTTGTTATTCTTCCTCTTGTCCTCCTCCTTCTCCTTTTTCTTTTCCTTCTTCTTCTTCTCTTCTTCATCATCAACATCTTCTTCTTCTTCTTCTTCTCTTCTTCTTTTTCATTTTCTTCTTTTACGTCTTAATCTTCTTCATCTTCTTCTTCTTCCACTTCATCTTCTTCCACTTCTTCATCTTCCTCTTCTTCGTCAAATCTTCTTCTTCTTCTTCTTGTTCTTCTCATTCTTCTTCAACTTCTTTTACTTCTTCTTCTTCTCCTTCTTCTTCTACATCTTCATCTCTTACTTCTTCATCTTCTTCTCATTCTTCTTTATCTTGTTCTTCTTCTTCTTCTTCTTCTTCTTCTTCTTCTTCTTCTTCTTCTTCTTATTCTTCTTCTTCTCCTTCGCCCTCTCCTAATTCTACTTCTTTTTCTTCTTCTTCTTCTTTTTCTTCGTTTTCTTCTTTATCTTCATCTTCTGTTACTTCGTTTTTCTTCTTCTTCATCTTCGTCTTTTGAATCACCTCCTTCTTCTTCTACTCCTTCTTCTGCTTTTTCTTCTTTTTCTTCTTCTTCTACTTCTGCTTTTTCTTCTTATTTTTCTTGTTCATCTTCTTCTTTCTCTTCTTCTTCTTCTTGTCTTTCTTCTTCTTATAATTCATCTTCCTCTTCTTCTTCATCTTCTTCTTCTTCTTATTCTTATTCTTCTTCTTCTTCTTCTTCTTCTTCTTCTTCTGCTTCTTCTTCTTCATCATCATCATCTCCTTCTTCTTCTCTTTTTCTTCTTAATTTTTTTCCTCTTCCACTTCTTCTTCTTCTTCTTCTTCTACTTCTTTCTCTTCTTCGTCTTCCACTTCCTCATCTTTTGATTCTTCTTCTTCTTTGTCTTCTTCTTCTTCATCTTCTTCTTCTTCTCCTTCTTCTTCTACTACTTCTTCTTCTACTACTACTTTTTCTATCTTCTTCTTATTCTTCCTTTTTTTCTTCTTGTTCTACGTTTTCTTCTTTTTCTTCTTCTACTTCTACTTCTCCTCCTCCTCCTCCTCCTCCTCCTTCGTTGTCTTTTTCTTCCTCTTCTCTTCTACTACTTTTTCTTCTTTTTCTTCTTCTTCTTCATCTTCTTCTTCTCCTTCTTCATCTTCTTCTTCTTCATCTTCTTCTTCTTGAACTTTTTTTCTTGTCTTGCTTCTTTTTCTTCTCCTTCTTCTTCTTCTTCTTTATCATCATCATCTTCTTCTTCTTTTTCTACTTCTTCTTCTACTTCTTATTCTTCATTTCCTTCTTCTTATTTTCCTTCTTCTTCTTCTTCTTCTTCTTCTTCTTCTTTTTCCTCTTCTTCTTCTTCATCTTCATCTTTTTTTTTCTTCTTCTTCTTCCTCTTATTCTTCTTCTTCCCCTCTTCCATCTCCTTCCCTTTCTTCTTCTTCTCCTTCTTCTTCTTCTACCTCTTCTTTGTGTTCTTCTTCTTATCCTTCTTCTTCTCCTTCTTCTTCTCCTCCTTCTTCTTCTTCTTTTTCATCTTTTTCTTCCTTTTCATCTTCTTCTGCTTCTTCCGCTTCTTCTTCTTCTTCTTCTTCTTATTTGTCTTCTTCTACATCGTCGTCTTATTCTTCATCTTCTTTTACTTGCTCTTCTTCTTCTTCTTCTTCTTTTTCTTTTTCTTAATCTTCTTATTCTTCCTCTTTTTCTTTTTCTTCATCGCCTTCTTTTTCTACTTCTTCTTCTTCTTATTCACCTCCTCCTCCTCTTTCTTCTTCTTCTTCTTCCTCTTCATTTTATTGTTCTTCTAATTCTTCTTCTTCTTCTTCTTCCCCTTCTTCTCCTTCTTCTTCATTTTCATTTCTACTCCTTCTCCTTCTTCTTCATCATCATCTTCTTCTTTTTCTTCTTCTTCTTCTTCTTCCTTTTCTGCTTCTTCTTCATCTTCTTCTTCTACTTCTTCTTTTTCATTTTTCTTCTTCTTCTTCTTTCTCTTCTTCTTCTTCTTCTTTGTCTTTTTCTTGTACTTCTTCGTCTTTGCTTTCTTCTTTTTCCTCTTCTTCTTCTTCTTCTTCTTCTTCTTTGTCTTCTTCTTCATCATCAACTTCTTCTTCCACGTCATCTTCTCCTCCTCCTTCCTTTTATCCTTCTTCTTCTCCTTCTTAGTCTTGTTTTTCCTCTTCTTCTTCTTTTTCTTCTTCTTCTTCTTTTTGCTCTTCTCCATCTTCTTCTTCTACTTCTTCTTCTTCTTCCTCTTTTTTCTTCTTGTTCTTCTTCTACAACATCTTCTTCTTCTTCTTCTCCTTCTTCCTCTTCTTCTTCTTCGTTTTCTTATTCTTTTTCTTCTTCAACTTCTTCTTCTTCTTCTTCGTCTTCTTCTTCTTCTTCCTCTTCATCTTCTTCTTCTTCCACTTCTTATTCTTCTTCTTCTACATTTTCTTCTTCTTCTTTTCACTTCCTTCTTCTTTGCCCTCTTCTTCTTCATCGTCTTCTTCTTCTTCTTCGGCTTCTTCCTTTTCTTCAACTTCTTTTTCTCCTTCTTCTTCTTCGTCTGCTTCTTTTTCTACTTCTTCTTCTTCTCCTTCTCCTTGTTACTCTTCTCCAACTTCTACTTCTACACCTTTTACTTCTACTTTTTCTTCTTCTTCTTTTTCTTTTTATTCTTCTTCTTCTTCTTCTTCTTCTATTTCCTCTTTTATTTCTTCGTCTTCAACTTCTTCTCCTTCTTCTTCTATGTGTTCTTCTTCTTCGTCTTCTTATTTATCTTTTTCGTCTTAGTCTTCTTTGTCTTCTTCTTCTTCTCCTCCTCCTCCTCCCCCTTTTTCTCCTTCTTCTTCTCCTTCTTCATTGTCTTCTTCTTGTTCTTCTGCTCCTCCTCCTCCTCAATTTTCTTCTCATTCCTCTTCTCCTTCTTCTTCTTCTCCGTCTTCTTCTACTTCTTCTTCTTCAACTCCATTTTCTTCTTCTTCTTCTTCTTCCTGTTTTTCATCAACTTCTTCGTCTTCCCCTCTTCCACCTCCTTCTCATTCTCCTTCTTCTACTCTTCTTCTTCTTCTTCTTCTTCTTCTACTTTCTCTTCTGATTTTTCTTCTTCATCTTCTTCTTTTTCTTCTCCTTCTTCTTCGCCTTCTTCTTCTTCTTCTTCGACTTCTTCTTCTTCTTCTTCTTCTTCTTCATCATCTTTTTGTGCTTCTTCTTCTTCTTCTTCATCATCTTCTTCTTCTTCTCTTCTTCTTCTTAGTTTTGTTCCACTTCTACGTCTTCGTCTTCTTCTTCTTCTTCTTTCTTCTCTTCTTTGTATTCTATTTTCTCGTATTTTTATTCTTCATGTTCTTTGTCTTCTTCTTCTTCTTCTTCTTCTTCTACTACTACTACTACTTCTCCTTTTTCAGTCTTCTTCTTGTTCTTTCTTTTCTTCTTCTTGTTCTACATTTTCTTCTTCTTCTTCTTCTTCTTCTTCTCCTCCTCCTCCTCCTTCTCCTCCTTCGTTGTCTTTTTCTTCCTCCTCCTCTTCTATTACTTTTTCTTGTTTTTCTTCTTCTTCTTCATCTTCTTATTCTTCTTCACCTTATTTTTCAACTTTTTTCTTCTTGTTTTTGCTTCTTTTTCTTCTCCTTCTTCTTCTTCTTTTTCATCTTCTTCTTCTTCTTCTTTTTCAACTTATTCTCCTACTTCTTCTTCGTCATTTCCTTCTTCTTTTCCTTCTTCTTCTTCTGCTTCTTCTTGCCTTCTTCTTCTTCTGCTTCTTCTTGCCTTCTTCATCTTTTTCTTCTTGTACTTCTTCATCTTCATCTTCTTTTTTGTTTTTTTCTTTCTTCTTCTTCTTCTTCTTCTTCATCTTCTTCTTCTATTTCCTCTTCTTCTTCTTCACGTTCATCTCTTTTTTCTTCTTCTTCTTTTTCCTATTCTTATTCTCCTTCTCCCCCTCTTCCATCTCCTTCTCTTTCTTCTTCTTCTTCTCCTTCTTTTTCTACCTCTTCTTTGTCTTCTTCTTCTTCTTCTTATCTTTCTTCTTCTTATTTTTCATCATTATCTTATTTTTCATCTTCTTCTAGTTCTTCATCATCTTCTTCTTCTTCTTCTTTGTCTTCTTCTTCCTCTTTGTATTCTATTCTTCTTCATCTTCGTCTTATTCTTCTTCTTCATCTTTTTCTGCTTCTTTTTCTACTTGCTCTTCTTCTTCCTCTCTGTTTTCTTCTTCTTCCACTTCTTATTCTTCTTCTTCTACATCTTCTTCTTCTTCTTTGCACTTCCTTCTGCTTTTCCTTCTTCTTCTTCATCGACTTCTTCTTCTTCTTTAGCTTCTTCTTCTTCTTCTTCTACTTCTTCTTCATCTTCTTTTCCTTCTTCATCTTCTTATTGTTCTTCTTCGAGTTTTCCTCCGCCACCTTTTCTTCTCCTACTTCTTTTTCTCCTTCTTCTTAGTCTTCTTCTTTTTCTACTTCTTCTTCTTCTTCCTCTCCTTCTTACTCTTCTCCAACTTCTACTTCTGCATCTTTTACTTCTACTTTTTCATCTTCTTTTTCTTTTTGTTCTTCTTCTTCTTCCTCTTCTTCTATTTCTTCTTCTTTTTCTTTGTCTTCAACTTCTTCTCCTTTTTCTTCTGTGTTCTTCTTCTTCGTCTCCTTATTTATCTTTTTCGTCTTTGTCTTTTTCTTCTTCTTCTTCTTCTTTTCCTCCTCCTTTTTCTCCTTATTCTTCTCCTTCTTCTTCATTGTCTTCTTCTTCTTCTTTTTCTTCTCCTCTTCCTCCTCAATTTTATTCTCATTGCGCTTCTCCTTCTTCTTCTCTATCTTCTTCTACTTCTTCTTTTACTTCTTCTTCTTATTCTTCTTCTTCAACTCCATTTTCTTCTTCTTCTTCTTCCTATTTTTCTTCTTCTTCTTCTTCTCCTCTTCCACCTTCTCATTCTTATTTTTCTACTCTTATTTTCTTCTTCTTCTTTTTCTACTTTCTCTTCTCATTTTTTTTCTTCATCTTCTTCTTTTTCTTCTCCTACTTCTTCGCCTTCTTCTTCTTCTTATTCGTCGTCTTCTTCTTCTTCTTCTTCTTCTTCTTCTTCTTTCCCTACTTCTTCTTCTTCTTCTTCGTCTTCTTCTTCTTCTCTTCTTCTTCTTAATTTTGTTCCTCTTCTACATCTTTGTCTTCTTCTATTTCTTCTTCTTCTTCTTTCTCTTCTTCGTCTTCTACTTCCTCTTCTTTTGATTCTTCATCTTCTTTGTCTTCTTCTTCTTCTTCTTCTTTTTCTTCTTCTTCTTCTTCTTCTTCTTCTTCGTCTTCTTCTTCTCCTTTTTCTTCTACTTCTTCTTCTTCTTCTACTTCTCCTTTTTCTATCTTCTTCTTGTTCTTCCTTTTCTTCTTCTTGTTCTACATTTTCTTCTTCTTCTTCTTCTTCTTCTCCTCCTCCTTCTCCTTCTCCTCCTTCGTTGTCTTTTTCTTCCTCCTCCTCTTCTATTACTTTTTCTTGTTTTTCTTCTTCTTCTTCGTCTTCTTCTTAATCTTCTTCACCTTCTTCTTCAACTTTTTTGTTCTTGTTTTGCTCCTTTTTAGTCTCCTTCTTCTTCTTCTTCTTTTTCATCTTCTTCTTCTTCTTCTTTTTCTACTTATTCTTCTAGTTCTTCTTCGTCATTTCCTTCTTCTCCTTTTCCTTCTTCTTCTTCTTCCTCTTCTTCTTCTTCTTTTTGCCTTCTTCATCTTTTTCTTCTTGTACTTCTTCATCTTCATCTTCTTCTTTGTCTTTTTCTTTCCTCTTCTTCTTCTTCTTCTTCTACTTCCTCCTCTTCTTCTTCTTCTTCTTCATCTCTTTTCTCTTCTTCTTCTTATTCCTATTCTTATTCTTCTTCTGTCCCTCTTCCATCTCCTTATCTTTCTTCTTCTTCTAACTCAACTTTGCCTTATTCTTCTTCTTCTTCTTCATCTTCTTATCCTTCTTCTTCTCCTTCTTCTACTACTACCTCTTCTTCTTTTTCATCATCTTCTTAGTTTTCATCTTCTTCTACTTCTTCTTCTTCTTCTTCTTTGTCATCTTCTTCCTCTATGTTTTCTATTCTTCTTCATCTTCGTCTTATTCTTCTTCTTCATCTTCATCTTCATCTTCTTCTTCTCCTCCTCCTCCTCCTCCTCCTTCTCCTCCTCTTTCTTCTTTTTCTTCTTTTTCCACTTCATTTTCTTCTTCTTCTTCTTCTTCTTCTTCTTCTTCTTTTTCTTTGTCATCTTCTTCCTCTACATTTTCTATTCTTCTTCATCTTCGTCTTATTCTTCTTCTTCATCTTCATCTTCATCTTCTTCTTCTTCTTCTTCTTCTTCTTCTTCTACTTCTACTTCTTCTTCTTCTTCTTCTTTTTCTTCATCTTCTTATTCTTCTTCTTCTTCTTCGTTGCCTTTTTCTTTTACTTCTTCTTCTTCTTCTTCTTCTTCTCCTCCTCCTCCTCCTCCTCCTTCTCCTCCTCTTTCTTCTGCTTCTTCTTCTTCCACTTCATTTTCTTCTTCTTCTTCTTCATCTTCTTGTTCTTCTTCTTCTTCATCTTCTTCTTCTCCCTCTTCTTCTCCCTCTTCTTCATTTTCATTTCCTACACCTTCTCCTTCTTCGTCATCTTCTTCCTCATATTCTTCTTCTTCTTCTTCTTCTTCTTCTTCTTCTTCTGCTTTTTCTTCTTTTTCTTCTTCTACTTCTTCATCTTCA
>JAIUJO010000121.1:265000-267500 GCA_023846275.1 Vanilla planifolia | reverse complement strand
TACTTTTTTTTCTTCTACTTCTTCTTCATCCCTTTCTTCTTCATCTCTTTTCTCTTCTTCTTCTTTTTCCTCTACTAATCATCTTCTTCTTCTCCTCCTCTTTCTTTCCCTCCTCCTTCTTCTCCTTCGTCTTCACCTTCTTCTTCTTCTTCTTCCTCTTCTTCTTCTTCTTCTTCATCTTCTTCTTCTTCTTCTTCTTATTCAACCCCTCATTCTTCTTCTTCTTCTTCTTCTTCTTCTTCTTCTTTGTCTTCTTCTTTTTCCTCTTCTTCTTCCACATCTTCTTCTTCTTCATCTTCTTCATCTTCTTCTTCTTCTTCTTCTTCTTTGTCTTCTTTTTCTTTTTCTTCTTCTTATATTTCGAAGTCTTCCTCTTCTTCTTCTTTGTCTTCTTCTTCTTCTTCTTCCTTAACTTCTTCTTCTTTTACTTCTTCTTCTTCTTCTTTATCTTCTTCCTCTTCTTCTTTGTCTTTAATTTCTTCTCTTTTTATTCTTTTTCTTCTAGTTATTCTTCTTCATCTAATTCTTCTCCTTCTTCTTCTTCTTTTTGTTCTTCTTCTTCTTCATCTTCTTCCTCTTCTTTTTCTTCTTCTTCTTCTACTTCTTCTTTTTTTGCTTTTTATACTCCTCCCTCTTTTTCTTCTTATCTTTCTTTTTCATCTTCTTCTTCTTCTTCTTCTTCTTCTTCCTGTTCTTCTTCTTCTTCCTCCTCTTCTTCATCGTCTTCTTCTTCTTCTTCTTCCACTTCTCCTTCTTCTTCTTCTTCTTCTACTTCTTCTTCTTCTTCTTTGTCTTCTAATTCTTCTTCTCGTTGTTCTTCTTCTCTTCATCATCATCATCATCATCATCATCTTCTTCTTCTTCTTCTTCTTCTTCATCATAATCTTCTTCTTTTTCATCTTCATCTTCTTCATCTTCATCCTCATCTTTTTCTTGTTCTTCTTCTATTCTTCTTTTTCTTCTTCTTCTTCTTCTTCTTCTTCTTCTTCTTCTTCATCTTCTTCCTCTTCATCTTCTCTCTGTTCTTTTTCTTTTTTATCTTCTTCATCTTCTTCTTCTTCTTCTTCTTCTTTTTCTTCCTCTTCTACTCCTATATCTTTATCGCCTTCTTCTTCTTCATCTTTGCCTTCTTTTTCTTCAACATCTTCTTCATCTTCTTCTTGTTCTTCTTTGTCTTCTTCTTCATCATCTTCTTCTACTACTACTACTTATTCTTCTTCTTCTTCTTCTTCCTCTTCCTCTTACTCTTCTTCCATGTCTTCTCCATCAACTTTTTCTTCTTATTCTACCTCTTCTTCTTCTTCTTGTTCTTGTTGTTCTTCTTCTTCTACTACATCTTCTTCTTCTCTTTCTTCTACTTCTCCTTATTCTTGTTCTTCTTCATCATCATCATCTTCTTCTTCTTCTTTTTCTTGTTCTTCATATTCCTCTTCTTCTTCTAAGTCCTCTACATTTTCCTCTTCTTCCTCTCTTTCTTCCATGTCTTCTATTTCTTCTTCTTCTTTTTCCTCTTCTTCTTCTTTGACTTCGCCTTTTTCTTCTTCTTCTTCTTCTTCTTCTTCTTCTTTGTCTTTTTCTTTTTCCTCTTCTTCTTCCACATCTTCTTCTTCTTCATCTTCTTCATCTTCTTCTTCTTCTTCTTCTTCTTCTTCTTCTTCTTTGTCTTCTTTTTCTTTTTCTTCTTCTTATATTTCGAAGTCTTCCTCTTCTTCTTCTTTGTCTTCTTCTTCTTCTTCTTCTTTTACTTCTTCTTCTTCTTCTTCTTCTTTATCTTCTTCTTCTTCTTCTTTGTCTTTAATTTCTTCTCTTTTTCTTCTAGTTATTCTTCTTCATCTAATTCTTCTCCTTCTTCTTCTTCTTTTTGTTCTTCTTCTTCTTCATCTTCTTCCTCTTCTTTTTCTTCTTCTTCTTCTACTTCTTCTTTTTTTGCTTTTTATACTCCTCCCTCTTTTTCTTCTTATCTTTCTTCTTCATCTTCTTCTTCTTCTTCTTCTTCTTCCTGTTCTTCTTCTTCTTCCTCCTCTTCTTCATCGTCTTCTTCTTCTTCTTCTTCTTCCACTTCTCCTTCTTCTTCTTCTTCTTCTACTTCTTCTTCTTTGTCTTCTAATTCTTCTTCTCGTTGTTCTTCTTCTCTTCATCATCATCATCATCATCATCATCATCTTCTTCTTCTTCTTCTTCTTCATCATCATCTTCTTCTTTTTCATCTTCATCTTCATCCTCATCTTTTTCTTGTTCTTCTTCTATTCTTCTTTTTTCTTCTTCTTCTTCTTCTTCTTCTTCTTCTTCTTCTTCTTCTTCATCTTCTTCCTCATCATCTTCTCTCTGTTCTTTTTCTTTTTTATCTTCTTCAGCTTCTTCTTCTTCTTCTTCTTCCTCTTCTACTCCTATATCTTTATCACCTTCTTCTTCTTCATCTTTGCCTTCTTTTTCTTCAACATCTTCTTCATCTTCTTCTTGTTCTTCTTTGTCTTCTTCTTCATCATCTTCTTCTATTACT
>JAIUJO010000121.1:240000-260000 GCA_023846275.1 Vanilla planifolia | reverse complement strand
TCTTCTTCTTCTTCTTCTACTTCTTCTTTTTCAGCTTTTTCTACCCTTCCTCTCTTTCTTCTTATCTTTCTTCTTCTTCTTCTTCTTATTCTTCTTCTTCTTCTTCTTTCTCCTCTTCTTCTTCCATGTCTTCCCCATCAGCTTATTATTCTTCTTCTTCTTCTTCTTCTTCCTCTCCTTCTTCTTCTTCTTCTTCTCTTTCTTCTACTTCTCCTTCTTCTTCTTCTTCTTCTTCATCATCACCTTCTTCTTGCTTTTCTTCTTCTCCTTCATATTCTTCTTCTTCTTCTTCTAAGTCTTCTACATTTTGTTCTTCTTCCTCTTCTTCTTCCTTGTCTTCTATTTCTTCTTCTTCTTCTTCTTCTTCTTTGACTTCATCTTTTTCTTCTTCTTCTTCTTCTTATTCTTCTTTGTCTTCTTCTTCTTCTTCTTCTCCTACTTCTTCTTCTCCTCCTTCTTCTTCTCCTTCTTCTTCTTCTTCTCTTTTTTCTTCATCTTTTTCTTCTTCTTCTTATTATTCTTCTTCTTCTTCTTCTTTTTCTTCTTCTTCTTCTTCTGCTTCTTCTTTTACTTCTTCTCCTTCTTCTTCTTTTCCTTCTTCTCCTTTTACTTCTTCTTCTTTTTCTTCTTCTTCTTCTTTTTCATTTTCTCCTTCATCTTCCTTTTCAACTTCTTCTTCTTCTTTTTTACTCCTTCTCGTTCTAGCTCTACTTCTTCTTTTTCTTATTATTCTTCTTCTTCTTCTTCTTCTTCTATTTCTTCTTCTTTTTCTTCATCTTCTTCTTCTTGCTCCTTTTTTACTTCTTCTTCTTCATCTTATCCATCTTCTATTTCTTCTTCTTCTTCTTCTTCTTCTCCTTCTCCTAAATTTTTTTTTCTTCTACTTCTTCTTCTTCTTCGTCTTCTTCTTCTTCTTCTTCTTCTTCATCTCTTTTCTCTTCATCTTCTTTTTCCTCTACTTCATCATCTTCTTCTTCTTCTCCTTCTTTACCTCCTACTTCTTCTTCTCCTTCATCTTCACCTTCTTCTTCTTCCTCTTCTTCTTCTTATTCAACCCATCATTCTTCTTCATCTTCTTCTCCTTCTTTTCTTCTTCTTCTTCCTCTTCTTCATCTTCTTCTTCTTCATCTTCTTCTCTTTGTCTTCTTATTCTTTTTCTTCTTCTTATATTTCTAATTCGTCTTATTCTTCTTTTTTGACTTCTACTTCTTCTTCTTCCTTAACTTCTAATTCTTCTATGTCTTCTTCTTCTGTGTCTTTAACTTCTTCTTCTTATTTTTTTTCTTCTACTTATTCTTTTTCTTCTAATTCCTCTCCTTCTTCTTGTTCTTCTTGTTGTTCTTATTCTTCTTCCTTTTCTTCTTCCTCTTCTTGTTCTTCTTCCTCTTCTTCTACTTCTTCTTTTTCCACTTTTTCTACTCCTTCCTCTCTTTCTTGTTTTCTTTCTTCTTCATCATCATCTTCTTCTTCTTCTTCTTCTTCTTTGTCTTCTAATTCTTTTTCTTTTTTTTTCTTCATCGTCTTCTTCTTCTTCTTATTTCTTTTCGTCTTCTTCTTCTTCCTCTTCTTATTCTTCTTCTTCTTCTTCTTCTTCTTCTTTGCACTTCCTTCTTCTTTGCCTTCTTCTTCTTCTTCGTCGTCTTCTTCTTCTTCTTCTCCTTCTTCTTGTTCTTCTTCTTCTTCTACTTTTCCTTCTTCTTCTTTTTCTTCTTCGTCTTCTTCTTCGTCTTCGTCTTTTCCTCCTCGTTTTCTTCTCCTAATTCTTTTTCTCCTTCTTTTTCTTCATCTTCTTCTTTTTCTTCTTCTTCTTCTCCTTCTCCTTCTTACTCTTCTCCATCTTCTACTTGTACATTTTTTCCTTCTACTTTTACTTCTTCAGCTTTTTCTTTTTGTTCTTCTTCTTCTTCTTCTTCTTCTTCGTCTTCTTCTTTTTCTCCTTCTTGTTTTTCGTCTTCTCCTTCTTCTTCATCTTTTTCGTCATCTTCTTTGTCTTCTTCTTCTACTTCTTCTTCTTCTAATTCTCCTCCTCCTCCTTTTCTTCTTCTTCTTCCTCTTCTTCTTCTTCTTCTTCTTCTCCTTGTTGCACTTCTCAATTTTCTTCTTCAACTTCTTCTTCATCTTCTTCCACCTCTTCTTCTTGTTCTTGTTCTTCTTCTTCTTCTTCTTCTTCTTCTTCATCTTCTTCCTCTTCTTTTTCTGTTTTTTCTTCTTCTTTTTCATCTTCCTCCTCTTCTTCTTCTTCTTCTTCCTCGTCTACTCCTATATCTTTATCACCTTCTTCTTCTTCATCTTTGCCTTTTTTTCTTCGTGATCTTCTTCTTCCACGTCTTCTCCATCAACTTATTCTTCTTCTTCTACTTCTACTTCCATGTCTTCTCTATCAACTTATTCTTCTTCTTCTTTTTATTATTATTATTCTTCTTCATCTTTTTCTTCTTCTCCAATGAGTTCTTCTTTTTCTTCATCTTTTTCTTTTTTGTCATCTTCTTTTACTTCTTTTTCTTCTCCTTCATCTTCTTTTTCCTATTCTTCTTCTACTTCTTTATGTTCTTTCTTCTACTTATTCTTTGTCTTCTTCTTCTTCCTCTTCTTTTTCACCTTCAACTTCTTAAACTTCTTCTTCTTCTTCTTCTTCTTTTCCTTCTTCTTCTTCATCTTCTTCTTCATCGTCATCTTCTTCTTCTTCTTCTTCTTCTGCTTCTCCTTCTACTTCATCATCTTCTTCTTCTCCTTCTTTGTCTTCTCCTTCTTGCTCTTCTTCTTCTTCTCCTTCTTCTTCCTCATCTTCTTTGCCTTCTAGATCAACAACTTCATCATCGTCTTCTTCTTCTTCTTCTTTTACTCGTTCTCCTTCTTCTTCTACTTCTTGTTTTTCTTCTTCTTCTACTTTTTCATCTTATCATTCATCTTCTTTTTCTCCTTCTTCTTCTTCTTTTTTATTCCTTCTTCTTCTCGTTCTCGCTCTAGTTCTTCTTCTTGTTCTCCTTCTTCTTCTTCTTCTTCTTCTATTTCTTCCTCTTTTTCTTCACCTTCTTCTCCTTTCTCCTTTTTTACTTCTTCTTCTTCGTCTTATTCTTCTTCTATTTCTACTTCTTCTCTTTTTCCTACTTTTTCTTCTTCTACTACTTCTTCTTCATCATCATCTTCATTTTTTTTTTCTTCTTCTTCTCCTTCTCCTTCTCCTTACTCTTCTCCATCTTCTACTTGTACATCTTTTTTTCTACTTTTTTTTCTTCTGCTTTTCTTTTTGTTCTTCTTCTAATTCTTCATTTATTTCTTCTTCTTTTTCTTCGTCTTCTTCTTCTCCTTCTTGTTCTACGTCTTCTTCTTCTTCTTCTTCTTCATCTTTTTCGTCTTCATCTTCTTTGTCCTCTACTTCTTCTTCTTCTTCTTCTTCTTCTCCTCCTTTTTCTCCTTCTTCTTCTTCTTCTTCTGCTTCTCCTAGTTGCACTTCTCCATTTTCTTCTTCAACTTCTTCTTCATCTTCTCCCACTTCCTGTTCTTGTTCTTCTTCCTCTCCTTCTTCTTCTTCGTCTTCTTCCTCTTCTTCTTCTCTTTCTTCTTCTTCTATTTCATCTTCTTCCTGTTCTTCTTCTTCTTTATCGCCTTCTTCTTCTTCTTCTTTCTCTTCTACTCCTATTTCTTTATCGCCTTCTTATTCTTCTTCATCTTTGCCTTCTTTTTCTTCGTCATCTTCTTCATCTTCTTCTTCTTCTTTGTCTTCTTCTTTTTGTTCTTCTCCTTCTTCCATGTCTTCACCATCAACTTGTTCTTCTTCTTCTTTTTCTTCTTATTCTTCTTATTCATCTTCTTCTTCTTATCCTTTGAGTTCTTCTTCTTCATCTTTTTCTACTTTGTCATTTTCTTTTACTTCTTTTTCTTCTCCTTCATCTTCTTTTTCCTCTTCTTCTTCTACTTCTTCTTTATCTTCTTTCTTCTACCTCTTCTTTGACTTTTTCTTCATCCTCTTCTTTTTCTTCTTCAACTTCTTAAACTTCTACATCTTCTTCTAATTCTTTGTCTTCTTCTTCTTTCTTTCCTTCTTCATCTTCATCTTCTTCTTCATCTTCTTCTTCATCGTCATCATCTTCTTCTTCTTCTTCTTCTTCTTCTTCTTTTTCTTCTTCTACTTCTTCTTTTACTTCATCATCTTCTTCTTCTTTTTCTTCGTTTTCTCCTTCTTGCTCTTCTTTTTCTTCTCCTTCTTCTTCTTCATCTTCTTCTTCCTCTTCATCTTCTTTTTTTACTTCTTCTCCTTCTTTTTCCTCTTTTCCTTCAGCTCCTTGTACTTCTTCTTTTTCTTCTTCTTCTACTTTTTCATCTTCTCCTTCACCTTCTTTCTCTCCTTCTTCTTCTTTTTTATTCCTTCTTCTTCTTCCCGTTCTCGCGCTAGTTCTTCTTTTTCTTCTTCTCTATCTTCTTCTTCTTCTTCTTCTTCTTCTTTTATTTCTTCTTCTTTCTCTTCAACTTCTTCTTCTTCCTCCTTTTTAACTTCTTCTTCCTTGTCTTATTCTTCTTCTATTTCTTCTTCTTCTTCTTCTTCTTCTCCTTTTCCTAGTTTTTCTTCTTCTACTTATTGTCCTTTGTCTTCTTCTTCTTCTTCATCTCTTTTCTCTTCATCTTCTTTTTCCTCTTCTTCATCTTCTTCTTCTTCTTCTTCTCCTTCTTTCCTCTTTTTCATCATCAACATCTTCTTCTTCTTCTTCTTCTTCATCTTTTTCATTATCTTCTTTTACATTTTAATCTTCTTCTTCTTCTTCTTCTTCCACTTCATCTTCTTCCTCTTCTTCGTCTTCGTCTTCTTCATCACTTCTTCTTGTTCTTCTTCTTGTTCTTCTCATTCTTCTTCAACTTCTTTTACTTCTTCTTCTTCTCCTTCTTCTTCTACATCTTCATCTTTTAATTCTTCCTCTTCTTCTCATTCTTCTTTATCTTGTTCTTCTTCTTCTTCTTCTTTTTCTTCTTCTTCTTCTTCTTCTTCTTCTAATTCTTCTCCTTCGTCCTCTCCTTATTCTACTTCTTTTTCTTCTTCTTCTTTTTCTTCGTCTTCTTCTTTATCTTCATCTTCTGTTACTTCGTTTTCTTCTTCTTCATCTTCGTCTTATTCATCACCTACTTCTTCTTCTACTCTTCTTCTTCTTCTTCTTCTTCTTCTGCTTTTTCTTCCTATTTTTCTCGTTCACCTTCTTCTTTTTCTTCTTCTTCTTCTTGTCTTTCTTCTTCTTA
The DNA here is from genome assembly GCA_023846275.1 of Vanilla planifolia. Classification (NCBI taxonomy): domain Eukaryota; kingdom Viridiplantae; phylum Streptophyta; class Magnoliopsida; order Asparagales; family Orchidaceae; genus Vanilla; species Vanilla planifolia. The sequence continues at coordinate 254,774 of JAIUJO010000121.1, read as the reverse complement.
AAATTCATCTTCTTCTTCTTCTTCATCTTCTTATTCTTCTTCTTCTTCTTCTTCTTCTTCTACTTCTTCTTCTTCATCATCATCATCTCCTTCTTCTTCTTAATTTTGTTCCTTTTCCACTTCTTCTTCTTCTTCTTCTTCTTCTTTCTCTTCTTCGTCTTCCACTTCCTCGTCTTTTGATTCTTCTTCTTCTTCTTCATCTTCTTCTTCTTCTCCTTCTTCTTCTACTATTACTTCTTTTTCTATCTTCTTCTTGTTCTTCCTTTTTTTTCTTCTTGTTCTATGTTTTCTTCTTCTTCTTCTTCTACCTCTACTTCTCCTCCTCCTCCTCCTACTCCTTCATTGTCTTTTTCTTCCTCTTCCTCTTCTACTACTTTTTCTTCTTTTTCATCTTCTTCTTCATCTTCTTCTTCTTCTTCTTCATCTTCATCTTCTTGAACTTTTTTTCTTGTCTTGCTTCTTTTTCTTCTCCTTTTTCTTCTTCTTCTTTTTCATCATCTTCTTCATCATTTTCTACTTCTTATTCTTCATTTCCTTCTTCTTTTCCTTCTTCTTCTTCTTCTTCTTCCTTTTTCTTTCTTCTTCTTCTTCTTCTTCCTTTTCTTCTTCTACTTCTTCATCTTCATCTTCTTCTTTGTCTTTTCCTTCCTTCTTCTTCTTCTTCTTCTTCTTCTTCTTCTTCTTTTTCCTCTTCTTCTTCTTCATCTTCATCTCTTTTTTTTTCTTCTTCTTCTTCCCCTCTTCCATCTCCTTCCCTTTCTTCTTCTTCTCCTTCTTCTTCTTCTACCTTTTCTTTGTGTTCTTCTTCTTCTTCTTCTACTTCTTCTTCTTATCCTTCTTCTTCTCCTTCTTCTTCTTCTACTTCTTCTTCTTCTTTTTCATCTTTTTCTTCTTTTTCATCTTCTTCTGCTTCTTTCGCTTCTTCTTCTTCTTCTTATTTGTCTTCTTCTACATCGTCATCTTATTCTTCATCTTCTTTTCCTTGCTCTTCTTCTTCTTCTACTACTACTACTTGTTCTTCTTCTTCTTCTTTTTCTTAATCTTCTTATTCTTCTTCTTTTTCTTTTTCTTCAACGTCTTCTTTTTCTACTTCTTCTTCTTCTCCTTCTTCTTATTCGCCTCCTCCTCCTCTTTCTTCTTCTTCTTCTTCTTCCTCTTCATTTTATTCTTCTTCTAATTCTTCTTCTTCTTCTTCCTCTTCTTCTCCTTCTTCTTCATTTTCATTTCCTACTCCTTCTCCTTCTTCTTCATCATCATCTTCCTCTTCTTCTTCTTCTTCTTCTTCTTCCTCTTCTGCTTCTTCTTCATCTTCATCGTCAACTTCTTCTTCTTCATTTGTCTTCTTCTTCTTCTTGCTCTTCTTCTTCTTCTTCTTTGTCTTCTTCTTGTTCTTCTTCTTCTTCTTCTTCGCCTTCTTCTTCTTTTTCCTCTTCTTTTTCTTCTTCTTCTTCTTCTTCTTCTTCTTTGTCTTCTTCTTCATCATCAACTTCTTCTTCCACGTCATCTTCTCCTCCTCCTTCCTTTTATCTTTCTTCTTCTCCTTCTTAGTCTTGTTTTTCCTCTTCCTCTTCTTTTTCTTCTTCTTCTTCTTGCTCTTCTCCATCTTCTTCTTCTACTTCTTCTTCTTCCTCTTTTTTCTTCTTGTTCTTCTTCTACAACATCTTCTTCTTCTTCTTCTTCTTCCTCCTCTTCTTCTTCTTCGTTTTCTAATTCTTTTTCTTCTTTTTCTTTTTCTTCTTCAACTTCTTCTTCTTCTTCTTCATCCTCTTCTTCTTCTTCCTCTTCATCTTCTTCTTCTACATTTTCTTCTTCTTCTTTGCACTTCCTTCTTCTTTGCCTTCTTCTTCTTCATCTTCTTATCCTTCTTCTTCTTCTTATTGTTCTTCTTCGACTTTTCCTCCCGCACCTTTTTTTCTCCAACTTCTTTTTCTCTTTCTTCTTCTTCATCTTCTTCTTTGTCTACTTCTTCTTCTTCTCCTTCTCCTTGTTACTCTTCTCCAACTTCTACTTCTACATCTTTTACTTCTACTTTTTCTTCTTCTTCTTTTTCTTTTTATTCTTCTTCTTCTTCTTCTATTTCCTCTTCTATTTCTTCGTCTTCAACTTCTTCTCCTTCTTCTTCTATGTGTTCTTCTTCTTCGTCTTCTTATCTATCTTTTTCGTCTTAGTCTTCTTTGTCTTCTTCTTCTTCTTCTTCTTCTCCTCCTCCTCCTCCTCCTTTTTCTCCTTCTTCTCCTTTTTCATTGTCTTCTTCTTCTTCTTCTGCTCCTCCTCCTCCTCAATTTTCTTCTCATTCCTCTTCTCCTTCTTGTTCTTCTCCGTCTTCTTCTACTTCTTCTTTTACTTCTTCTTCTTCTTCTTCAACTCCATTTTCTTCTTCTTCTTCTTCTTCCTGTTTTTCATCATCTTCTTCGTCTTCCCCTCTTCTACCTCCTTCTCATTCTCCTTCTTCTACTCTTCTTCTTCTACTTTCTCTTCTGATTTTTCTTCTTCATCTTCTTCTTTTTCTTCTCCTTCTTCTTCGCCTTCTTCTTCCTCTTCTTCGCCTTCTTCTTCTTCTTCTTCTTCTTCTTCTTCTTCTTTTTCTTTTTGTGCTTCTTCTTCTTCTTCTTCTTCATCTTCTTCTTCTTCTCTTCTTCTTCTTAGGTTTGTTCCTCTTCTACGTCTTCGTCTTCTTCTTCTTCTTCTTCTTTTTTCTCTTCTTCGTCTTCTACTTTCTCGTCTTTTTATAATTCGTGTTCTTTGTCTTCTTCTTCTTCTTCTTCTTCTACTACTTCTTCTCTTTTTCAGTCTTCTTCTTGTTCTTCCTTTTCTTCTTCTTGTTCTACATTTTCTTCTTCTTCTTCTTCTTCTTCTTCTTCTCCTCCTCCTCCACCTCCTTCGTTGTCTTTTTCTTCCTCCTCCTCTTCTATTACTTTTTCTTTTTTTCTTCTTCTTCTTCATCTTCTTCTTATTCTTCTTCACCTTCTTCTTCAACTTTTTTGTTCTTATTTTTGCTTCTTTTTCTTCTCCTTCTTCTTCTTCTTCTTTTTCATCTTCTTCTTCTTCTTTTTCTACTTATTCTCCTAGTTCTTCTTCGACATTTCCTTCTTCTTTTCCTTCTTCTTCTTCTTCTTCTTCTTCTTGCCTTCTTCATCTTTTTCTTCTTATACTTCTTCATCTTCATCTTCTTTTTTGTTTTTTTCTTACTTCTTCTTCTTCTTCTTCTTCTTCTTCTTCTTTTTCCTCTTCTTCTTCTTCATGTTCGTCTCTTTTTTCTTCTTCTTCTTCTTATTCCTATTCTTATTCTTCTTCTCCCCCTCTTCCATCTCCTTCTCTTTCTTCTTCTTCATCTCCTTCTTCTTTTTCTACCACTTCTTTGTCTTCTTCTTCTTCTTCTTCTTATCTTTCTTCTTCTCCTTCCTCTTCTACTACTTCTTCTTCTACTTTTTCATCATTATCTTATTTTTCATCTTCTTCTAGTTCTTCATCTTCTTCTTCTTCTTCTTCTTTGTCTTCTTCTTCCTCTTTGTTTTCTGTTCTTCTTCATCTTTGTCTTTTTCTTCTTCTTCTTCATCTTCTTCTTCTTCTTCTACTTGCTCTTCTTCTTCTTCTTCTTCTTCTTCTTCCTCTTCGTCTTCTTCTTCTTCCACTTCTTATTCTTCTTCTTCTACATCTTCTTCTTCTTCTTTGCACTTCCTTCTTCTTTGCCTTCTTCTTCTTCATCGTCTTCTTCTTCTTCTTCATCATCTTCTTCTTCTTCTTCTTCTTCATCTTCATCTTCTTTTCCTTCTTCATCTTCTTATTGTTCTTCTTCGACTTTTCCTCCTCCACCTTTTCTTCTCCTACTTCTTTTTCTCCTTCTTCTTCTTCGTCTTCTTCTTTTTCTACTTCTTCTTCTCCTTCTTACTCTTCTCCAACTTCTACATCTTTTGCTTCTACTTTTTCTTCTTCTTCTTTTTCTTTTTATTCTTCTTCTTCTTCCTATTCTTCTATTTCTTCTTCTTTTTCTTCGTCTCCAACTTGTTGTCCTTTTTCTTCTGTGTTCTTCTTCTCCATCTTCTTATTTATCTTTTTCGTCTTTTTCTTCATCTTCTTCTTCTTCTTTTCCTCCTCTTCCTTTTTCTCCTTCTTCTTCTCCTTCTTCTTCATTGTCTTCTTCTTCTTCTTCTTTTTCTTCTTCTTCTTCTTCTTCTTCTCCTCCTTCCCCTTCTCCTCCTTCGTTGTCTTTTTCTTCCTCCTCCTCTTTTATTACTTTTTCTTGTTTTTCTTCTTCTTCGTCGTCTTCTTCTAAATCTTCTTCACCTACTTCTTCAACTTTTTTGTTCTTGTTTTGTTTTTTTTTTGTCTCCTTCTTCTTCTTCTTCTTCTTTTTCTACTTATTCTTCTAGTTCTACTTCGTCATTTCCTTCTTTTCCTTCTTCTTCTTCTTCTTCTTCTTCTTCTTGCCTTCTTCATCTTTTTCTTCTTGTACTTCTTCATCTTCTTCTTTGTCTTTTTCTTTCCTCTTCTTCTTCTTCTTCTTCTTCTTCTTCTTTTTCTTCTTCTTCTTCTTCTTCATCTCTTCTGTCTTCTTCTTCTTATTCCTATTCTTATTCTTCTTTTGTCACTCTTCCATCTCCTTATCTTTCTTCTTCTTCTCATTCTTCTTCTTCTAACTCAACTTTGTCTTCTTCTTCTTCTTCTTCTTCATCTTCTTATCCTTCTTCTTCTCCTTCTTCTTCTACTACTTCTTCTTCTTCTTTTTCATCATCGTTTATTTTTCATCTTCTTCTACTTCTTCTTCTTCTTCTTCTTCTTCTTTGTCTTCTTCTTCCTCTATGTTTTCTATTCTTCCTCATCTTCGTCTTATTCTTCTTCTTCATCTTCATCTTCATCTTCATCTTCTTCTTCTTCTTCTTCTACTTCTTCTTCTTCTTCTTCTTTTTCTTCATCTTCTTATTCTTCTTCTTCTTCTTCTTCATTGCCTTTTTCTTTTACTTCTTCTTCTTCTTCTATTTCTTCTTCTCCTCCTCCTCCTCCTCCTTCTCCACCTCTTTCTTCTTCTTCTAATTCTTCCTCTTCATTTTCTTCTTCTTCTTCTTCATCTTGTTCTTCTTCTTCTTCTTCATCTTGTTCTTGTTCTTCTTCTTCTTCTCCCTCTTCTTCTCCTTCTTCTTCATTTTCATTTCCTACTCCTTCTTCTTCTTCATCTTCTTCCTCATATTCTTCTTCTTCTTCTTCTTCTTCTTCTTCTTCTTCTTCTACTTCTTCTTCTTCTTCTGCTTCTTCTTCCTCTTTTTCTTATACTTCTTCTTCTTCATTTGTCTTCTTCTACTTTTTCGTTTTCTTCTTGTTCTTGCTCTTCTTCTTCTTCTTCTTCTTCTTCTTTCTCTACTTCTTCATCATCAACTTCTTCCACTTCATCTTCTCCTCCTCCTTCCTTTTCTTCTTCTTCTTCTCCTTCTTAGTCATGTTTTTCTTCTTCTTTTTTTTCTTCTTCTTCTCCTTCTTGCTTTTCTCCAACTTCTTCTTCTAATTCTTCTTCTTCTTCTTCTACAACATCTTCTTCTTCTTCGTCTTCCTCTTCTTCTTCTTTGTTTTCTTATTCTTTTTTTTCTTTTTCTTTTTCTTCTTCAACTTCTTCTTCTTCTTCGTCTTCTTCTTCTTCTTCCTCTTCATCTTCTTCTTCTTCCCCTTCTTATTCTTCTTCTTCTACATGTTCTTCTTCTTTGCACTTCCTTCTTCTTTGCCTTCTTCTTCATCGTCTTCGTCTTCTTCTTCGACTTGTTTTTCTTCTTCTTCTTCTTCTACTACTTCTTCTACGTCTTTTCTTTCTTCTTCTTCCTCTTCTTCGACTTTTCCTCCCTCACCTTTTCTTCTCCTACTTCTTTTGCTCCATCTTCTTCTTCGTCCTCTTCTTTTTCTACTTCTTCTTTTTCTCCTTCTCCTTCTTACTCTTCTTCATCTTCTACTTCTACGTCTTTTACTTCTACTTTTTCTTCTTCTTTTTCTTCTTCTTTTTCTTTTTATTATTATTATTAGTATTATTATTATTCTATTTCTTCTTCTTTTTCTTCGTCTTCCTCTTCTTCTCCTTCTTCTTCTATGTGTTCTTCTTCTTCGAGTTCTTATTCATTTTTTCATCTTAGTATTCTTTGTTCTTCTTCTTCTTCTTCTCCTCCCCCTCCTATTTCTCCTTCTTCTTTTTATTCTTCTTCTTTGTCTTCTTCTTTTTCTTCTTCTTCTTCTTCTTCTTCTTCTTCTTCTTCTTCTTCTCCTCTTCCTCCTCAAATTTCTTCTCATTCTTCTTCTCCTTCTTCTTCTTCTCCATCTTCTTCAACCTCTTCTTCTTTTTCTACTTCTTCTTCTTCTTCTTCTTCTCCTCCATTTTCTTCTTCTTCTTCTTCCTATTCTTCTTCTTCTTCTTCTCCCCTTCTTCAACCTCCTTCTCATTCTTCTCTTCTATTATTCTTCTTATTCTTCTTCTTCTACTTTCTCTGCTGATTTTTCTTCTTCATCTTCCTTCTTTTTGTTCTCCTTCTTCTTTGCCTTCTTCTTCTTCGTCGTCGTCTTCTTCTTCTTCTTCTTCTTCTTCTTCTTCTTCGTATTCTGCTTCTTCTTCTTCTTCTTCTTCTTCTTCATCTTCTTCTTCTTCTCTCCTTCTTAATTTTGCTCCTCTTTTACTTCTTTGTCTTCTTCTTCTTCTTCTTCTTCTTCTTCTTCTTCTTTCTCTTCTTCATCTTCCACTTCCTTGTCTTCTTATTCTTCATCTTCTTTGTCTTATTCTTATTCTTCTTCTTCTTCTTCTTCTTCTTCTTCTTCTCCTTCTTTTTCTACTTCTTCTTCTTCTTCTTCTACTTCTTCTTTTTCAGTCTTTTTCTTATTCTTCCTTTTCTTCTTCTTGTTCTCCATTTTCTTCTTCTTCTTCTTCTCCTCCTCCTCCTCCTCCTACTTCGTTGTCTTTTTCTTCCTATTCCTCTTCTACTACTTTTTCTTCTATTTCTTCTTCTTCTTCGTCCTCTTCTTCATCTTCTCCTTCAACCTTTTCTTCTTGTTTTGCTTCTTTTTCTTCTTCTTCTTCTCCTCTTCCTCCTCCTTCTTCTCCATCTTCTTCTTCTTCTTCTTTTTCATCATCATCATCATCTTCTTCATCTACTACTTCTTCTTCTTCTTCTGCTTCTTCATTTCGTTCTTCCTCTTTTCCATCTTCTTCTTCTTCCTCTCCTACTTCTTCTTCTTCTTCTTCTTTGCCTTCTTCTTCTTCTTCTTCTTCTTCTTCTTTTTCTTCTTCTTCTTCTTCTTCTTCATCTCCTTTTTCTTCTTCTTCTTCCTCCACATCTTATTCATCTTCTTCCCCTCTTCCATCTCCATCTCTTTCCTCTTCTTCTTCTCCTTCTTCTTCTTCTACCTTTTTTTTTCTTCATCTTCTTCTTCTTCTCCTTCTTCTTGCTCTTCTTATTCTTCTTCTTCTTGTCCTTCTTCTTCTCCATCTTCTTCTTCTTCTTCTTCTTCTTCTTCTTTTTTATCTTCTTTTGCTTCTTCTTCTACTTCTTCTTGTTGTTGTTGTTCTTCTTCTTCTTCCTATTTGTCTTTCTGATCTTCTTCATCTTCAACTTATTCTTTTTCTTCAGCTTCATCTTCTTATTCTTCTACTTGCTCATCGTCTTCTTCTTCTACTTCTACTTCTTCTTCTTCTTTTTCCTCATTTTCTTGTTCTTCTTCTTCTTCTTCATCGTCTTCTCCTTCTACTTCTTCTTCTTCTTCTTGTTCTTCTCCTTCTTCTTCTTCTTCCTCTTCTTCTTCTTCTTCTTCTTCTTCCTCCTCCTATTCTCCTTCTTCATTTTAATTTCCTACTCCTTCTCCTTCTTCTTCATCATCTTCTTCTTCTTCTTCTTCTTCTTCTTCTTCTTTATCTTCTTCTCCTTCATCTGTCTTCCTCTACTTCTCCCTCTTCTTCTACCTCTTCTTTGTCTTCATCTTCTTCTTCTTCTCCTTCTTCTTGCTCTTCTTATTCTTCTTCTTCTTGTCCTTCTTCTTCTCCATCTTCTTCTTCTTCTTCTTCTTCTTCTTTTTGATCTTCTTCTGCTTCTTCTTCTACTTCTTCTTCTTGTTCTTCTTCTTCTTCTTCTTCTTTCTCTTCTTCTTCCTATTTGCCTTTCTGAACTTCTTCATCTTCAATTTATTCTTTTTCTTCATCTTCATCTTCTTATTCTTCTACTTGCTCTTCTTCTTCTTCTTCTACTTGTACTTCTTCTTCTTCTTTTTTCTCATCTTTTTGTTCTTCTTCTTCTTCATCTTCTTCTCCTTCTACTTCTTCTTCTTCTTCTTCTTCTTCTTCTCCTTCTTCTTCTTCTTCTTCTTCCTCTTCTTCTTCTTCATCTTCTTCTTCCTCCTCCTGTTCTCCTTCTTCTTCAATTTAATTTCCTACTCCTTCTCCTTCTTCTTCATCATCTACTTCTTCGTCTTGTTCTTCTTCTTCTTCTTCTTTATCTTCTTCTCCTTCATTTTTCTTCTTCTTCTTCCTCCTTTTCTTCTTCTTCTTGGCCTTCTTCTTCTTCTTCTTCTTCTTCTTCTTCTTTGTCTTCTTCTTCTTCTTCTTCTTCTTTTTTGCCTTCTCCTTTTCCCTCTTCTTCTTCTTCTTCTTCCTCTTCTTCTTCTTTCTCTTCTTCTTCTTCACCATCTTCTTCTTCCACTTCTTCTTCTCCTCCTTTTTTTTCTCCTTCTTCTTCACCTTTTAACCATGTTTTTCTTCTTTTTTTTCTTCTTCTTCTTCTCCTTCTTGCTCTTCTGCAACTTCTTCTTCTACTTCTTCTTCTTCTTTTTCTTCTTGTTCTTCTTCTTCAACATCTTCTTCTTCTTCATCTTCCTTTTCTTCTTCTTCTTCGTCTTCTTATTCGTTTTCTTCTTTTTCTTTTTCTTCTTCATCATCATCTTCTTCTCCTTTTTCACCTTCTTCTTCTTCGACTTCTTATTCTTCTTCTTCTTCGTTGCCTTCTTCTTCTTCGTCTTCTTCTTCTTCTTTGACTTATTTTTCTTCTTCGTCTTCTTCTTCTCCTTCTTCTTCTTCTTCTTCTTCTTCTTCTTCTACTTCTTCTTTTTCTTTTTCTTCTTCTTCTTCTTCTTCGTCATCTTCAACTCCATTTTCTTCTTCTTCTTCTTCTTCCTCTTCTTCTTCTTCTTCGCCTCTTCCACCTCCTTCTCATTCTTCTTCTTCTTCTTCTACATCTTTTTTTTCTTCTTCTTCTTCTTCCACTTCTTCTTCTTCTTCTCCTTCTTCTTCTCCTTCTTCATCTTTTACTTCTTCTTCTTCTTTGTCTTCTTCATCTCCTTCTTCAACTTTTTCTACTTCTTCTAATTTGCTCTTCTTATTCTTCTTCTTCTTCTTCTTCTTCTTCGTCTTCTTCTTCATCTTGTCTTCTTCTTCTTCTTCATCTACATCTTCTTCTTCTTCTTCTTCTTTTTCTTCATCTTTTCCTTCTTCTTCTTCTACTTCTTCTTCATCTTCATCTTCTTCTTTTTCTTCTTCTTCTTCTCCTCCTCCTCCTCCTCCTACTCCTACTCCTTCTTCTTCCTCTTCATTTTCTTCTTCTTGTTCTTCTTCTTCTTTTTCGTCTTCTTCCCCTTCTTCTTCTTCTTCTTCTTCATTTCCTACTCCTACTCTTTTGTCTTCATCTTTTTCTTCTTCTTCTTCTTCATTTCCTACTCCTCCTTCTTCTTCATCTTTTTCTTGTTCATCGTCTTCTTCTTCTTCTTCTTCTTATTCTTCTACATCTTTGTCTTCTTCTTCTTCTTTCTTTTCTTCTTCTTCTTCTTGATCTTCTTCTTCTTCTTCGTTTTCTTCTTCTTCCTCTTTTTCTTCTTTTCTTCTTCCTCTTTGCCTTCTTCTCCTTCTCTTCTTCTTCTTCTTCCTCTTTCTCTTCTACTTCTTCTTCTACTTCATCTTTGTCTTCTTCTTCTTCTTTTCCCCTTCTTCTCCTTCTTCATTTTGTTTTTCTTCTTCTTCTTCTTTTCCTTCTTCTTCTTCTTTTCCTTCTTGCTCTTCTCGATCTTCTTCTTCTTCTTCTTTTTCTTCTTGTTCTTCTTCTTCATCTTCTTCCTCTTGTTTTTCTTCTTCTCCTAATTCTTTTTCTTCTTTTTCTTTTTCTTATTCATCTTCTTCTTCATCTTCATCTTCTTCTTCTTCTTCTTCCTCTTCATCTTCTTCTTCTTCCTCTTCTTCTTCTTTGCACTTCCTTCTTCTTTGCCTTCTTCTTCTTCATTGTCTTCTTCTTCGACTTCTTCTTCTTCTTCTTCTTCTTCTTTTCCTTCTTCTTCTTCTTCTTGTTCTTCTTCGTGTTTTCCTCCTCCTTTCCTTCTCTTACTTCATTTTCTCCTTCTTCTTCTTCTTCTTCTTGTTCTTTTTCTAGTTCTAATTCTTCTCCTTCTCCTTCTTACACTTCTTCATCTTCTACTTCTGCATCTTTTTCTTCTACTTTTTTTCTTCGTTTTCTTTTTCTTTTTCTTCTTCTTCTTCTTCTTCTAATTCTTCTTCTTTCTCTACATCTTCTTCTTCTTCTCCTTCTTCTTCTACGTGTTCTTCTTCGTCTTCTTATTCTTCATCTTTTTCGTTTTTGTTTCCTTTGTCTTCTTCTTCTTCTTCTTCTTCTCCTCCCCCTCCTTTTTCTCCTTCTTCTTCTCCTTATTCTTCTTCTTCTTCTTCTTGTCCTTCTTCTGCTTCTTACACTTCTTCGTTTTCTACTTCTACTCTAACTTCTCCCTCTTCTTCTTCTTCTTCTTCTTCTTGTTCTTCTTTTTCTTCTTATTTTTCTTCCTCTTCTACTTCTTCTTTGACTTATTCCTCTTCTTCATTTCCTTCTTCTTCTCCTTCCTTTTCTATATTTCTTCTTCTTCTTCTTCTTCTTTTTCTTCTTCTAGTTTTTCTTCTTTTACTTCTTTGTCTTCTTCATTTTCTTCTTCTTGTTCTTCTTCTTCTTATTCTTCTTCTACTACTTCTTCTTCCTCTTTGTCTTCTTCTCCTTCTTCTTCTTCTTCCTCCTATTTTTTTTTCTCGTTCTCTACTTCTTCTTGCTCTTCTTCTTCTCCTTCTTCTTCTTCTATTACTTTCTCTTCTTCTTCTTCTTCTCTTTCTCCTCCTCCTTCTTCTTCTTCCTCATTTTCTTCTTTCTTTTCTCCTTCTTCTTCTAGTTCTTCTTCTTCTTCTTCTTCTTCATCTTCATCTTCTTCTTCTTCTTTTGCTACGTCTTCTTCTTCTTCTTCTTCTTCTTTTTCTTCTTCTTCTTCAATCTTCTTCTCCTTCTTGTTCATCTCCTTCTTATTCTTTTCCTTCTTCTATTTCTTCTTCATCTTCTTTTTCTTGTTCTTGTTTTTCTTCTTCTTCCTGTTCTTCTTCATCTTCTTCTCCATCATATTCCTCAACTTCCACTTCTTCTTCTTTTTTTCTTCTTCTTCTTCATCATCTTTATCTTCGTCTTCTTCTACTTCTTCCTCTTTGACTTCTTATTATTCTTCTTCTTCTGGTTCTTTTTCTTTGCCTTCCACTTCTTCTTCATCTTCTTCTTCTTTTTCTTCTTCTTCTTCTTCTTCTTCCTCTTCTTCTTCATCATCTTCTTCTTCTTCATCTTCTTCTTCTTCTTATCCAACTTCATCTTTTTCTTCTTCTTCTTCTTCGACTTCTTCTTCTTCTTCTTCATCATCTTCTTCTTCTTTTTCTGCATCTTCTCGTTCTTCTTCTTCTTGTTCTAGTTCTTCTTCTTCTTCTTCTTCTACTTCATTGTATTCTTCTTCTCTTACTTCTTATTCTTCTCCTTCTTCTTCATGTTCTTCATCTTCTCCAACTTCTTCCTCTTCTTCTTCTTCATCGTCTTCCTCTTCTTTATCTTCTTTTTCTTCTTTTTCATCTTCTTCTTCTTCTTCTTCTTCTTCTTTATACCCTTCTTCCTCTTCTTCTTCGTCTTTTAATTATTTTTCTTCTTTTTCTTTTTCCTCTTCATCATCATCTTCTTCTTCTTCTTCTTCTTCTTCTTCTTCTTCCTCTTCTTCTTCTTCTTCTTCCTCTTCTTATTCTTCTTCTTCTTCTTCTTCTTCTTCTTTGCACTTCCTTCTTCTTTGCCTTCTTCTTCTTCTTCTTCTTCGACTTCTTCTTCTTCTTGTTCTTCTTCTTGATCTTCTTTTCTTTCTTTTTTTTCTTCTTCGTCTTTTCCTCCTTCTCCTTTTCTTCTCCTACTACTTTTTCTCCTTCTTCTTCTTCGTCTTCGTCTTCTTCTTCTTCTTCTTCTTCTTCCTCTTATTTTTTCTCATTTTCAGTTTCTTCTTCTGCTTCTTCTTCCTTTTCTTCTACTACTACTTTCTCATCATCTTCTTCTTCTCTTTGTCCTCCTTCTTCTTGTTCTTCCTCATTTTCTTCTTTCTTTTACTCTTCTTCTTTTTCTTCTTCTTCTTCTTGTCCTTCTTCTTCTTCTTATTCTTCTTCTTGTTCTTCTTCATCTTCATCAACTTCTTCTTCTACTACTTCTTCTTCTACTACTTCTTCTTCTTCATCTTCTTCTTCTTCAATCTACTTCTCCTTCTTCTTCTTCTCCTTCTTACTCTTTTTCTTCTTCTACTACTTCTTCTTCTTCTTTTTCTTGTTTTTCTTCTTCTTTTTGTTTTTCTTCTTCGTCTTCTTCTTCTCCATCCAATTCTTACAATTCCTCTTCTTCTTCTTCTTTCTCCTTCTTCTTCTTTTTCTTCTTCTAAATCTTCTTATTCTTTTTCTTCTTCTTGTTCTTCTTGTTTGTCTTCTTATTCTTCCTATTCTTTTACTTCTTCTTTGCCTTCTTCTACTTCATCTTCCACTTCTTCTTCATCTTCTTTTTCTTCTTTATCTTCCTCTTCTTCTACAACTTCTTCTTCTTCTTCTTCTTCATCATCTCCTTTGTCTTCTTCTTCTTTTTCATCATCATCTTTTTCTTCTTCTATATCTTTAAATTCTTCTTCTTATTGTTCTAGTTCTCCTTCTTCTTCGTCTTCTTCTTCATCGTATTCTTTTTCCCATTGTTCTCTTACTTCTCCTTCTTCTCCTTCTACTTCATCTTCTTCTACTTCTTCCTATTCATCTTCTTCATCGCCTTCTTCTTCTTCTTCTTTTTCTTCTTCATCTTCTTCTTCGACTACTTCTTCTTCTTCTTCTTCCCGTTCGAATTCCTCTTTTTCTTCTACTTCATCTTTTTTCTTCTCATTTTCTTCTTCTTCATCTAAGTCTTCTTCTTCTTTTTCTTCTTCTCCTTTGTCTTCTTCTTCTTCTTCTTTTTCTTCTTCTTCTCCTTCTTCTTCTTCTGCTTCTTTTCCTTCTTGTTCTTCTTCTTCATCATTTTCTTCTTCTTCTTCTTTTACTTCTTCTTCTTCTTCTGCTTCGTCTTCTTCTTCTTCTTCTTCTTCTTTTTCCTCTTTGTCTTCTTCTTCTTCTTCTTCTTTGCCATCTTCTTCAAGTTTTACTTCTTCTTCTTCTTCTTCTTTCTTTTCATGTTCTTCTTCTTCTTCTTTGTCCTCTTATTCTTCTTCTTCTTCTTCTTCTTCTTTATCTTCATCTTCTTCTTCTACTACTTTATCTTCTTCTTCTTCTTCTTCTTCTTCATCTTCATCTTCTTCTTCTCCTAGTACTCCTTCTTCTTCTTCTTCTTCTTCTTTGTCCTCTTCATCATCATCATCATCTTCTTCTTCTTCTTCTTTTTCTTCTCATCTTCTCCCACGACTTCTTCTTCTTCTTCTTCTTCTCCTTCTTCTTTTTCTTCTTTCACTTCTTCTTCTTCATCTGCTTCTTTTTATTTGTCTTATTCTTCTTGTTCATCTTCTTCTTCTTCATCCTCTTCTTCTTCTTCTTCTTCTTCTTCTTCTTCTTCTTTTTCTTCTTCTTTTTCTTCATCCTCTTTTTCTTCTTCTTCTTCTTCTTCTTCTCCCTCTTTTGCTTCTTCTTGTTTTTCTTCTTTCTTCTAAGACTACTTCTTCGTCTTCCTCTTCATCTTCTTCTTCTTTTTCTTCCTCTTCTTCTTCATCGCCTTCTTTGTCTTTTCTTCTACTTCTTCTTCTTCTTCTTCTTCCTCTTCATCTTCTCCTACTTGTTCTTGTTCTACTTTTTCTTCTTCTTCTTCTTCTTCTTCTTCTCTTTCCTCTTCTTCTTCTTTTTTCTTCATTTTCTTCTACTTCATCATCATCTACGCCTTCTTCTTCTTCTTCATTTTCTTCTATTTCTTCTTCATCATCTTCTTCTTTGCCTTCCTGTTCTTCCTCTTCTTCTTCTTCTTGTTTTTCTTCATCTCCATGTTCTTCTCCATTATCTTCTTCTGCTTCTTCCACCTTTACTTCTTCCTCTTCTTCTTCTTCTACGACATCTTCTTCTTCTTCTTCTTCTACCTTTTCTTCTTCTTCTTCTTCTTCTTCTTAGTCTTGTTCCACTTCTACTTCTTCTCCTTCTTCTTCTTCATCTTTTTCTTCTTCTTCTTCTCCTCCTTCTTGTACTTCTCCTTCTTCTCCTTCTTCTTCTTCTTCTTCTTCTCCTCCTCCTCCTCCTACTTCATGTTCAGCTTCTTCCTTTTCTTCTTTTTTTTCTTCATATTCTTCTTGTTCATCTCCTTCGTCTTCTTCTTCTTCTTCTTCTACTTCTTTTTCTTCTTCTTCTTATTTTTCATGTTCTTCAACTTCTTCTTATACTTCTCCTTCTTCTTTTTCTTTTTTTTCTTCTTCTTTTTCTTTTTTTTCTTCTTCTTCTTCTCCTTCTAAATCTTCTTCTTTGTCTTCTTATTCTTAGTCTTCTTCTTCTTCATTTTTTACTTCTTTGT
>JAIUJO010000121.1:225000-235000 GCA_023846275.1 Vanilla planifolia | reverse complement strand
CTTCCTTTTCTTCTTCCTCTTCTTCTTCTTCTTCTTCTGCTACTACTTCTTTTCTGGCTTTTTCTACTCCTCCCTCACTTTCTTCTTATCTTTCTTCTTGATCTTCTTCTTCTTCTTCTTCTTCTTCCTCCTCCTCTTCTTCTTCTTCTTCTTCTTCTTCTTTGTCTTGTAATTCTTTTTCTTCTTTTTTTTCTTCATCGTCTTCTTCTTCTTCTTACTTTTCATCTTCTTCTTCTTCCTCTTATTCTTCTTCTTCTTCTACTTCCTCTTTGCACTTCCTTCTTCTTTGCTTCTTCTTTTTCTTTGACTTCTTCCTCTTCTTCTTCAACATCTTCTTCTTCTTCTTCTTCTTCTTCTTTTCCTTCTTCATCTTCTTCTTCTTCGTCGTCGTCTTCGTCTTTTCCTCTTCCTCGTTAATTTCTCCTACTTATTTTTCTCCTTCTTCTTCTTCGTCTTCTTCTTTTTCTTCTTCTTCTTCTTCTTCTCCTTCTCCTTCTTACTCTTCTCCATCTTCTACTTGTACATCTTTTTATTCGACTTTTAGTTCTTCAGCTTTTTCTTCTTTTTCTTCTTCTTCTTCTATTTCTTCTTCTTTTTCATCTTCTTCTTCTTCTCCTTCTCGTTCTATGTCATCTTCTTCTTCTTCCTCTTCCTCTTCTTCTTCTTCATCTTTTTCGTCTTCATCTTCTTTGTCTTCTTCTTCTACTGCTACTTCTTCTTCTTCTTCTCCTCCTCCGTTTTCTCCTTCTTCTTCTTCTTCTTCTTCTTCTTCTCCTCCGTGTTGCACTTCACCATTTTCTTCTTCAACTTCTTCTTCATCTTCTCCCACTTCTTGTTCTTATTCTTCTACTTCTTCTCCCTCTTCTTCCTCTTCTTCTTCTATGTCTTCTTATTCTTTTTCATCTTCTTCCTCTTCTTCTTCTTCAACCTCCTCTTCTACTCCTATACCTTTATCACCTTCTTTTTCTTCATCTTTGCCTTTTTTTCTTCATCAACTTCTTCAACTTCTTCTTCTTCTTCTTTGTATTCTTCTCCTTCTTCTTCTTCTTCTTCCATATCTTCTCCATCAACTTATTCTTCTTCTTCTTCTTATTCTTCTTATTCTTCTTCATCTTCTTCTTCTTCTCTGTTGACTTCTTCTTCTTTATCATCTTTTTCTTTTTGGTCATCTTCTTTTACTTTTTTTCTCCTCCTTCATCTTCTTTTTCCTCTTCTTCTTCTACTTCTTCGTTATCTTCTTTCTTCTACTTCTTCTTTGTCTTCTTCTTCTTCCTCTTCTTTTTCTTCTTCAACTCCTTAAACTTCTACTTCTTCTTCTTCTACATCTTCGTCTTCTTCTTCTTTTGCTTCTTCTTCTTCATCTTCTTCTTCATCGTCATCTTCTTCTTCTTCTCCTTCTTCTTCCTCATCTTCCTTGCCTTCTTGATCATCAACTTCATCTTCTTCTTCTTCTTCTTCTTCTTCTTCTTTTACTTCTTCTCCTTCTTCTTCTTTTCCTTCTACTCCTTGTACTTCTACTTCTTGTTTTTCTTCTTTTTCTACTTTTTCATCTTCTCCTTCATCTTGTTTTTCTCCTTCTTCTTCTTTTTTACTCCTTCTCGTTCACGTGCTAGTTCTTCTTCTTCTTCTCCTCCTCCTTCTTCTTCTTCTTCTTCTTCTCCTTCTTCTTCTATTTCTTCTTTTTCTTCATCTTTTTCTTCTTCCTCCACTTTTACTTCTTCTTCTTCGTCTTATTCTTCTTCTATTTCTTCTTCTTCTTCTTCTTCTTCTTCTTCGTCTCCTTTTCCTACTTTTTCTTCTTCTACTTCTTCTTCTTCTTCTTCTTCTTTTTCTTCTTCTTCTTCTTCTTCTTCTTCTCCTTCTTACTCTTCTCCATCTTCTTCTTGTACATCTTTTTCTTCTACTTTTTGTTCTTTTGCTTTTTCTTTTTGTTCTTCTTCTAATTCTTCTTCTATTTCTTCTTCTTTTCTTTGTCTTCTACTTCTTATTCTTGTTCAACATCTTCTTCTTCTTCATCTTCTTCTTCATCTTCATCTTCTTTGTCTTCTTCTTCTTCTCCTCCTCCTCCTCCTTTTTCTCCTTCTTCTTCTTCTTCTTCTTCTCCTTGTTGCCCATCTCTATTTTCTTCTTCAACTTCTTCTTCATCTTCTACCACTTCTTGTTCTTGTTCTTGTTCTTGTTCTTCTTCGTCTTCTTCCTCTTTTTCTTCACTTTCTTCTCCTTCTTTTTCATCTTCTTCCTATTCTTCTTCTTCTTCTTCCTCTTCTACTCCTATATCTTTATCGCCTTCCACTTCTTCTTCTTCTTTTTCTTCCTCCTCTCTTCTTCTTCTTCTTCTTCTTCTACTACTACTTTTTCTTCCTCTTCTTCTTCATCATCCTCTTCTTCTTCATCTCCTTCTTCTTCTTTTTCTACTTCTATTTATTCTTCTTTTCTCGTTCTTCATCTTCCTGTTCTTCTTCTTCTTCTTCTTCTTCTTCTTCTTCTTCTTGTCCTTTGTCTTCTTCTCATTCTACTTCTTCTTCTTCTTCTTCTTCTTTTTCTTCTTCTTTTTCTTCTTGTTCTTCTCTTCTTCTTCTTCTTGGTTTTCATCATCATCATCTTCTTCTTCTTCTTCTTCCACTTCTTCTTCTTCCCCTTCATCTTTTTTTTCTTCTTCTTCTTCTACTTTTACTTTGCCTTCTTTTTCTTCGTCTTCTTCTTCATGTCCTTCTACTTCATCATTTTCTTCTTCTTCTCTTCTTCTTCTTTTTCACCTTCTTCATCTTCTTCTTCTTTTTCTTTTTCTCCTTCTTTCTCTTCTTCTTCTTTCACTTATTTGACTTCTTCTTCTTCTTCTTCTTCTTCATTGACTTCTTTTTCTTCTTCTTCTTTTTCTTGTTCTTCTTCTTCTTCTTCATCTTCATCTTCTTCATCTTCTTTGTCTTCTTCTTCTTCTCATTCTTCTTCTTCTTCACCATCATCTGCTTCATATTCTTCTTCTTCGTCTTCTTCTTCTTTTTCTTTCTCTTCTGGTTCTTCTTCTTCTTCGTAGTCTTCTTCTTCGCCTTCTTCTTCCTCCTATTCTTCTTCTTCTTCCTCTTCTTCTTCAGCTTCTTCTTCTTGTTGTTCTTCTCCTTCTTTTTCTTGTTTTTCTTCCTCTTCTTCTTCATCTTCTTTTTCTTCTTTTTCCTCTTATTCTTCACATTCTTCTTCTTTTTTTTTGCCTTCTTCTTCTTTTTAATCTTTTTCTTCATCTTCTTCATTGCCTTCTTCCTTTTTTACATCTTTTTCTTCTTCTCCTTCTTCTTCTTCTTCGTCTTCTTTTTCTTTTTCAACATCTTCTACTTCTGCTTCTCCTTTTTCTTCTTCTTCTCCTTCTTCTCCTTGTCCTTCTTTCTATTATTCCTCTTCTTCTTCTTCTTCTTCTTTTGCTTCTTCTTCTTTTTCTTCTTCTTCTTCTTCTTCTTTTTCTTCTTTATGTTCTTCTTCTTCTTCTTCTTCTTCTTCTTCTTGTTCTCCTTCTAGCTCTTGTTCTTCTTATTCTTATTCTTATTCTTCTTCATCTTTTTCTTCTTCTTCCTCTTCTACTTGTTCCACCTTTTCCACTTGTTCCTCTTCTCCATCTTCTTGTTCTTCATCATCATCATCATCTTCTTCTTCTTCCTCTTCTTTTTCTTTTTCTTCTTATTCGTCGCCTTCTTCCTCATCGTCTTCTTCTTCTTCATCATCATCTTCTTCTTCTTCTTCTTTTACTTCTTTTACTTCTGCTTCTTATTATTCTTCTTCTTCATCATCCTCATCACCTTCTTCTTCTAATTCTACTTGCACTTATTCTTCTTCGTCTTCTTCTTCTACCTCCTCTTCTTTTTCTTCTTCTTCTTCTTCTTCTTCTTCTTTGCCTTCTTCTCATTCTTCTTCTTCTTCTTCTTCCTCTTCTTCTTCTTCAACTTTTTCTTCTTTTTCATCGTCATCATCATCTTCTTATTCTTCTTCCTCTTCTTCTTCTTTTTCTTCTTCTTCTTCATCTTCTTTTTCTTCTTTTTCTTCTTTTTCTTCTTTTTCTTCTTCTTCTTTGTCTTCCTTTTCTTCTTATTGTTCTCCTCTTCTTCTTCTGCCCCCTCATCTTCTTCTTCTTTCTCTTTTCCTTCTTCTCCTGCTTCTTCTTCTTCATCTTCTTCATCTTCTTCTTTTTCTTCTCCTTCTTCTTCTTCTTCTTCTACTTCTTCTTCTTTCACTTGTCCTTCTTCTTCTTCTTCTTCTTCTTCTTCTTCCTCTTCTTGTTCTTCCTCTTCTTCATCATCTTCTTCTTCGTCTCTTAATCGTTTTCTTCTTCTTGCTCTTCTTCTTCTTCTTCCACTTCTACTTCTTCCTATTCTTCATCTTTCTATATTTCTTCTTCTTCTTCCTTATCTTCATCTTCTTCTTATTCTTCTTGTTCTTCCTCTTCTTCTTCTCCTTCTCCTTCTACTTCATCTTCTTCTTTTTCTTCTTCTTCTTCTTCTTCTTCTTCTATCTTATCAACCTCTTCTTCTTCTTCTTCTTCTTCTTAGTCTTCCTCTTCTTCTTCTACATTTTCCTTTTCTTCTTTCTTCTCCTTCGAATTCTTCTTCTTCGTCTTCTCTTTCTTCTTCTTCTTCTTCCCCGTCTTCTCCTTCTCCTTCGTCTTCTTCTTCTTCTTCTCCTTCTTCTTGTTCGTCTTCTTCTTCTTCTTCTTCTTCTTGTTCTTTTTCTACTTTTACTTCTCTTCTTCTTCTTCATCTTCATCTTCTTCTTCTTTTTCTTCTTATTTTTCTTCTTTTTCTTCTTTTTCGTCTCCTTCATCTTTTTCTTCTTTTTCTTCTCCTTCTTCTTCTTTTTCTTCTTTTTCCAATTATTACTCTTCTTCTTCTTCTTTTTCTTCTTCTTCTTCTTCTTTCTCTTTTCCTTCTTTTCCATCTTCTTTTTCTTCTTCTTCTTCTTCTTCTTCTTCATCTTATTCTTTTTCCACATTTTCCTCTTTTTGTTCTTCCTCTTCTTCTTTATCTTCTTCTTCCTCTTCTTCTTCTTCTTCTTCTTCCACTTCTACTCCTTCCTCCTCTACATCTTTCTCTATTTCTTTGTCTTTGTCTTCACCTTCGACCTCTACTTCTTCTTCTTTTTCGTCCTCTTCTTCTTCTTAAAATTCTTCTTCTTCTTCTTTTTCTTCTTCTACTTCGTCTTCTTCTTCTTCTTCTTCATTACCATCCTCTTCTTCTGCTGTTTCTTGGTCTTCCTCTTCTTCTTCATCATCTTCTCCGTCTTCCTCTTTTTCTCCATCTTCTCCTTCTTCTTCTCTTCCTCTTCTTCTTGTACTTCAACTTCTTTTTCTTCTTCTTCTTCTTTTTCTTCTTCTTCTTCTTCTTCTTCTTCTTCTTCCTATTCTACATCTTCTTCTATATCTTCTTCTTCTTCTACTACTTATTCTTTTTTATCCACTTCTTCTTCATCTACCTATTCTTCTTCTTTCTCTTCTAAATGAACTTCTTCATCTTCTTCATCTTCTTCTTCTTCATCCTCTTCTTTCTCTACTTCTTCTTCTTCTTCTACTACTTATTTTTCTTCTTCTTATTCCTTTTCTTTTTCTTCTTCTTCTTCTTCTTCTTCTTTTTCCTCTTCTTCATCTTCTTCTTCTTCTTCAATCCCTTCCTCTCATCCTTCTTTTTCTTCTTCATCATCATCATCTTCTTCTTCTTTTTCTTCTTTCTCCTCTCCTTCTTCTTTGTGTTCTTCCTATTTGTCACTTCTTTTTCTTCTTCTTCTTCTTCTTCTTCTTCTTTTTCCTCTTTCTCTTCTTCTTCTTCCACTTCTTCTGCATCCTCTTCTTCATCTTCTTCTTCATCATCCTGTTCTTCATGTTCTTCATCATCTTTTTCTAGTTATTATTCTTCTTCTTCTTCTTCATCTGCTTCCTCTTTGTCTTCCTCTTCTTCCTTTTCTTCTTCTTCTCTTCATCCTCCTCATCTCCTTCTTCTTCTTCTTCTCCTTCTTCATCTTAATCTTCTTCTTATTCATTTTCTTCTTCTTCTTCTCCTTATTCTTCCTCCTCTTCTTCTTCTTCTTCACTTTCTTCTTCTATTTCTTCATCATCTTCTCCTTCATCATCTTCTTCTTCTTCTTCTTCTTCTTAATCTTCTTCTTCTTCTTCTTCTCCTTCTTCTTCTTCTTCTTCTTTCTCTTCATCTTCTCTCCCTTCATGTTCTTCTTCTTTTTATTATTCTTCTTCTTCTACTTCTACTTCTTTTTCTTCTTCCACTTCTTCCTCTTCTTACGTTTCTTTTTCTCGGCCTTCTTCTCCTTCTTCTTATCCTTCATCATCTTCTTCTACTTCTCCTCCTCCTACTCCTCCTCCTCCTTCTCTTTCTACTTCTTCTTCTTCTTCTTCTTCTTCTTCTTTTTCTTTTTCTTTTTCTTCTTCTTCGTCTTCTTCTTCTTCTTCATCATCTTCTTCTTCTTCCTCTTCTTCATCATCATCATCATCTTGTTTCTTCATCTTCTACTTCTTCTTCTTCTTTTTCCTCCTCTTCTTCTTCCTTCTCTTTGTCTTCTTCTTCTCCGTCTCTTCTTCTTCACCTTCTTCATCTTCTTATTCTACTACTACTACTACTTCCTCTTCTTCTTCTTTTTCTTCTATTCCACTTTTTCTTCTTCCCTTTTTTTGTCTTCTTATTCTTCTTCTTATATGTCTTCTTCTTCTTCTTCTTTTCTTCTTCATCTTCTTCTTCATCATCATCTCCATCTTCTTCTTCTTCTTCCTCTTCTTCTTCTTCTTACTGTTCTTTCTCTTCACATTCTTCTTCTTCTTTTCGTCTTCTTCTTTCTCTCCTTCTTCTTATTCTTCGTCTTCTTCATCATCTTCTACTTCTTCTTTTTCTTCTTCTTCTTCTTCCTCTTCCTCTTCTTCTTCTTGCTGTTCTTCTTCTTCTTCTTTTTCTTCTTCCTCTTCTTCTTTTTCTTCTTCTGCTTCTTCTTCTTCTAGTACTTCTTCTTCTTCTTCTTCTTCTTCTTCTTCTTCCTCTTCTCCTTCTTCTCCTTCTTCTTCTTCTACTCCTGCTTCTTCATTGCCTTCTTCTTCTTCTTCCTCTTCTTCCTCTTCTTCTTCTTCTTCTTGTTCTTCTTCTTTTTCTTCTTCTTTTTCTTTTTCTTATTCTTCTTGTTCATCATCATCATCATCTTCTTCTTCTTCTCGTTATTTTTCTTCTTCATCTTCTTTTTCTTATTATTATTATTCTTCTTCTTCTTCGAGTTTTTCTTCTTCCTCTTCTACTTCTTCTCTATGTTCTTCTTCTTCTTCCTTTTCTTCTTCTTTTTCTTCATCTTCTACTTCTTCTCCTTCTTCTTCTTCTTCTCCTCCTCCTCCTTGACCTCCTCCTCTGCCTTCCTCTTCTAGTTTTCTTCTTCTTCTTCTACTTAATCTTATTTTTATTCTTATTCTAATGCTTCTTCGTCTGCTTGTTCTTCTTCTTCTTCTTCTTCTTCCTCTTCTCCTTCTTTTTCTTCTTTTCTCTCGTTCTCGTTCTTCTTCTTCTACTTCTTTTTCATCAACTGCTACTATAACTTCTTCTTATTCTTCATCTTCTTTGCCGTCTTATTCTTTTATTCTTCTTCTTTGTCTTCCTCTTCATCTTCTTCCTCTTCTTCTTTTTCTTCCTCTACATCTTTTTCTTCTTCTTCTTTTTCTTTCCCTTCTTCAACCTGTTCTTCTTCTTCTTCTTCTTCTTCCTCCTCCTCTTCATCTTCTTATTCTTCTTGTTCTCTTTCTTCTTTTAACACTTCTTCTTCTTCTTCTTCTTCTCCTTCTTCTCCTCCTTCTTCTTCCACTACTTCTACTTCTTCATTGTCTTCTTCTTGTTCTTCTTCTTCCTCTTCTTCTCCTTGTTCTTCTTCTTCTTCTTCTTTTTCTTCTTTTTTTCTTCTTCTTCTTCTTCATCATCATCATCTTCTTCTTCTTCTTCTTCTTCTTTTTCTTCTTCTTCTTCTTGTTATTTTTCCTCTTCGACTTCTTCTTCTTCTTCTTCTTCTTATTCTTCTTCTTCTTCTTCTTCTTCTACATTCTCTTCTTCTTCTTCTAATTCTTCTTCATGTTTTTCTTCTTCTTCAATTTCTACTTCTTTTTCTTCCTCTTCTTCTTCTTCTTCTCCTTCTTCTTCTTCTTCTTCTTCTCCTCCTCCTCCTCCTCCTCCTCCTCCGTCTTCCTCTTCTTGTTTTTTTCTTCTTCTTCTTCTTCTTAATCTTATTCTTATTCTTATTCTTATTCTTCCTCTTCTTCTTCTTTTTCTTCTCTTCTTCTCATTCTCCTTCTTCTTCTTCTTCTTTCTCTTCTTCTTCTTCATCTACTACTACTATAACTTCTTCTTCATCTTCATCTTCTTCTTATTCTTATTCTTTTTATTCTTCTTCTTTGTCTTCCTCTTCATCTTCTTCTTCTTCTTCTTTTTTCTTCCTCTTTATCTTCTTCTTCTTTTTCTTTCTCTTCTTCATCCTCTTCTTCTTCTTCTTCTTCTTCTTCTTCTTCTTCTTCATTTTTTCTTCTTCGTCTACTTTTTCTTCTTCTTCCTTTTCTCCTTCTTCTTCTTCATCTTCTTCTTCTTATCCTTCTTCTTCATCTTCTTCTTCTTCTCCTCCACCTCCTTCTCCTTCTTCTTCCTCTATCACTTCTTGTTCTTCTTTTTCTTCTTCTTCTTCTTCTATTCCTCATTTTCTTTTTTTTTCTTCTTCTTCTACTTCTTCTACTGCTTATTATTGTTATCATTATTGCTATTATTATTATTATTCCTCATTTTCTTCCTCTTCTTCTCTTTCTTCCTTTCCATCTTCTGCTTCTTCTTCTTCTTCTACTTGTTCTTCGTCTTCTTCTTCTTCACCTTCATATTCTTCCTCTTCTTTGTCTTCTTCTTCTTCTTGTTCTTCATTTTCATCTTCTTCTTCTTCTTTGTCTGTTCTCATTCGTCTCTTCTTCTTTTTCTTCATCTTCTTCTTTTTCTTCTTCTTTTGCTTCTTCTTCTTCTTCTTCTTCTTCTTCCTCTTCCTCTTTTTCTTCTTCAACTTCTTCTTCTTCCCCTTCTTTGTCTATCTCTTCTTCTTCTTCATCTTTGTCTATCTCTTCTTCTTCTTCTTCTTCTTCTTCTCTTCTTCTTCCTCTTCTTCTTCATCATCATCATCTTCTTCTTCTTCTCCTTCTTCTTCTTCTTCATATTCTTCTTCATGCTCCCCTTGCTCTTCTTCTTCTTCTTCATCTTCTACTACTTCTTCTTTTTCTTCTTCTTCTTCCACATCATCTAATTCTTCTTATTCTTCTTTTTCTTCTTGTTCTTCCTCTTCTTCTTCTTCTTCTTCTTCTTCTTCCTCTTCTCATTCTCCTTCATCATCATCTTCTTCTTCTTCTTCTTCTTCTACTTCTTCTTCTTCTTCTTCTTCTTCTACTTCTTCTTTATCATCATCTTTTCCTTATTCAACTTTTTCTCCTTCTTCGTCTTCTTCTTTTTCTTCTTCTTCTTCTTCTTCTTATTCTGCTTCTTCTATTCCTTCTTCTTCTTCATCTTCTTCTTCTCCTTTCCCTTCATCTTCTTCTTCTCAATTTCTTCTTCTTCTTGTTCTTCTTCCTCTTCTTTTCCTTCTTTTTCTACTTCTTCGTCGTCTTATCATTATTATTATTATTATTATTATTCTTTCTTCTTCTTCTTCATCATCATCAGCTTGTTCTTCTTCTTCTTTTGCTTTTTCTTTCTTCATCTTCATCTTCCTCTATTTCTTCTTGTTCTTCCCCTTCCACTCCTTCTTCTTCTTCCTCTTCATTTTTTTTTCTTCTTCTTCTTCTTCTACTTTTTTCTACTTTTTCTTCTACTTTTGTTAGTTCTTCTTCTTCTTCTTCTGCTTCTTCTTCTTCTTCTTCTTTGTCACTTTCTTCTTATTCTTCTTCTTCCCCTTCTTCTTCCTCTTCTAGTTAGCCTTCATCTTCTTCTTCTTCTTCTTCTTCTTCTTCTTTGTCTTCCTCTTGTTCCAC
>JAIUJO010000121.1:202500-217500 GCA_023846275.1 Vanilla planifolia | reverse complement strand
TATTCTTCTTCTTCTTCTTCTTTTTCTTCTTCTTCTTCTTCTTCTTCTTCTGATTCTTCTTCTTTCTCTTCTTCTACTTCTTCTTCTTCTTCTTCTTCTCCTTCTCCTTCTCCCTCTTCTTCGACTTTTTCTTCTTTAATTATTCCTCTTTTTCATCTCCTTCTTCTTCTTCTTCTTCTTCTTCTTCTTCTCCTTTTTCTTCTTCTTCATCTTCTTCTTCTTTTACTACTTCTTTTTCTTCTTCTTCTTCTTCTTTTTCTTTGCCCTCTTACTATTTCTCTGTCTTGTTGTTCTTCTTCTTATCCTCCTCCTTTTCCTTTTATCTTTCTTCTTTCTTCTTCTTTTTCTTCTTTTCCTTCTTATACTTCTTCTTCTTCTTCTTCTTCTTTTTCTCTTTCTACCTCTTTTTTGACTTTTTGTTCTTCTACTTCTTCGTCTTCTTCTTCTACTTCTTCTTCTAATTCTTCTTCTTTTTATTCTTCTTCTTCTTCTTCATCCTTTTCTTCTTCTTTTTCTTCTTCTTCTCCTCTTCCGTCGTTTTCTTCTTCTTCTTCTTTTTCTTTGGCCTCTTACTATTCTTCTTTGTCTTCTTCTTCTTCTTCTTTTTCTTCTTCTTCTTCTCCTCCTCCTCTTTTTCTTCTTCATCTTCTTCTTCTTTCTTCTTCTTCTTCTTCTTCTTCTTCTTCTTCGTCTTCTTCTTCTTCTTCTTCAGCTTTCTCTTTTTCTTCTTCGTCTTCTCGTTCTTCTACTTCTTCTTCGTCATCATCTCCATCTTCTTCTTCTTCTTTCTTCTTCTTCTTCCACTTCTTCGACTTCCTCTTCTTCGTCTCTTCTTCTTCTTCTTCTTCGTCTTCTTATTCTGTCTTCCTCAGCTTCTTCTTCTTCTCCTTCTTCTTCATCTATTACTACTGTTACTTCTTCTTTTTCTTCTTCTTCTTCTTCATCTTCCTATTCTCCTTTATCTCCATCATTTTCTTCTTCTTCTTCTTCTTCTTCTTCTTCGTCTTCTTCTTCTTCATCTTATACTTCTTCTTTTTCTTCATCTTTGTCTTCTTCTTCTTCTTCTTCTTCTTCTTATTCATCTACTTCTTCTTCTCCTTCTTCTTCTTTGTCTTCTTCGTCATCTTCTTCCTTCTCTTCTTCTTCTTCCGCTTCTTCTTCCTCTTCTTTGTCTTCTTATTCTTTTTCTCTTCTTCTTCTACTTTATCTTCTTCTTCTTCAACTTTATCTTCTTCTTCTTCTTCTTCTTCTTCTACTTCTTTGTTATCTTTGTCATCCTCTTCTTCTTTATCTTCTTCTTCTTCTTCTTCTGCCACTTCTTTTTCTTCAACTTCTTCTTCTACTTCTTCTACTTCTTCGTTTCCTTAGCCTTCTTCTTCTCCTTCTTCTGATTCTTCATTTTCTTCTTCTTGTTCACCTTCTTCTTCTTCTTCTTCTACATCTTCTCCTTTTTCTTATTTGTCTTCTTCTTCTACATCATCCTCTTCTTCTCCTTCTCCTACTTCATCTTCTCCATCTTCTCCTCCTCCTTCTTGTTCTTCTTCTTCTTCCTCTTCTTCTTTTTCTTCTTCTTGTTCTCCTTCTTCTTCTCCTTTTTCTTGTTTTTCTTCTTGTTTTTCTTCTTCTTTGTCTTCTTCTTCTTCTTCTTCTACCTCTTTTTCATCTTGTTCTATTTCGTCTTCATCTTCTTCTTGTTCATCTTCTTCTTCCTCCTCATCTTCTACATCATCATCATCATCTTCTTCTTCCTCTTCCTCTTCTTCTTCTTCTTCTTATCCTTCTTCTTCTTCTACTTCTTCGTCTTCTACTTCATCTACTTCTTTTCCTTCTTCTTCTTCTTCTTCTTCTTTATCATCTTGTTCTTCTTCTCATTCTTCTTCTCATTCTTCTTCTTTTTTTTCTTCTTCTCCATCTACTTCTTCTCCTTCTACTTCTTTTTATTCTTCTTCTTCTCCTTCTTGCTCTTCTTCTTCTTCTTCTTCTTCTTCTAATTCTCCTACTTCATTTTCTTCTTCTTCTTCTCAAACTTCTTCTCCTTCTTTTTCTTCTTCACCTTCTCGTTTTTCTTCTTCTTCTTCTCCTTCTTCCACTTCTTCTTCGTCTTTTATTCTTCTTCATATTCTTCTTGTTCTTCTTCTTCATCATCTTCTTCATCTTTGTCTATTTCTTTGGCTTCTTCTTCTTTGTCTACTTCTTCTTGTTCTTCTTCTTCTTCTTGTTCTTCTTCTTCTACTACTACTACTTCTTATTGTTTGTCTTCCTCTAATCTTCTTCTTCTTCTTCCTCTTCTTCGTCATCTTATTCTAGTTCTTTTTCTTCATCTTCTTCATCATCATCATCATCATGTTCTTCTTCTTCTTCTTCTTCTTCTTCTTCTTCTTCTTCTATCTTCTTCTTCTTGTTCACCTTCTTCTACTTCCTCTTTAACTCATTCTTCATCTTCTTCATCTTTCTCTTCTTCTTCTTCTCCTCCTTTTTCTACTTCTCGTTATTCTTTTTCTTATTCTTCTTTTTCTTCTTCACCATCATCATCTTCTTCTTCTTCATCTTCATCTTCATCTTCTCCTTATACTTCTTCTTCTTCTTCTTCTTCTTCATTTAGTTTGTCTTCTTCTTCTTCATCTTCTTCTTCTTCTTCTTCTTCTTCTTCTTTTTCTTCTTCTTCTTCATTGTGTTCTTCTTCTTCTCCTTCTTATTCTTCTTCATCTTCTTCTTCTTTTGCTTCTTCTTTTTCTTCTTTTTCTTCTTCTTCGTCTACTACTTCATCTTCTTCTTCTTCTTCTTCTTCTTCTTCTTCTTCTACTTCTTCTACCTCTCCTTGTTCTTCTTGTTCTTCTTCATCATGTTCTCCTTCTTCATCTTCTTCTTCTTCCATTTTTTCCCCTTCTTCTTATTCTTCTTCTTCTTCTCCTTCTTCTTCTTCTTCTTCCTCTTCTTCTTCTTTTTCTTCTTTGTCTTCTTCTTCATCTTCTTCATCTTCTTCTCCTTCTTCTTCTTCTTCTTCTTCTTTTTCTTCCTAACTACTTCTACATCTTCTTCTTCTTCTCCTCCTTCTCCTTTGCCTTCATCTTCTTCTTCAACATCGACTTCTTTATCTTTTCTTCCACTTCTTCTTCCTCCTTTTCTTCTTTCTCTTCTTTGACTTCCTCTTCTTTGGCGTTGTTATCTTCGTCTTATTCTTCTTCTTCTTTTTTTTCTTGTTCTACAACTACAACTACTACTACTTCTTCAAACCCTTCTTCTTCTTTTTCTTCTTCTTTTTCTTCTTCTTTTTCTCCTTCTTCTTCTTCTTCTTCATCTTCATCTTCTTCGTCTTTGTCTTCTTTTTTTCTCTTCTTCTTCTTCATCATCTTCTTCTTCTTTTATAATTTCTTCTTCTTCTTCTTCTTCTTCATTGCTTCTTATTCACCTTCATCTTCTTTTTCTTATTCCAGCTCTTCTTCTTCTTCCTCTTCTTTTTCTCCTCTTTCATCTTCTTCTTCTCCTTCTCCTTCTTCCCCTTCTTCTTCTTCTCCACCTTCTCCTTCTTCTTTTTCTTCTTTGTCTTCTTTTTCTCCTCCTTCTTCTTTTCTTTCTTCTTCTAATGCTTCTTCTTCTTCTTCTTCATCTTCTCCTTCTTTTTCTTATTATACTTCTTCTTCTTCTTCTTCTTCTTCTTCTTCTTCTTCTTCTTCTTCTTCTCCTTGTTCTTCTTCTTTGGCTTCTTTTTCTTCTTCCTCTTCTTCTTCTTCTTCTTCTTCCTATTCTTGTACTTCTTCATCTTCTCTGTCATCTTCCTCTTCTTCTTCTTCTTCTTCTTCCTCTTTTTTCATCCTCCTCTTCGTCTTCCTCTTTTTCAACTTTCTATTCTATGTCTTCTTCTTCTTTTTTGTCATCATCATCATCATCTTCTTCTTCTTCTACTTCTTTTACCACCTCATCATCATCTTCTTTTCCTTCTTCTTCTTCTTTTGCTTCTATTTCTTCTTCTTCTCCTACTTCTTCCCCTTCTACTTCTTCCTTTTCTCCTTCTTCTCCTTCTTCTCATTCTTCTTCTTCTTCTTCTTCTTCTTCTTCTTCTTCTTCTTTTGCTTTTTCTTCTACTTCTCCTCCTCCTCCTCGCCTTCTTCTTCTTCTTCTCCTTCTTCTTCTTCTTGTTCTTCTACCTTTTCTTCTTCTCCTTCCCATTCTTCTTCTTCTTCTTCTTCTTCTTCATCTTCTTGTTTTTCATCTACTTCTTCTTCTTTGTCTTCTTCTTCTCCTTATAATTCTTCATCTTCTTCTTCTGCTTGTTCTTCTTTTTCTTCTTCTTCTTCTTCTTCTACTTCTGCTTCGTCTTCTTCTTTTTCTTCTTCTTCTTCGACATCTTCATCTTCATCTTCTTCTTCTTCTTCTTCTTCTTCTACATCATCTGGTTCTTCTTCTTCTTCTTTGTCATCTTATTCTTCTTCTTCTTTGCCATCTACTTCTTCTATTTCTTCTTCTTCTTCTTCTTCTTCTTTGTTAACTTCTCCTTCTTCTTCTTCATCATCTTTTTCTACACTTCTTCTTTTTTCTACTTCTTCTTCTTCAACTTCTACATCTTTTTCTTCTTCTACTTCTTCTACGTCTTCTTCTTCTTCTTCTTTATCTACCTCTTCTTCTTCTGCTTTCTTATTGCCTTCTTCTTCTCCATCTTCAACTTCTTCATCTTTTTCTTCCACTTTTTCCTCCTCTTCTTCTTTTTGTTCTTCTTCTTCTTCTTCTACTTCTTCTCTATCATCTTTTTCTTCTCGTTCATCTTCTTCTTCTTCTTCTTCTAATTCTTATCTGATTCTTATTCTTATTCTTATTCTTATTCTTCTTGTTCTTCTCCTTCTTCTTCTTCTTCTTCAACTTCTTATTTTTCTTCTTCTTCTTCATCTTCTTCTTCTTCTTTCTCTTCTTCTTCTTCTTCTTCCTCTTCTTTTTTCTCTTCATCTTCTTCATCATCATCTTCTTCTTCTTCTTCTTCTTCTTTTTCTTATTTTTATTCTTCCACTTTTTTTTTCTCCTCTTTCTTCTTCTTCTTCTCCTTCACATTGTTCTCCTTCTTCTTCTCCCTTTTCTCCTTCTTCTTCTTCTTCTTGTCCTTTTTCTCTTTCTTCTTCTTCTTTTCCATCTTCTATCACTTCTTCTTCTTCTTCTTCTTCTTCTCCATCTTCGTTTTCTTCTTCTTCTTCTTCATCTTCTTCTGCTTCTTCTTCATCTTCTTCTTCTTCTTCATTTTTTCTACTTCTTCTTCTTCTTATTCTTCTTCCTCTTCTTCTTCTTCTCCATCTTCTTCTCCTCCTTCTCCTTCTTCTTCTTCTTCTTCTTCTTCTTCTTCTCTTTCTTCTTGTTCTCTTTTTCCTTCTTCTTCTATCACTTGTTCTTCTTCTTCTTCTTTTTCCTCTAATTTGTCTTCTTCTTCTTCTCCATCTTCATTTTCTTCTTCTTCTTCTTCTTCTTCTTCTACTTCTTCTTCATCATCTTCTTCTTCTTCTTATTCTTCTTCCCCTCCTTTTGCTTCTTCTTCTACTACTTATTCTATTTCTTCTCCTTCAACTTCTCCTTTTTCTCCTTCGTCTTCTTCCTCTTCTTCTTTTCATTCTTCTTCTTCTTCTTTCCCTTCTTCTTCTACTCCTTCATCTCCTTCTTCTTCTCCTTCTTCTCCTTCTCTTTCTTCCTTTTCTCTATCTTCTTCTTATCTTTCTCCATCTTCTTCTTCTTCTTCTTCTTCTTCTTCTACTTCTTCTCTATCTTGTTGTTCTTCTTCTTCTACATATTCATCATCATCTTCTTCTTCTTCTATTTCATCATCTTCTTCTTTCTCTTTGTCTTCTTCTTCTTCGTGTACTTCTTCTTCTTCTTTTTCTTCTTGTTCTTCTTCTTCTTATTCTTCCTTTTCTTCTACTTCTACTTCTACTTCTACAATTACTAATTCTTTTAGTACTTCTTCCTTGTGTTCTCTTTCATCATCATCTTCTTCTTCTTCTTCATCTTTTTCATCTTCATCTTCTTCAACTTCCTCTTCATCCTCATCTTCATCTTCTTCTTCTTCTGCTTCTTCTTCTACGTCTTCTTCTACTTCTACTTCTACTTCTTCATCTTCTTCTCCTTCTTCTCCTTCTTCTCCTTCTTTTTGTTCTTCATCTACTTCTTCTTTCTCTTCTTCTTCTTCTTCTTCTTCTTCTTCCTCGTCATCTTCTTCTTCATCTTCTTTATCTTTCTCTTCTTCTTCTTTTCCTCCTTTTTCATCTTCTTCTTATTGTTCTTTATCTTCTTCTTCTTCTTCATCATCATCTTCTTCTTCTCCTTCTTCTTCTTCTTCTTATTCTTCTTATTCTTCTCCTTCTACTTTTTCTTCTTCTTGTTCTTCTTCTTTTACTTCTTCTTCTTCTTCTTCCTTGTCTTCTTCATCTTTTTCTTCCACTTGTTTGCCTTCTTCTTCCTCTTCTTCTACTTCTACTTCTTGTTCTTCTTCTTTTTCTTCTTCTACTACTTATTCTTATTCTTCTTTTCTTTGTGTTCTTCTTCTTCTTCTTCTCCTTTGTCTTTTGCTTTGCTTTCTTCTTCTTCTTCTCTTTCATCTTCTTCTTCTATTTCTGCTTCTTCTTCTTCTTCTTCTTTTACTTTGTCATCTTCTTATTTTTCTTCGTCATAAACTTCTTCTTCTTCTTCTTCTTCAACTTCTTCTTCTTCTTTTTCATCTTCTTATTCTTCATCTTCCTTGTCTTCTTCTTCTTCTTCTTGTTAATTTTTTTTCTTCCAATATTATGTCTTCCTCTTCGTCGTCTTTCTGTTCTTCGTCCTCTTCTGCTTTTTCATCATCATCATCATCATCATCTTCTTCTTCTTCTTCTTCTACTTCTTCTTCTTCTTCTATGTCTTCTACTTCATCATCTACTTCTTTTGATTAATTTTCTTCTTCTTCTCCTACTTCTTCTCCTTCTACTACTTCTTCTTCAAATTCTCCTTCTTCTTCTTCTCCATCTTCTTCTTCTCCTTCTTCTTCTTCTTCTTTTTAATCTACTTCTTCTGCTTCTTCTTCTTTTACTTCTCTTCTTCTTCCCCTTTTTCTTTTTCTTCTTCTTTTTCTACTACTACTACTACTATTTTTTCTTCTTCTCTTCTTCTTCTTCTTTATTGTATTCTTATTCTTCCTTGTCTTCTTCTTCTCCTTATTCTACTTCATCTTCTTCTTTTTCTTCTACCTCTTCCTCTTCTTCATCATCTTCCTCTCCTTCTCCATATTCTTCTTTTTCTTCTTCTTCTTCTTCTTCTTCTTCTTGTTCTACTACTTCTTCGACTTCTTCTTGTTCCTCTTCTTCTTCTTCTTCAACTTCTTCTTCATCTTCTTCTTCTGCTTCTTCTTGTTCTTCATCTTGTTCCGCTTTTTCTTAGTTTTTCTTCTTCTTCTTCTTCTTCTTCTTCTTTGTCTGCTTTTGTCATTTCTTCATCTTCCTCTTGTTCTTCTTCTTCTTCTTCTTCTTCTTCTTGTACCATTTCTTCTTTTTCTTCTTCTTCTTCTTCTTCTTCTTCACCTTCTACTTCTACATCAACTTCTTCCCTTAATTCTTCTTCTTCTTCTTCTTCTTTGTCTTCTCCTTCTTCTTCTTCTTCTTTGTCTTCTTCTTCAACTTCTTCATCTTTTTCCCCTTCTTCTTCTTCTTCTTCATCTTCTTCTTCTACTTCTCTTCTTCTTCTTCTTTTTTTTTGCCTACTTCTACTTCTTCTTCTTCTTCAAATCCTTCATCTTCTTCTTCCTCTTCTTCTTCTTCCACTTCTTTGTCTTCATGTTCTTCAACTTTCTTTTCTTTTTTGCTCTTCTTATTCTTCTGCTTCTTCTTCTTTTTCCTCTTTTTCTTTTTCCTCTTCATCTTCATCCACTTCTTCTTCTTCTTCCTCTACTTCCTCATCTTCTACTTCTTCTTCTTCTTCTTCTTCATCTTCCTCTTCTTCTTCCTCCCCTTCTTCTTCTATTTTATGTTTTTCTTCTTCTTCTTCTTCTTTTTCTTCTTCTTCTTCTTCGTCTTCTTCGTCTTCTTCTTCTTTCTCTTCTTCACCTTCTTCATCCTTTTCTTCTTCTTCTTCTTCTATTTCTTCATCTTCTTCTTCTTCTTCATCTTCTTCTACTTCTTCTTCTTCTTCTTCTTCTTCCTTTTCTTCTTCTTCTTCTTCTTCTTCCACTTTTTTGACTTCTTTTTTGTCATCTTTTCTTCTTCTTTGACTTCTTCTTCTTCCACATATTTTTCTTCTTCTTGTAAATCTTCTTCTTCATCCTCTTCCTCTTCTTTTTCTACTTCTTCTTCTTCTTCATCTTCTTCCTCTACTTCGTCTACTACATCTCCTTATTCTTCTTCTTCTTTTACTTCGTCTTCTTCTTCCCTTTCTTCTTCCCTTTCTTCTTCATCTTTTTCTTATTCTTCCTCCTCTTCTTCTTCTTCTTCTCCTTACTCTTCTTCTTCTTCTTCTTCTTCATCTTCTTCAACTTCTTCTTCCTCTTCTTCGTCTTCTTCCTCTTCTTCTTCTTCTTCTTCTTCTTCTCCTTCAACTTCTTCGTCATCTTCTTCTCTTTCTTCATCTTCTTCTTCTTATTCTTCTACTTCTCCTTCTTCTTCTTTTTCTTATTCTTCTTCTTCTTATTCTTCTTATTCTTATTCTTCTTCTTCTTTGTCTTCTTCTTTCTCTCATTCTACTTTATTTTCTTCTTCTTTTTCTTCTTCTTCTTCTTCTTCTTCTTCTTTGTATTCTTCTTCTTCATTTACTTCTTCTTCTTCTTCTTCTTCTTCTTCTTCTTCGTATTCCTCATCCTCTTCTTCTTCTTCTTCTACTTCTTCTTCTTCTTCTTCTTCTTCTTCTGCTTTTGCTTCTCCTTCTCCTTCTTCATCTTCTTGTTGTTCCTCTTCTTCCATTTCTTCATCTTCTTCATCTTCTTCTTCATCTTCTCTTCCTTCTTTGACTTCTTCTTCTTCTTCTTCTTCTTCTTCATCTTCTTGTAATTCCTCTTCTTCTTCTTCTTCTTCCTTTTCTTTGTCCTTTTCTTCTTCTTCTTTGTCTTCTTCTTCTTCTTCTTCTTCTCCTTCTTCTTCCTCATCCTTTTCTTTTTCCTCTTCTTCTTGTTTTTCGTCTTCTTCTTCTTCTTCTTCTTCTTCCACTTCTTCTCCTTCTCCTCCTTCTTCCTCCTCTTTTTCTTCTTCTATTTTTTCTTCTTCTTCTTCTTCTTCTTCTTATTTTTTGTCTTCTACTCCTTTTTTTCTTCTTCTTCTTCTTCTTTGCCTTTTTCTTCCTCTTCTTCTTCTTCTTATTCCTCTTCTTCCTCTTCTACTTCTTCATCATTTTCTTCTTCTTCTTCTTCTTCTTTGTCTTCTTTTTCTTCGTCTTTTTCTTCTTCTTTTTCTTCGACTTTTTTTCTTCTTCTTCTTCTACTTCTTTTTCTTCTTCTTATTTGTCTGTTACTTCTTCTTCTCCTTCTTCTTCCACTTCTTCTTCTTCTTCTTCATCTACTTGTTCAACATCTTCTTCTTCCTCTTCTTCTTCATCTTCGTCTTCTTCTTCTTCTTCTACTTCTTCTCCATCTTCTTCTCCTTCTTATGCTTCTTCTACTTCTTCTTATTCTTCTTCTTTTTCTTCTTTTTCTTCTCCTTCTTCTTCTTCTTCTTCAACTTCCTCTTCTTCGTCTTCTTCTTCTTCTTCCTTTACATATTCTTCTTCCTTTACTTCTTCTTCTTCTTCCTTTTCTTCTTCTTCCTTTTCTTCTTCTTCCTCTTCTTCGACTTCCTCTTCTTTGCCTTTTGTTCTTCTTCTTCTTCCCCTTATTTTTCTTCTTTATCTTCTTCTTCTCCTTCTTCTTTTTCTTCTTCTTCTACATCTTCTTTTTATTCTACTTGTTCTTCTTCTTCTTCTTCTTCTTCTTCTTCTTCTTCTTCCTCTCCTACTTCTTCTTCTTCTTCTCCTACTCCTTCTTATCCTTCTTTATCATAATCATAATTTTCTCCTTTTTTTCTTCTTCTTCTTTATATTCTTATCCTTCTTGTTCTTCCCCTTCTTCTTCAACATCTTTTTCTTCATCTTCTTCTTCTTCGGCTACTTCTTCTTCCTCTTTTTCTTCTTTAGTACTTCTTCTTCTTCTTCTTTGTCTTCTTCTTCTTACTCTATTTCTTCTTCTTCTTCATCTTCTTTTTCTTCTTCATCTTCATCATCATCATCATCATCATCTTCTTCTTCTTCTTCTTCTTCTTCTTCTTATTCTTCTTCTTCTTCTTCGACTTCTTCTTCTTCTTCTTCTACTTCTTCCTCTTCTTCTTCTACTTTTCAATTTCCTTTTCTTCTTCTTCTTCTATGCCTTTTTCTTCTTCTTCTACTTCTTCTTCGTCTTCTTCTTTTTCTTTGTGTCCTTCATCTTCTTCTTCGAGATCTTCTTCTTAGTCTTCTTTTTCTTTTCGTTCTTCTTTTTCTTCTTCTTCTTCCTCTTCGTCTTCTTCGACTTCTTTTTTTTCTTGGACTTCTTCTTCTCGTTCTTCCTTTTCATGTTCTCTTTATCTTCTTCTTCATCTTCCATGTCTTCTACTTCTTCATCTTATTCTTCTTCTTCTTCTTCTTCTTCTTCTTCTTCTTCATCTTCTTCTTGTTCTTATTCTTTTCTTCTTCTTCTTCTTCTTCTTCATCTTCCTCTTCTTCTTCATCAACTTTGTCTTCTTCTTTTTCTTTCTCTTCTTCTTCCTCTTCTCTTCTTCTTCTTTCTTCTTCTTCTTCTTCTTCTTCTTCATCTTCTTCTTTCCCTTCCTTTTCTTATTCATCTCCTTCTTCTTTTACTTCTTATACTTCTCCTACTCCTCCTTCTTCTCCTCCTTCTTCTTCTCCTTCTTCTTCGTCTTCTCCTCCTTTTTCTTCTTCTTCTTTTCCTTCTTCTTCTTAATCATTGTCATCTTCTACTTCTTCTTGTCCTTCTTGTCTTCTTCTTCTTCTTCTTCTTCGTCTTCTTCTTTTTCCACCTCCTCCTCCACTTTGACTACTTTTCCTTCATCTTCTTCTACTTCTTTTTTGTCTTCGTCTTCTTCTTCTTCTTCCTCTTCCACTTCTTTTTCTTCTTCTTCTTCTTCTTCCTCTTTTTTTACTTCTTTTTTGTCACCTTCTTCTTCTTCCACATCTTTTTCTTCTTCTTCTTCATCTTCTTCTTCATCATCTTTTTCTTCTCCTTTTCCTTCTTCTTCTCTTCATCATCTTTTTCTTTGACTTCTTCTATTACTTCTCCATCTTCTTCTTCCCCTTCTTCTTCTTCTTCTTTGTCTTCTTCTTCAACTTCTTCATCTTTTTCTCCTTCTACTTCTTCTTCTTCATCATCTTTTCTTCTTCAATCTTCATCTTCTTCTTCTACTTCTTCTTCTTCATCTTCTTCTTTACCTTCTTCTTCAACTTCTTCTTCTTCTTTTTCCACTTCTTCTTCTTTCTCTTCTTTGTCTTCCTCTTCATCATCTTCTTCTTTTTCTTCTTCTTTTTCCTCTTCATCTTCCACCTCTTCTTCTTCTTCTTCATCATCATCATCTTCTTCTTCTTCTTCTTTTTCTTCTCCTTCTTCTTCTTCTTCTTCCTCTTCCTCTTAATTGTGTTCCTCTACTTCTTTGTCTTCTTCTTCTTCTTCTTCTTCTTCTTCTTCTTCTTCTTTTAAAACTTCTTATTCTTTTAAAACTTTTTCTTCTTATTCTCCTTCTTTGTCTTCTTCTACTTCTTCTACTTCTATTTCTTCTTCTTCTTCTTATTCTTCTTCTTCTTCGCCTTCGTCTTCTTCTTCTTCTTTTTTACCTTCATCTTCTTTTTTTTTATTCCTCTTCTTCTTCTTCTTCTTCTTCTTCTTCTTATTCTTCTTTTCCTCCTTCTTCTGCTTCTCCTTCTTCTTCTTGTTCTTTTTCTTCTTCTTCTTCTTCTTCTCTTTCTTCTTCTTCATCTTTTTTTTCTACATCTTCTTCTTCATCTGCTTCTCCACCTTCTTCTTCCTCTTTTCCATCCTCTTTTAATACTTCTTCTTGTTCTTCTTCTTCTTCTTCTTTATCTCCTTCATCTTCTTATTCTTCTTCTTCTTTTTCTTCTTCTTCTTCTCCATCTTCGTCTTCTTCTTTTTCGTCATCTTCTTCTTCTTACTTTCCTTCTTTTTCGTCTTCTTCTTCTTCTTCTTCTTCTACTTCTTGCTCTTCTTCTTTTTCTTCTTCTTTTTCTTCTTCTTCTTCTTCATCATCTTCTCCTCCTCCTCCTCCTTCCTTTCCTTCCTCTCATTCTTCTTCTATTTCCCTTTTTCGTCTTCTTCTTCTTCTTCTTCTTCTTCTTCTTCCTTGACTTCTACTTCTTCTTCTTCTTCTTCTATTACTTCTTCCTCTATTTCTTTTTTGTCTTCTTCTTCTTCTTCCTCTTCTTCTACTACTTCTTCTTCTTTTTCTTCTTCTTCCTCTTCTTCCTCTTCTTCTTCTTCTTCTTTGCCTTCTTCTTTCTTGTTCTTCGTCTTCTTCTTCTTCTTCTTGTTTATCTTTTCCTTCTTCTTCTTCTTGTTTATCTTTTTCTTCTTCTACTTCTTGTTATCTTTTTCTTCTTCTTCTTCTTCATTCCCATCTTCGTCTTCTTCTTCTTTGACTTCTTCTTCTTCTTCTTCTTCTTCTTCTTCTGCTTCTTATTCTTCTTCTCCATCTTATTCTACTTTTTTTTCCTCTTCTTCTTATTCATCTTCTTCTACTTCTTCCTCTTCTTCTACTACTACTTTGCCTTCTTCTTTCTTCTTCTTCTTCTTCTTCTTTTTCTTCATCTTGTTTAGCATTTTCTTCTTCTTCTTCCTGTTTATCTTTTTCTTCTTCTTCTTCTTCTACTTCTACTTCTTCTTCTCCTTCTTCTTCATTGTCTTTTTCTACTTTTTCATCTTCTTCTTCTTCTTCTTCTTCTTCTCCTTCTTCTTCTTATACTTCTTATTCAGCTACTGTTCTTCTTTTTCTTCTTCTTCTTCTTCTTCTTCTTCCTCTTCATCTCCTTCTTCTCCTTCTTCTTCTTCTTCTTCAATTTTCTTCTTCTTCTTCTTCTTCTTCTTCTTCACCTCCATTGTCTTCTTCTACTTCTTCTTCAACCTCTTTTTCTTTTTCTTTGACTTCTTCCTCGTCTTCTTCTTCTTATTCTTCTTCTTCTTCTTCTTCTTCATCATCTTCTTCTTCTTCTTCTTTTTCTTCTTCTTCTTCTTTTTCTTCTTCTACTTCTTGAACTTCTTCTTCCTCTCTTCTCCTTTTTCTACTTCTTCCCCTTCTTTTTCTTCTTCTTTGTCTTTTTCTTCTTTTCCTTCCTCTTCTTCTTCTTCATCATCTTACACCTCTTCTTCTTCTATTAAATCTTCTTCTTCTTCTTTTCTTCTACTTCGACTTCTTCTTTTTCTTCTTCTTCTTCTGCTTCTTTGTCTTCTTCATCATCTACTTCTTCCTTTTCTTCTTCTTTTACTTCTTCTTCTTCTTCTTCTTCATCTTCTTCTTCCTCTTCTTCTTCTTCTTCTTCTTCTTCCTGTTCTTCTTCTTCTTCTTCTCTTCTTTTTCATCTTCTCTTCTTCTTCTTCTTCATGTTTCTCTTTTTCTTCTTTTCTACTTTTTCTTTTTCATGATCTTCTTTGCCTTCTTCTTCTTCTTCTTCTTCTTCCACTACTTCTTGAGACTCTTCTTCTTCACCTTTCTAGTCTTCATCTTCTTCTTCTTCTCAGTCTTCTTCTTCTTCTTCTTTTGCCTATTCTCCATTTTCTTCTTCTTAATCATCATTATCTTCTTCTTCTTTGTCTATTTCTTCTTCTTCTTCTTCTTCATCTTCTTCTTCTTCCTCTTCTTCATCATCATTTTCTTCATCTTCTTCCCCTTCTTCTTTGCCTTTTTCTTCTTCTCTCTTCTTCTTCTTTATCTTTGTCACCTTCTTCTTCTTCTTCTTCTTCTTCTTCTTCGTCTTCTTCTTCATCTTCTTCTTCCCATTCTTGTTCTTCTTCTTCTACTACTTCTACTACTTCTTCATCTTCCTCTTCTACCCCTTCTTCTTCCTCTTCTTCTTCGTCTTCATGTTTTTCATAATTTTCTTCTTCTTCTCCTTCTTTGTCTTATTATTCTTGCTTTTGTTCGTCTTCTTCTTATTCATCTTCTCCTTCTTCTTCTTCTTTGGCTTCTTCTTCTCCTTCTTCTTCTTCTTCTTTGCCTTCTTCTTCCTCACCTTCTCCTCCTTCATCTTCTTCTCCTTCTTCTGCTTCTTCTTCTATTTCTTCTTCTATTTCTTCTTCTTCTAGTTTTTCTCCTTCTTCTTCTTCTTCTTCTTCTACATGTTCTTCTTCTTCTTCTTCTTCTACTTCTTCTTCTTTTATTCTTTTGCTTCTTCTTCAATCTTCAAGTTCTTCTTCTTTCTCTTCTTCTTCTTCAATTTCTTCTTCTTCTTGACTTCTTTTGTCGTTTTTCTTCTCTTATTTCTTCTTCTTCTTTTTCTTCTTCTTTTTCTTCTTCTTCTTCTTCTTCTTATTTTTCTCCCCCTTTTTACATCTTCTTCTTCTTCTTCTTTGTCTTCTTCTTCTTTTTCCACTTGTTCTTCCTCCTCTTCTTCGACTCTTCTTCTTCTTTTCTCTTCTTCTTCTACTTCTACTTCTTTTTTTCTCTTCTTTTACTTGTTCATCTTCTTCTTATTATTCTCTACATTTTATTCTTCTTCTTCTTCTTCTCTTCTTCTTCTTTTTCCCTTCTTCTTCATCATCATCTTCTTCTTGTTCTCTTCTTCTTCTTCTCTTCCTCATCTTCATACTTCTACTACTTCTTCTTCTTCTTTTCCCCTTCTTCTTCCATCATCATCTTCTCTTGATCTTCATCTTCTTCCTCCTCTTCTTCTTCTTCTTCTTCTTCTTCATCTTTTCTACTTCTTCTTCTTCTTCTCTTCTCCCCTTCCATCTTCTTCTTCTCCTTCTTCTTCTTCTTCTTCTTCTCCCCTTCCATCTTCTTCTTCTCCTTCTTCTTCTTCTTCTTCTTCTTCTTCTTCTTCTTC
>JAIUJO010000121.1:182500-200000 GCA_023846275.1 Vanilla planifolia | reverse complement strand
TCTTCTTGTTCTTCTGCTTCTTCTTCTTCTCCATCTTATTCTACTTCTTTTTACTCTTCTTCTTCTACATCTTCTTCTTCTTCTTCCTCTTCTTCTTCTTCTACTTTGCCTTCTTTCTTCTTCTTCTTCTTCTTCTTCTTCTTCTCGTTTATCTTTTTCTTCTTCTTCTTCTTGTTTATATTTTTCTACTTCTTCTTCTTCTTCTACTTCTACATCTTCTTCTTCTCCTTCTTCTTCTTCTTGTTTATCTTTTTCTTCTTCTTCTTCTACTACTTCTACTTCTTCTTCTCCTTCTTCTTCTTTGAATTTTTCTTCTTCTTCCTCTTCTTCTTCTTCTACTTTTCCTTCTTTCTTCTTCTTCTTCTTCTTCTTCTTCTTCTTCTTCTTCTTGTTTATCTTTTTTCTTCTTCTTCTTTCTTGTTTATCTTCTTCTTCTTCTTCTTCTTCTTCTCCTTCATCATCTTCTCCTTCTTTTTTGTCTTCTTCTTCTTCTTCTTCTTCTTCTTCTTCTTATTCTTCATATTTCTTCTTCTTCTTCTTCTTCTTCACCTCCATTGTCTTCTTCTACTTCTTCTTCAACCTCTTCTTCTTTTTCTTTGACTTCTTCATCTTCTTCTTCTTCTTCTTATTCTTCTTCTTCTTCTTCTTCTTCATCTTCTTCTTCTTCTTCTTCTTCTTCTTCTTCTTCTACTTCTTGAACTTCTTCTTCTTCTTCTCCTTCTTTTACTTCTTCCCCTTCTTCTTTGTCTTCTTCTTCTTTGTCTTCTTCTTTTCCTTCTTATTCTTCTTCTTCATCTTCCACCTCTTCTTCTTCTATTAATTCTTCTTCTTCTTCTTTTCTCTATTTCGACTTCTT
Source organism: Vanilla planifolia (assembly GCA_023846275.1). Classification (NCBI taxonomy): domain Eukaryota; kingdom Viridiplantae; phylum Streptophyta; class Magnoliopsida; order Asparagales; family Orchidaceae; genus Vanilla; species Vanilla planifolia. Next base: position 199,144 of record JAIUJO010000121.1, on the reverse strand, counting down.
CTTTTCTTCTACTTCTTCTGCTTCTTTGTCTTCTTCATCATCTACTTCTTCCTTTTCTTCTTCTTCTACTTCTTCTTCTTCTGCTTCTTCTCCATCTTCGTCTTCTTCTTCCTCTTCTTCTTCTTCTTCTTCTTCCTGTTCTTCTTCTTGTTCTTGTTCTTGTTCTTCTACATCTTTTAATATTCTCTTCTTCTTCTTCTTCTTCATATTTGACTTTTTCATCTTTTTTACTTTTTCTTCTTCATCATCTTCTTCTTTGCCTTTTTCTTCTTCTCCTTCTTCTTCTTCTTCCACTACTTCTTGAGGTTCTTTCTTCTTCGCCTTTCTAGTCTTCGTCTTCTTTTTCTTCTCAGTCTTCTTCTTCTTCTTCTTCTTCTTCTTCTCCTCCTCCTCCTCCTCCTTTTTCTTCTCTTCCTTAATCATCATCTTCTTCATCAACTTCTACTTCTTCTTCTTCTTCTTCCCCCTTTTCTTCTTCTTCATATTCTTCTTCTTCTACTTCTTCTTCATCATCCTCTTCTTCTTCTCTACCCCTTCTTGTTCATCTTCTTCTTCTTCTTCTTCTTCTTCCTCTTCTTGTTCTTGTTCTTCTTCTTCTTCCTCCTCTTTTGCCTTCTTCTTCTTCTTCATCTTCTTCTTCTTTGTCATCTTCTTCTTCTTTTTCCTCTTATTCTTCCTCCTCTTCTAAAACATCTTCTTGTTCGTCTCTACTTCTTCTTTTTCTTCTTTTTCTTCTTCTTGTTCTTCTTCTTCTCTTATTTTTCTACTTCTTCTACTTGTTCATCTTCTTCTTATTGTTCTTCTACATCTTCTTCTTCTTCTTCTTCTTCTGTTCTTCTTCATCTTCTTCTTCTTCTTCTTAATAGTCTTCTTTTTCTTCGACTTCTTCTTCTCTTTCCTATTCTTCTTCTTCTTCTTCTTCTTCTTCTTCTTACTCTTCTTCGTCTTCGTCTCCTTCTTCTTCTTCTTCTTCTTCTCCTCCTCCTTCTCCTCCTCCTCCACCTCCTCCTCCTTCTTCTTTTCCTTCATCTTCTTCTACTTCTTCTTCACTTTCTTCTTCTTCTTCTTCTTCTTCTTCTTCTTCTTCTTCTTCTTCTTCTTCTTCTTCTTCTTCTTCTTTTTCAACTCCTCCGCCTCCTCCTCCTCCTTCTCGTTCTTCTTCTTCCTCTTCTTTTCCTACTTCTTCTTTTACTTCTTCTTTTACTTCTTCTTCTTCTTCGTCATCTTCTTCTTCATCTTCATCATCTTCTTCTTCATCTTCATCATCTTCTTCTTTTGCTTCTTCTTCTTCTTCTTTATCTTCCACTTGTTTGTCTTCTTACTCTTCTTCTTCTTCTTCTTCTTCTTCTTTGTCTTCTTCGTCTTCTACTTCTTACTCTTCTTCTTCTTCTTCTTCGTCTTCGTCTTCATCGTCCTCTTCTTCTTCTTCATCTTCCTCTACTTCATCTTTGACTTCTTCTTCTTCTTCTTCTTCTTTTAAATGTTCTCTTTTTCTTCTTCTAATTCTTCTTATTCTATGTCTTTTATTCTTCTTCTACTCCCACTACTACTACTACAACTTCTTCTTCTTCTTCTTGTTCCACTACTTCTTGCTCTTTTTGACTCTCTCTTCTTCATCTTTCTAGTATTCATCCTCCTCTTTTTCTTAGTCTTCTTATTTTTTTTCTTCTTCTTCATCATTATCTACTCCTTTTTCTTCTTCTGTTCCTTCATCATCATCTTCTTCTTCTACTTCTTCTTCGTCTTCTTCTTTCTCTTTTCTTCTTCTACTACTTCTTCTTCTTCATCTTCTTGTTCTTTTTCTTCTTCTACTTCTTCTTTTTCCCCTTCTTCTTCATCATCATCTTCTTTTCTTCTTCTTCTACTTCCTCTTCTTCTTCTTATTCTTCTTCTTCTTCTTCATCTTCTTCTTCTTCATCTTTTCTATTACTTTTTCTTCTCCTCCTCTTCCATCTTCTTCTTCTCCTTCGTCTTCTACTTCTTCTTCTTCTTCTTCTTCTATTTCTTCTTCTTCTACTCCTCCTCCTCGTCCTGGTCATTATCCTCCTTCTTCTTCTTGTTTTCCTTCTTCTTCCTTTCCTTCTTCTACTTCTTCTTTTTCTTCTTTCTCTTCATCTTCATCATATTCTTCTTCATCTTCATCTTCTTCTTCTTATTATTTTTTGTCTTCTTCTTCTTTCTCTTCTTGCTCTTCTTCTTCTTCTTCTTCTTCTTCTCTTCTTTTTTCTTCTTCTTCTCCTCCCTTTCTGTCTTCTTCATCTACTTCTTCTTCTTCTTCTTCTTCTCTGTCTTCTTCTTCTTCTTCTTCACCTTCTTCGACTTCTTCTTCTTCTCCTTCTTCCTCTCCTTTGTCTTCTTCTTCCTCTTCTTCTTCTCCTTCTTCTTCTTGTACTTGTTCTTCTTTTTCTTCTCCTTCTTCTTCTTCTTCTTCTCCTTCTTCTCCTTCTTTTTCTTCTTTTTCTCCTTCTTTTTCTTTTTCTTCTTCTTCTTCTTCTTCACCATCTTCTTCTTCTTCTTCCTCTTCTTCACCTTCATAATTTTCTTCTTCTTCTTCTTCTATTTCTTCATCTTCTTCTTCTTCTTCTTCTTCTTCTTCTTCTTCTTCCTCCTCCTCTTCTTCTTCTCCTTCTTTGTCTTCTTCTAGTTCTCCATCTTATCCTTCTTCTTTTTCCTCTTCTTCTTCTTAAACATCTTCTACTTCTTCATCTTCTTCTTCTCCTTGGGCTTCTTCTTCTTCTTCTTTTTGTTCATCTTCTTCTTCTTCTTCTTCTTCTTCTTCTTCTTTATCTTCTTCTTCTTCTCTTCTTCCTTCTTCTACCTCTTCATCTTCTTCTCCTTCTTCTTCTTTTTCTTCTTCTTCTTCTCCTTCTTCCTCCCCTTCTTCTTCTTCGACTTCTTGTTCTCTTTATTTTTTTTCTTCTTCTTCTTCTTCTTTTTCCTCTTCTTTTTCTTCTTCTTCATCTTCATCATCTTTTTCTTCTTCTTCAACTTCATCTTCTTTTCTTCTTCTTTTTCTTTTTCATCTTCCTCTTGTTCTTCTTCTCCTTCTTCTTCTTTCCCTTCTTTTTCTTCTTCTTCCACTTCTTCTTCTTCTTCTTCTTTGTCTTCTTCTTCCTCTTCTTCTTCTTCTTCTTCCTCTTTCTCTTCTTCTTCTTCTCAATCTTCTTATTTTTCTTTTTCTTCTTCTTCTTCTTCTTCATCTTCTTCTTCTTCTTCTTCTTTGCCTTCTTCTTCTTCATCTTCTTCTTTTTTTCTGTGCTTCTGCCACATCGACTTCTTCTTTTCATTCTTGTTATTCTTCCCCTTCTTCTTCCACTTCTTCTTCTACTTCTTCTTGTTCTTCTTCTTCTTCTTCTATGTCTTCTTCTACTTCTTCTTCTTTTACATCTTCCCCTTCTTTTCCTTCCACTTCCTCTTCTTTGCCTTCTACTTTTTTGTCTTCTTCTCTATCTTCTTCTTCTTCTTCTTCTTCTTCTTCTTCTATTACTTCTTATTCTTCTCCTCCTCCTCCTTCCTCTTCTTTTTCTACTTCTTCTTCTTCTTCTTCTTTGTCTTCTTCTTCTTCTTTTTCTTCTTTTTTTCTCCTTTTTCTTCGTCTTCTTCTTGTTCTTCTTTTCTTCTTCTTCCTCTTCCTGTTCTTCTTCTTTGACGTCTACAACGTTTTCCACTACTTCTTTTACTTCTTCTTCTTCTTCATCATCTTTTTCTTCATCTTTTTCTTCTTCTACACCTTCTTCTTCTTCTTCTTCGACCTTTCCTTCTTCTTCTTCTTCTTCTTCTACTAGTACTTCTTCTTCTTCTTCTTCTCCTTTGTCTTCTTCTTTTTCTTCTTCTCTTTCTTCTTCCACTTCTTCTTCTTCTTCTTCCTCTTCTACTTTTTTAACATCTTTTTCATCATCATCATCTTCTTCTTCTCCATCTTCTTCTTCTTTTTCTTCTTTTTCTTCATCCTCTTCTTCTTCATCTTCATCTTCTTCTTCTATTTCTTCTTCTTCTTCTTCTTCTTCTTCTTCCACTTCTACTTCTTCTCCTTCTTCTTCTTCTGCTCCAACTTCTTCTGCTTCTTTTCTTCTTCTTCTTCTTTTACTTCTTCTTTTTCTTCTTCTTCTTCTTGTTTTTTTTCTTCTTCTTGTTCCTATTCTCCTTCTTCTTCTTCTTCGTCATCTTCTTCTTCTTTTTCTTCTTCTTTATCTTGCTCTTCTTCTTCGTCCTTTTCTTCCACTTCCTCTTCTTTGGCTCTTCTTCTTCTTCTTCTTTTTCATATTCTTCTTCTTCTTCAACATCATCATCTTGTTCCTCTTCTTCTTCTTCTTCTCCTCCTCCTTCTTCTTCTACTTTTACTTATTCTTTTCTTCTTCTTTTTCTTGTTTTTGTTCTTCTTTTTCTTGTTCTCCTTCTTCTTCTTCATCTTCTTCTTCTTTATCTTGTTCTTCTTCTTTTTTCTTCTTCTTTATCTTCCTCTACTTCTTCTTCCTTTTCTTCCACTTCCTCTTCTTCATCCCCTACATCTTCTTCTTCTTCTTCTTCTTCTTTTCCTAATTTTTCTTCTTCTGCTTCTTCTACTTCTTCTTCTCCTTCTTCTTTTTTCTTCTTCTTCTTCTTCTTCTTCCTCTTTTACTTCTTTTTCTTCTTTTTCATCATCATCATCTTCTTCTTCTTCTTCTTCTTCTTCTTCTTCTCCTTCTACTTCTTCTACATCTTCCTCTTCTCCTACTTCTTCTTCTTCCTCTTCTTCTTCTTCTTCTTCTTGTTCATTTTCTTCTTCTACTACTACTTCTTATCCTACGTCTTCTTCTTCCTCTTCTACATCTTAATCATCTTTTTACCTTTTCTTCTTCTTCTTCATCTTTATTTTCTTCTACTTCTCCTTCTTCCCCTTCTTCTTCTACTTATTCTTCTTCTATCTCTTCTTCTTGTTCATCTTCTTGTTCTTCTTCTTTCTCGTCGACTACTTCTTCCTCCTCTTCTTCTTCTAGTACTTCTTCTTCTTCTTCTTCTTCTTCTTCTTCTAGGCCTTCTTCTTTTTCTTCTTCATCATTATCTTCTTCTTCTTCTCCTTTATCTTCTACTTCTTCATCTTCTTTCATATTCTTCAATTTCTTATTTGTCTTCTTCTTCTTCTTTTTCTTCTTCTTGTTCCACTTCTTCTTCTTCTTCTTCTTCTTCGTCTTCTTCTTCTACTTTTTCATTTTCTTTTTCTTCTTCTTCTTTGTCTTCTTCTTCTTCTACTACTACTTTTTATTCTTCTTCTTCTTTTTCTTTGTTGTGTTCTTCTTCTTGTTTATCTTCTTCTTCTTCTTCTTCTTCTTCTTCTCCTTCATCATCTTCTCCTTCTTCTTCTTTGTCTTTTCTTCTTCTTCTTCTTCTTCTTCTTCTACTTTTTCTTCTTCTTCTTCTTCTTCTTCTTCTTCTTCTTATTCTTCAAATTTCTTCTTCTTCTTCTTCTTCTTCACCTCCATTGTCTCCTTCTACTTCTTCTTCTTCAACCTTTTCTTCTTTTTCTTTGACTTCTTTGTCTTCTTCTTCTTATTATTATTCTTCTTCTTCTTCTTCTTCTTCTTCTTCTAATTCTTGAACTTCTTCTTCTTCTTCTCCTTCTTTTACTTCTTCCCCCTCTTCTTTGTCTTCTTCTTCTTTTCCTTCTTATTCTTCTTCTTCATCTTCCACCTCTTCTTCTTCTATTAAATCTTCTTCTTCTTCTTTTCTTCTATTTCGACTTCTTCTTTTTCTTCTACTTCTTCTGCTTCTTTGTCTTCTTCATCATCTACTTCTTCCTTTTCTTCTTCTTCTACTTCTTCTTCTTCTTTTTCTTCTCCTTCTTCGTCGTCTTCTTCCTCTTCTTCTTCTTCTTCTTCTTCTTCTTCCTGTTCTTCTTCTTGTTCTTGTTCTTCTTCTTCTACTTCTTTTTAATATTCTCTTCTTCTTCTTATTCATATTTGACATTTTCTTCATTTTTACTTTTTCTTCTTCATCATCTTCTTCTTTGCCTTCTTCTTCTTCTCCTTCTTCTTCTTCTTCCACTACTTCTTGAGGCTCTTTCTTCTTTGCCTTTGTAGTCTTCGCCTTCTTTTTCTTCTCAGACTTCTTCTTCTTCTTCTTCTTCTTCTCCTCCTCCTCCTCCTCCTCCTTTTTCTTCTCTTCCTTAATCATCATCTTCTTCATCAACTTCTACTTCTTCTTCTTCTTCCTCAATTTCTTCTTCTTCATATTCTTCTTCTTCTACTTCTTCTTCATCATTGTCTTCTTCTTCTCTACCCCTTCTTGTTCATCATGTTCTTCTTCTTCTTCTTCTTCCTCTTCTTGTTCTTGTTCTTCTTCGTCTTCCTCCTGTTTTTCCTTCTTCTTCTTCTTCTTCTTCTTCTTTGTCATCTTCTTCTTCTTTTTCCTCTTATTCTTCCTCCTCTTCTTCGTCTCTACTTCTTCATCTTCTTCTTCTTTTTCTTCCTCTTATTGTTCTTCTTCTACTTCTTATTTTTCTACTTCTTCTACTTGTTCATCTTCTTCTTATTGTTCTTCTACATCTTCTTCTTCTTCTTCTTCTTCTTCTTTTCTTCTTCGTCTTCTTCTTCTTCTTCTTAATAGTCTTCTTTTTCTTCGACTTCTACTTCTTCTTCCTCTTCTTCTTCTTCTTCTTCTTCTTCTTCTTCTTCTGCTTCTTCTGCTTTTCCTCCTCTTCTTCTTCTTCTTCTTCTTCTTGTTCTTCCTACTCTTCTTCGTCTTCGTCTCCTTCTTCTTCTTCTTCTTCTTCTTCTTCTTCTTCTCCTTCTTCTTTTCCTTTGTCTTCTTCTACTTTTTCTCCACTTTCTTCTTCTTCTTCTTCTTCTTCTTCTTCCTTTTCAACTCCTCCTCCTCCTCCCCCTCCTTCTCGTTCTTCTTCTTCCTCTTCTTTTCCTACTTCTTCTTCTACTTCTTCTTTTTCTTCTTCTTCTTCTTCGTCATCTTCTTCTTCATCTTCATCATCTTCTTCTTCATCTTCATCATCTTCTTCTTCTGCTTCTTCTTCTTCTTCTTTATCTTCCACTTGTTTGTTTTTTTACTCTTCTTCGTCTTCTTCTTCTTCTTATTCTTTGTCTTCTTCGTCTTCTACTTCTTACTCTTCTTCTTCTTCTTCTTCGTCTTCGTCTTCATCATCCTCTTCTTCTTCTTCATCTTCCTCTACTTCATCTTTGACGACTTCTTCTTCTTCTTCTTCTTCTTAATGCTCTCTTCTTCTTCTAATTCTTCTTATTCTTTGCCTTATTCTTCTTCTTCTTCTCCCACTACTACTACTACAACTTCTTCTTCTTCTTCTTCTTCTTGTTCCACTACTTCTTGCTCTTTTTAACTCTCTCTTCTTCATCTTTCTAGTCTTCATCCTCTCCTTTTTCTTAGTCTTCTTATTTTTCTTCTTCTTCTTCATCATCATCTACTCCTTTTTCTTCTTCTGTTCCTTCATCATCATCTTCTTCTTCTACTTCTTCTTCGTCTTCTTCTTTCTCTTTTCTTCTTCTTCTTCTACTTCTTCTTCTTCGTCTTCTTGTTCTTTTTCTTCTTCTACTTCTACTTTTTCCCCTTCTTCTTCATCATCATCTTCTTTTCTTCTTCTTCTACTTCTTCTTCTTCTTCTTATTCTTATTCTTCTTCTTCGTCTTCTTCTTCTTCATCTTTTCTACTTCTTCTTCTTCTTCTTCTTCTCCTCCTCCTCCTCTTCCATCTTCTTCTTCTCCTTCTTCTTCGACTTCTTCTTCTTCTTCTTCTTCTTCTTCTATTTCTTCTTATTTACTCCTCCTCCTCGTCCTAGTAATTATCCTTCTTCTTCTTCTTCTTTTCCTTCTTCTTCCTTTCCTTCTTCTACTTCTTCTTTTTCTTCTTTCTCTTCATCTTCATCATATTCTTCTTCATCTTCATCTTCTTCTTCTTCTCATTTTTTGTCTTCTTCTTCTTTCTCTTCTTGCTCTTCTTCTTCTTCTTCTTCTTCTCTTCTTTTTTCTTCTTCATCTCCTCCCTTTCTGTCTTCTTCATCTACTTCTTCTTCTTCTTCTTCTTCTTCTTCTCTGTCTTCTTCTTCTTCTTCTTCACCTTCTTCGGCTTCTTCTTCTTCTCCTTCTTCCTCTCCTTCGTCTTCTTCTTCCTCTTCTTCTTCTCCTTCTTCTTCTTGTACTTGTTCTTCTTTTTCTTCTTCTTCTTCTTCTTCTTCTTCATCTTCTCCTTCTTCTCCTTCTTTTTCTTCTTTTTCTCCTTCTTTTTCTTTTTTTTCTTCTTCTTCTTCTTCTTCCTCTTCTTCACCTTCATAATTTTCTTCTTCTTCTTCTTTTATTTCTTCATTTTCTTCTTCTTCTTCTTCTTCTTCTCCTTCCTCCTCTTCTTCTTCTCCTTCTTTGACTTCTTCTAGTTCTCCTCCATCTTCTCCTTCTTCTTTTTCCTCTTCTTCTTCTTCTACATCTTCTACTTCTTCACCTTCGGCTTCTTCTTCTTCTTCTTTTAGTTCATCTTCTTCTTCTTCTTCTTCTTCTTCTTCTCTTTATCTTCTTCTTCTTCTCTTCCTCCTTCTTCTAGCTCTTCATCTTCTTCTCCTTCTTCTTTTTCTTCTTCTTCTTCTCCTTCTTCCTCCCCTTCTTCTTCTTCGACTTCTTGTTCTCTTTATTTTTTTTCTTCTTCTTCTTCTTCTTTTTCCTCTTCTTTTTCTTCTTCTTCATCTTCATCATCATCTTCTTCTTCTTCTTCAACTTCATCTTCTATTCTTCTTCTTTTTCTTTTTCATCTTCCTCTTGTTCTTCTTCTCCTTCTTCTTCTTCCTCTTCTTTTTCTTCTTCTTCCACTTCTTCTTCTTCTTCTTCTTCTTCTTATTTGTCTTCTTCTTCTTCTTCTTCTTCTTCTTCTTCTTCTTTCTCTTCTTCTTCTTCTTCTTCTTATTTTTCTTTTCCATCTTCTTCTTCTTCTTCTTCTTCTTCTTCTTGGCCTTCTTCTTCTTTGCCTTCTTCTTCTTCGTCTTCTTCTTTTTTTCTGTGCTTCTCCCACTTCGACTTCTTCTTCTCATTCTTGTCATTCTTCCCCTTCTTCTTCCACTTCTTTTTCTTCTTCTTCTACTTCTTCTTGTTCTTCTTCTTCTCCTTCTTTGTCTTCTTCTACTTCTTCTTCTTTTACATCTTCCCCTTCTTCGCCTTCCACTTCCACTTCTTTGCCTTCTACTTTTCTGTCTTCTTCTCTATCTTCTTCTTCTTCTTCTTCTTCTTCTATTACTTCTTATTCTTCTCCTCCTCCTCTTACTCTTCCTCATCCTTCCTCTTCTTTTTCTACTTCTTCTCCTTCTTCTTCTTTGTCTTCTTCTTCTTCTTTTTCTTCTTTTTTTCTCCTTTTTCTTCTTCTTCTTCTTGTTCTTCTTCTTTTCTTCTTCTTCCTCTTCCTCTTCTTCTTCTTTGACGTCTACAACATTTTCCACTAATTTTTTTACTTCTTCTTCTTCTTTATCTTCTTTTTCATCGTCTTTTTCTTCTTCTTCACCTTCTTCTTCTTCTTCTTCGACCTTTCCTTCTTCTTCTTCTTCTTCTTCTCCTTTGTCTTCTTCTTTTTCTTCTTCTCTTTCTTCTTCCACTTCTTCTTCTTCTTCTTCCTCTTCTACTTTTTTAACATCTTTTTCATCATCATCATCTTCTTCTTCTCCATCTTCTTCTTCTTTTTCTTCTTTTTCTTCATCCTCTTCTTCTTCATCTTCATCTTCTTCCTCTATTTCTTTTCTTCTTCTTCTTCTTCTTCCACTTGTACTTCTTCTCCTTCTTCTTCTGCACCAACTTCTTCTACTTCTTCTTCTTCTTCTTCTTTTACTTCTTCTTTTTCTTTTTCTTCTTCTTGTTTTTGTTCTACTTATTGTTCCTATTCTCCTTCTTCTTCTTCTTCGTCATCTTCTTCTTCTTTTTCTTCTTCTTTATCTTGCTCTTCTTCTTCGTCCTTTTCTTCCACTTCCTCTTCTTTGGCTCTTCTTCTTCTTCTTCTTCATATTCTTCTTCTTCTTCTTCAACATCATCATCTTGTTCCTCTTCTTCTTCTTCTTCTCCTCCTTCTTCTTCTTCTACTTTTACTTATTCTTTTCTTCTTGTTGTTGTTGTTGTTTTTGTTCTTCTTTTTCTTGTTCTTCTTCTTCTTCTTCATCTTCTTCTTCTTTGTCTTGTTGTTCTTCTTTTTCTTCTTCTTTATCTTCCTCTACTTTTTCCTTTTCTTCCACTTCCTCTTCTTCATCCTCTACATCTTCTTCTTCTTCTTCTTCTTTTCCTACTTTTTCTTCTTCTACTTCTTCTACTTCTTCTTCTCCTTCTTCTTTTTTCTTCTTCTTCTTCTTCTTCTTCCTCTTTTTCTTCTTTTTCTTCTTGTTCATCATCATCATCATCTTCTTCTTCTTCTTCTTCTTCTTCTCCTTCTACTTCTTCTACATCTTCCTCTTCTCTTACTTCTTCTTCTTCTTGTCCATTTTCTTCTTCTACTACTACTTATTTTACGTCTTCTTCTTCCTCTTTTCCTAATTCTTCTTCCTCTTCTACATCTTAATCATCTTTTTACCTTTTCTTCTTCTTCTTCATCTTTATTTTCTTCTGCTTCTCGTTCTTCCCCTTGTTCTTCTACTTATTCTTCTTCTTCTATTTCTTCTTCTTGTTCATCTTCTTGTTCTTCTTCTTTCTCGTCGACTACTTCTTCCTCCTCTTCCTCTTCTAGTACTTCTTCTTCTTCTTCTTCTTCTAGGCCTTCTTCTTCTTCTTCATCATTATCTTCTTCTTCTTCTTTATCTTCTACTTCTTCATCTTCTTTCATATTCTTCAACTTCTTATTTGTCTTCTTCTTCTTAATCTTCTTCTTCTTTTTCTTCTTCTTGTTCGACTTCTTCTTCTTCTTCTTCTTCTTCTACTTTTTCATTTTCTTTTTCTTCTTCTTCTTTGTCTTCTTCTTCTTCTACTACTACTTCTTCTTTTTCTTTGTTGTCTTCTTCTTCTTCTTCTTCTTCTTCTTTTCTTCTTCTACTTGTTATTCCTCTATTTCTTCTTCTTTGACTTCTTCTTCTTCAACTTATTATTATTCTTCCTCTGTTTCATGTCCTCTTTATCTTCTTCTTCTTCTTCTTCTGCTTCTTCTTCTTCTTCTTTGTCTTCTTCTTCTTCTTCTTCTTCTTCTTTTTCCACTTCTTCTTCTTCTTCTTCTTCATTTTCTTCTACTTCTGTTCTTCCTCTTCTTCTTCTTCTTCTTCTTCCTCTTCTTCTCCTTCTTCTTCTCCTTCTTCTTCATCTTCTTCTTCTTCTTCTTCTTCATCTTCTTCTTATTCTTCTACTACTTCTTCTTCTACTTCTTCTACTACTACTTATTCTTCTTCTTCTTTGTCTTCTTTGTCTTCTTCTTCTTCTTCTTCTTCTTCTTTGCTTCATCTTCTTCTTCTTCCTCTTCTTCTTCTTTGGCTTCTTTTTCTTCTTCAACTTCTTCTTCTTCTCTTTCTTCTTCTTTTTCATGTTATCTTTATCTTCTTATTCTTCTTTTCATCTTCTTTGTCTTCTTCTTCTTATTATTATTATTCTTATTCTTCTTGTTCTTCTTCTTCTTCTTCATCTTTTTCTTGTTCTTGTTCTTGTTCTTCTTCTTCTTCTTCTTCTTTTTCTTCTTCTTCCTCATCTTCTTCCTCTTCTTCTTTTTCTTCTTTGACTTCTTCTTCTTCTTTGTATTCTTCTTCATCTTATTCTTATTCTTCTTCTTCTTCTTCTTCATCATGTTTTTCTTGTTCTTGTTCTTGTTCTTCTTCTTCCTCTTCTTGTCTTTGTCTCCTTCTTCTTCTTCTTCTTCTTCTTATTCCACATTTTCTTCTTCTTCTTTTTCATCTTCATCCTCATCACCTTCTTCTTCTTGTTCATCTTCTTCTTCTCTTCTTCTTCATTTTTTTCTAATACATTATTATCTTCTTAATTGTTTTCTTCTTCTTCTTCGTCTTTTCTTCTTCTTCTTCATCTTCTTCTACTTCTTCTTCTTCGTGGTCTCCTTCTTCGTATTCTTCTTCTTCCTCTTCATCAACTTCTTCTTCTTCTTCTTATTATTATTATTATTAGTATTCTTCTTTGTCTTCTTCTTCTCCATATTCTTCTTCTTCTTCTCCTTCTTCTTCTTCTTATTCCACATCTTCCTCTTCTTCTTCTTCTTCTTCTTCTTCTTCCTCTTCTTCTTTTTCCTCTTTTTCTTCTTCATCTTTATCATTTTCTTCTTCATCATTTTCGTCTTCTTCTTCTTCATCTTCTTCTTCTTCTTCTTCTTCTTCTTCTCCATCTTCTTCATGTTCTACTTCTTCTTCATCTTCTTCCTCCTATTCTGCTTCTTCTTCTTCTACTACTACTTATTCTTCTTCTTCTTCTTTATCTTATTTTTCTTCTTCATCTTCTTCATCTTCTTATTCTTCTACTTCTTCTTCTTCTACTTCATCTTCTGGTTATTGTTATTATTCTTCGTCTTCTTCTTATTTATCTTCTTCTTCTTCTAAAACTTTTTCTTCTTCTTTTCTTTCAGTTCATCTTCTTCTTCTTCATCTTCTTCGTCTTCTTCTTCATCATCATCATCTTCTTATTCTACTTTTTCTTTTATTTTCTTCTTCTTCGTCTTCTTCATTTTGTACTTTTTATTCCTGTCTGTCCTCATCTTCTTCAACTTCTACTTCTTCTTCTTCTTCTTCTTCATCTTCTTCTTCTTCTCTTCTTTGTCTTCTTCTTCCTCTGTTTCTTATTTATCTTCGTCTTCATCTTCATCTTCTTCTTCTTTCTCTTCTTTTTCTTCTTCTTTTTCTTCTTCCTCTTCTTCTTCTTCTCTTTCTTATTCTTCTTCACCTTCTTCTTCTTCTTCTTCATCATCATCATCATCTTCTTCTTCTTCTTTGACTTCATCTTCCTTTACTTCTTCTTCTTCTTCTTCATCTACTTCTTCTTTTTCTTCTCCTCCTCCTCCTTCTTCTTCTTATTTTTCTACTCCTTCTCTTTCTCCTTCTTCTTTTTCTTCTACTTCTTCTTCGTCTTATTCTTCTCCTACTTCTTCTTCCTCTTTTTCTTCTTCTTCTCCTTCTCCATCTCCTTCTTTTTCTTCTTCTTCTTCCCTATCTTATTCTTATCCTTCTTCTCTTCTCCTTGCCCTTAATCTTCTTCTTCTTCTTGTACTTCTACTTCTTGTTCTTGTTCTTTTTCTTCTTCTACATCTTGTTATTCTTCATCTTTTTCCTCTTCTTTTTATTATTTGTCCTCCTATTCCTCTTCTTCTTCTTCTTCTTGTTCTTCTTCTTCGCCTTCTTCTTCCTCTTCTTCTACTTCTACTTATTCTTCTACTTCTTCTTCTTCTTCTTCGCCCGTGTCTTCGTCTTCTTCTTCTTCTTCTTCCTCTTTCTCTTCTTCTACTTCTTCTTCTACTTCTCCTTCTTCTTCCTTATTTCTACTTTTTCTTCTCCTTCCTCTTCTTCTTCTTCTTCTTCTTCTACTACTCTTCTTCTTCTTCATCTTCTTCTTCTTCTTCTTCTTGGACTTCTTCAACTTCTTCTTTGGCTTATTCTTCTTCTTCTTTGTGTTCTTCTTCTTCTTTTTTTTCTGCTTTGTCAACTACTTCTTCCTCTTCTTCTTCTTCTTCTTCCTCTTTCTTCTTCTTCTTCTTCTTTCCCTTCTTCATCTTCATCTTCTCTTTCTTCTCCTTATTTTTCTTATTCTTTTTCTTCTTCTTCTTCTTCTTCTTCCTCTTCTTCTTCTTCTTCTTCGACTTCTTCTTCTTTTTCTTCTTCTTCTTCTTCTACCTCCTCTTCTTCATCTTCTCCTTCTTCTTTCTTATCTTCTTCCGTTTATTCTTCTTCTTCTTCTCCTTCTTCTTTTTTTTCTTCTTCAATTTCTTCTTCTTCTTCATCTTCATTCTTCCTTTTCACCTTCTTTTTTTTCTTTGTCTAATTCTTCTTCTTCTCCAGCTCCTTTTATTCACCTTTCCCTTCTTCTTCTTCTTCTTCATCTTCTTCTTTTTCTTCTTCTTCTTCTTCTTCTTCTTCCTTGTCTTCTTGTTCTTCATCTTCTTCTTCTTCTTCTTCGACTTCGATTTCTTATTCTTCGTATTCTTTGTTGTCATCATCTTGCTTTTCTTCTTTTCCTTCTTCATCTTCTTTTTCTTCTTCTTCTTGCTGTTTTTCTCCTTCTTCTTCTTCATATTCCACTGTTCAATCTCTTTCTCATCCTTCTTCTCCTCCTCCTCCTTCTCCTTCGTGTTCTTCTTCCTCTTCTTCTTCTTCCTCTTCTTCGCCTTCTTCTTCTTTTCTTTCTTCTTCTTCTTCTTATTCTTCTTCTTTGTCTTTGTTTTCTTTTTCTTATTCTTCCTCCTCTGCTTCTTCTTCTTCCACTGTTCGATCTCTTTCTCCTTCTTCTTCTTGTTCTTTTCCTTCTACTTCTTTGTCTTCTTCTTCTTCTTTTTTTTTCTTCTTCTTGTTTTTCTTCTTCTCCTTCTTCTTCTTCTCCTTTTTCTTCTTTTTCTTGCCCTTCTTCTTCTTCTTCTCCTTCTTGCTCTTCCCCATCTACTTCTTCTTCTTCTTCTTCTTCTTTTTCTTCTTCTTCTTTTTCTTCTTGTTCTTTTTCTTCTTCTTCTTCTTCATCATCTTTGTCTTCCTCTTCTTCTCTCTTTCTTCTTTGTCTTCTTATTCTTTTTCTTCTTCTTCTTCTTCATCTTCCACTTTTTCTTCATCTTCTTCTTCTTCTTCGTCTTCTTCTTCAACTTTGTATTATTCTTCTTCTTCTTCTTCTTCTTCTTCTTCTTTGCATTCTTCTTCTTCTTCGCCTTCTTCTTCTTCTTCCTTTTCTTCTTCTTCTTCTTCTTCTTCTTCTTCTTCTTCTTCTTTTTCTGCTTCTTCTGCTTCTTCTCCTCCTCATTTTTCTCATTCTTCTTCTCGTCCCCCTCATTCTTCTTCTACTTCTTCTTCTTCTTCTCCTTCTCGTTATTCTCCATCTTCTTATTTTACTTCTATTTCTTCTTCTTCTTCTTCCTCTTCGTCTTCCTCTTCTTCTTCTTCTACTTCTTGTTCTTACTCTTCTTCTTCTTCTTCTTCGTCTTCATCTTCTTTGTCTTCTTCTTCTTTTTCTTCTTCTCCTCCTCCTTTTTCCCCTTCTTCTTCTGCTCCTCCTCCTTCCTCTTCTTCTACTTCTCTCCCTTTCTCTTCTCCATGTTCTTCTTCCACTTCTTTTTCTTCATCTTCTTCCTTGTCTTCTTCTTCTTCTCTTCCTTTATCTCCATCTTCTTCTCCTTCTTCTCCTTTTTCTTCTTCTTCTTCTTCTTCATTATCTTGTTATTATTATTATAAACATTATTATTATTATAATCTCCTTTTTTGCTTCTTCTTCTTCTTCCTCTTCCTCTTCCTATTCTTCTACTTATTATTATTATTCTTCTTCTCCTTCTCCATTTTCTGCTTTTTGTCTTGTTCTTTTTGTTCTTCTTCGACATCTTCTTCTTCTTGTTCTTCATCTTATCTTCTTCTTCTTCTTCCTCTTTTTCTTCTTCTTCTTCGTCTTCTTCTTCGTCTTGTTCTTCTTCCTCTTTTTCTTTTTCTTCTTCATCTTGTCTTCTTCTTCTTCCTCTTTTTAATCTTCTTCTTCTTATTCTTTTATTTCTTTTTCTTCTTCTTATTCCTCTTCTTCTTCTTCTTCTTCATTATCTTTTTTTTTCTTCTTCTTTTTCTTCTTCTTCTTCTTCTTCTTTAACTTCTTCTTCTTCATCATCTTCGCTTCTTCTTCTTCTTCTTCCTCTTCTTCTTCTTCCTCCTCTCCTTCTTCATCCTCTTCTTCGTTCTTCTTCTTCTTCGTCTCTATTTCTTCGTCTTCTTCTCATTCTTCTTCTTCTTCTTCTTCTTGTTTTTCTTCTACTTCTACTTCTTCTTCTTCTTCTTTTTCTCTGTCTTCTTCTTCTTCTTCCTCTTCTACTTCTTCTTCTTCATCTTCTTCTCTTCTTCTTCTTCTTCTTCCTCTTCTTGTTCTTCTTCCCCTTCTTCTTCTTCCACTTATTCATCTTCGTCTTCTTCGTCTTCCAGTTCTTCACCATCTTTTTCTTATGTCTTCTTCTTCTTCTTCTTCTCCTCCTCCTCCTTCTTCTTCTTCTTCTTCTTTGTCTTCATCTTGTTCTTCCTTTTTTCTTGTTCTTGTAACTCTTCTTATTCTTCTTCTTCTTCTTCTCCTCCACCTTCTTTGCCTTTTTCTACTTCTTCTTCTTGTTTTACTTCATCATCATCATCTTCTTCTTCTTATTATTCTTATTCTTCATCTTCTCCTTCTTCTACCTCTTCAACTTCTTCGTCTTCTGCTTCTTTGTCCTGTTCTTCTTCCTCTTCATCCTCTTCTTTTTCTTCTTCTTCCTCTTCCTCTTCTTCTTCAACTTTTACTTCTTCTTCTTCTTCTTCTTCTTCTTCCTTTTCATCTTCTTTATCTTCTTCTTCTTCAACTTCTACTTCTTCTTCTTCTTCCCCTCCTCCTCCTCCCACTTCTTTGTCTCCTTCTCCTTCTCCCCTTGTTCTACTTCTCTTTCTTCTTCTTCTTCTTCTTCTTCTTTTCTTCTTCTCCTTCTTCTTCTACACATTCTTCATCTTCTACTTGTTCTTCTTCCTCTTTTCCTTCTTCTTGTTCTTCATCATCTTGTTGTTCATCTTCTTCT
>JAIUJO010000121.1:157500-165000 GCA_023846275.1 Vanilla planifolia | reverse complement strand
TTCTTCTTCCTCTTCTTCTTCTTCATCTACTTCTTCTTCTCCTTCTTCTTCATCGTCTTCTTCTTCTTCTCCTTATTCATCTTCTTCTTTGTCTTCTTTATATTATTCTTTTCCTTCATCATCTTCTTCTTCTTCTACTACTTTTACTTTTTCTTTTTCTCCTTCTTCTTCTTCTTCTCCTTTTGTTTTTCCTATTCTTCTTCCTCTACATCTTTTTCTTCTTCTTCCTCTACTTCATCTTCTTTTTCTTCCTCTTTATCATCATCTTCTTCTTCTTCTTCCTCTTTGCCTTCCACTTCTTCTTCTAGTTCTTCTTCATCATCTTCTTCTTCTTCTTCTAATTTTTCTCCTTCTTGTTCTTGTTTTTCTTCTTCATTTTCTCCTTCTTCTTCTTCTTCTTCTTCTTCTTCTTCTTTTCATTCCACTTTTTCCTTTTTTTCATCTTCTTATGCTTCTTTTTCTTCTTTTCCTTCTTCTTTTTCAACTTATCATTCTTTTAATTTTATTTCTTCTTCTACTTCTTCTGCTTCTTCTTCTTCGACTTCTTCTGCTTCATTTTCTTCTTCATTTTGTTCTTCTTCTTTGTCTTTTTCTTTGCCTTCTTCTTCTTCTTTTCTTCTTCATCTTCTTCATATTGTACTTCTTCGTCTTCTTCTTCTTCTTCTTCCTCTTCTTCTTCTTCCTCTTCTTCTTCTTCCTCTTCTTCTTCTTCTTCTTGTTCTTCTTATTCTTCTTCATCATCATCATCTTCTTCTTCTTCTACTTCTTCTTCTTCTTCTTCTTCTTCTTTCTCTTCTTCTTCTTCTTCATTGTCTTCTTCTTCTTCTTCTTCTTTGCCTTATTCTTCTTGTTCTTGATTTTATCTTCTTCTTCTACTTCATTTTCTTATTCTTCTTCTTCTTCTTCTTCATCTTCTTCTTCTTCTTCATTTTCTCCTTCTTATTCTTCTTCTTCTTCTCCACCTTTTTCTTTTTGTTCTTCTACTTTTCTGAACTTATCTTTCTTCTATTTCTTCTTCTTCTTTGTCTTCTTCTTCGCTTTCTTCTTCTACTTTTTCTTCTTCATCTTCCTCTTCCTCTACTTCTTCGACTTCTTCTTCTTCTTCTTCTCCTTCTCCTTCTTCCTCTTCATCATCATCATCTTCTTCTTCTTCTTCTTCTTCCTCTTCATCATCATCATCTTCTTCTTCTTCTTCTTCCTCTTATTATTATTATTATTATTATTGTTATTATCATTATTATTATTACTATTATTATTATTATTAATCTCTTCTTCTTCTTCGTCTTCTTCGTCCTCTTCTTCTCCTACTTCTTAGCCTTCTTCTTCTTGTTCTTATTCTTCTTCTTCTTCATATCCCTCTTCTTCTTCTTCATCTACTTCTTCTTCTTCTTCTTCTTCTTCTCATTCCTTTTTTTTTCTTCAACGTCTTCTTCCCTTCTTCTTCTTGTTCTTCTCCTTCTTCTTTTTCTTCTTCTTCTTCAACATCTTCTTCTTCTTCTTCTTCATCTTCTTCATTTTCTTCATCATCATCTTCTTCTTCTTCTTTATCTTCTTATTATTCTTCTTCTTCTATTTCATCTTCAATCTTCCTCTTCTCCTTCTTCTTCTTATTCTTCTTCTTCTTTTTCTTTTTCGTCTTTTTCCATTTCTTCTTCTTCTTCTGTTACTTCTCCATCTTCTTCATCTTTATCTTCTTCTTCATCTTCTTTATCTTCTTGATCTTATTATTATTATTATTATTATTATTATTATTAGTACTATTATTATTATTATTACTATTATTATCATTCTACTTCTTCTTCTTCTTCTTCTTCTACTTGTTCTTCCTCATCTTCTTCTGCTTCTTCTTCCTCTTCTTCTTCTTCTTCTTCTTCCTTTCTTCTCCTTATTCTTCTTCTTCTTCATCTTCATCTTCCTCTTCAACTTCTTTTTCTTCTTCTTCATCATCATCATCTTCTTCTTCTTCTTCTTTTTCTTCCTAATCTTCCTCTTCTTCGCCTTCTTCTCCTTCTCATCTTCCTCTTCTTCTTCTTCTTCTTCATCTTCTTCAACTTCTTCTTCTTCTTCTTCTTCAACTTCTTGTTCTTCTTCTTCTTTTTCTTCAGGTTCTTCTTCTTCTTCTTCTTCTTCTTCTTCGACCTCGTCATCATCATCATCATCATCACCTTCTTCTTCTTCTTCTCATTCCTCTTTTTCTTCTTCTTGATCTTCTTTCCCTTCTTCTTGTTCTTTTTCTTCTTCCTCTTCTTCTTCTTATTCTTCTTCTCCTCCTCCTCCTGCTCCTTCTTCTTCTTCTTTGTCTTCATGATCTTTTTTTCTTCTTCTTCATCGTCTTCTTCTATGACATCATCTTCTTCTTTTTCTTCTTTTTCTTCTTCCTCTTCTTCTTCTTCTTTGTCTTCTATAACATCATATTCTTCTTCTTCTTCTTTTTCTTCTTCTTCTTCTCCCTCGCCTTCCTCTACTTCATCTTCCTTTTCTTCATCTTCCTCTTCCACTTCTTCATCTTCTTCTTCTTCTTCATCTTCTTCTTCTTCTTCTTCTTCATCTTCTTCTTCTTCTACTTCTTCTTCTTCTTCTTCTTCTTCTTTGCCTCTTCCTTCTTCATCTTCTTCTTCTTCTTTTTCTTCTTCTTCTTCTTCTTCAACTTCTTCATCTTGCCCTTCCAATACTTCTTCTTTTACATCTTATCGTTCTCCTTCTCTTTCATCTTCTTCTTCTCCCTTTTCTTCTTTTTCTTCTTCTTCTTCTTCTTCTCTTCCTCCTTCTCCTTCTTTTTCTTCTTCTTCTTTACTTCGTCTTCTTCTTCTTCTTCTTCTTCTTCATCAACTTCTCCTTCTTCTTTTGTTCATGTTCTTCTTCTTCTTCTTCTTCTGCACCTTCTTCTTCTTATTCTTCTTCTGCTTCTTCTACTTCCTCTTCTTCTTCTCCTTCTTCTTCTTCTTCGTCTTCTTCTTCTTCTTCTTCTTCTTATTCTTCTTCAACTTCTTCTTCTTTTTCTCCATTTTCCTCTTCTTTTTCTTCTACTTCTCCTACTTCTTCTTCCACTTCTTCTTCTTCTTGTTCTTCTTCTTCTTCTTCTTTTACTTCTTCTTCTTTTCCTCTTCCTCCTTCTTCTTCCCCTTCTTCATCTTTTCTAATTCTTCTTTCTCTTCTTTTTTTTCTTCTTTTTTGCTTCTTCTTCTTCTTCTTTTTCTTCATCATTTTCTTCTTCTTCTACTTCCTCTTCTTATTCTTCTTCTTCTTCTTCTTCTTCTTCTTTGTGTTCTTCTTCTTCTTCTTCTTCTTCTTCTTCTTCTTTTCGTCTTCTTCTGCTTGTTCTTCTTCATGCACTTCCACTTCTTCCTCTTTTTCTTCTTCTTCTTCTTAATCATTTACTTCGTCAACTTATTTTTCTTCTTCTTCTTCTTCTTCGTGCTTTAATTGTACCTCTTCTTTCTTTTCTACTCCTTCTTCTTCTTCTTCTTCCACTTCTTCTTCTTCTTCATTTTCTTCTACTTCTTCTTCTTCTTCTTCTTCATCTTCTCCTTCATCTTCTTCCTCCTTTTAATCGTCTTCTTCTTCTCAATCGTCTTTTTGTTCTTCATCTTCCTACCCCTTCTACTTCTTGTTCTTCTTCTCCATCTTCTTTATATTCTTCTTGTCCTTCTCTTAATTCCTTTTATTCTTCTTCTTTTTCTTGTTCTTCTTCTTCTTCTTCTTTGTCTTCTTCTTGTTCCTCTTCTTCTTTGTCATCTTCTTCTTTGTGTTCTTCTTCATTTTTTTCTAATACTTCTTCTTCTTCTTCTTTGTCTTCTACTAAATCTTCTTCTTCTTCTTTTTCTTTCTCTTCTACTTCGGCTTCCTCTTGTTCATCTTCCTCTTCTTCATCTTCCGCTTCCACTTCTCCATCTCCTTCTTCTTCATCTTCTTCTTCTTCTACATCATCATCTTCTTCTTCCTCTTCATTGCCCCTTCCATATTCATCTTCCTCTTCTTCACCTTCTCCTTCTTCTACTTCTTCTTCTTCCCTTTATCCTTCTTCTTCTTGTACTTCTTTTTCTTCTCCTTCTTTTTCTTCTTCTCCTAGTTTTTCTTCATCTTTTTCTTCTTCTTCTTCTACTTCTTTTTCTTCTTTTCCATCTTCTTCTTCATCTTATCCTTCTTCTTCTTCTCTTTCTTCTTCTTCTCCTTCTTTTTCTTCGACTTCTTCTTCTTCTTCTTCTCCTACTACATCTTCTTCTACTTCTACTTCCTCTTCTTCTTCTTCTTCTTCTATGCCTTCTTCTTCTTCTTCTTCTTCTACTTCATCTTCGTCTTCATCATCATAATCTTCTTCATCTTCCTCTTCTTCTTAGTTTTCTTCATTTACTTCTTCTTCTTCTCCTTCTTCTTCTTATTCTTCTTCTTCTTCTAATTCTTCAACTTCTTTGTCTTGCCCTTCTCCTTTTTCTTCTTCTTATTCTTCTTTTTCTCCTTTTTCTATTTCTTCTTCTTCTTCTACTGCTTCTTGTTTTTTTCCCCATCTTCGTCTTCCTCTTCTTCTTTTTTTCTTTTCTTTTTTTCCTTCTTGTTATTCTTCTTATTCTTCTTCTTCTTCTTCTCATTTGTCTTCTTTTTCTTCTTCTTCTTCATCATCATCATCATCATCTTCTTCTTCTTCTTCTTCTTCTTCTTCTTCTTTTCCTTCTTCTTCTTCTTCTTTTTCTTCTTCTCCTTCTTCTTGTTCTTCTTTGACATCTTCTTCTTCTTCTTCTTTTTGATAACCTTCTTCTTCTTTGTTTCCTTCATCTTGTTCTTCTTCTTCTTCTCCTTCTTCTTCTTCTTCTTTTTCTTCTTCTTCTTCTTCATCTTCTTTTACTTCTTCTTCTCCCTCTCTACTTCTTCTTCTTCTTCTTCCTCTCCTCCTCCTCCTCCTCCTCTTTCTCCTTCTTCTTCTTCTTCTTCTTATCCTCCTCCTCCTTCTTTTGCTTCTTCTTCTCCTTCTTCTCCTTTCTTCTCCTTCTTCTTCTTATCCCACTTCTTCTTCTTCTTCATCTTCTTCATCTTTTTTGCATCTTCTTTTTCATCATCATCACCTTCTTCTTCTTCTTCTTCTTTGTCTTATTCTACTTCTTCTTCTTCTTCTTCTTCTCCTTCTCCTTGTTCATCTTCTTCTTCTTTTTCTACATCTTCTTCTTCATCTTCTTCTTCTTCTTTGTTTTCTTCTTCACATCTTCTTCTTCTTCTTCTTCTTGGTCTTCTTCTTCTTCTTCCTCTTCCTCTTCTTCTTCCTCCTCTTTTTCATCTTCCTTTTCTTTTTCTCTTCTTCTTCTTCTTCTTCATCTTCTACTTATCCTTTTTCTTACTTTTCAGCTTCTTTTACTCCTTCTACTTCTTCTTCTTCTTCTTCTTCTTCTTCTTCCTCTTCTACTTTGCCTTCTTCTTCTTCTTCAATTTCTTCTTGATCTTTCTCGTCTCCTTCTTCTTCTTCTTCTTGTTCTTCTACTTTTTCTTCTTCGTCTTCTACTTTGTCCTCTTTTTCTTCTTCTTCTTGTTGTTCAAGCCTTCTTCTTCTTCTTCTTCTTCTTCATCTTATCTATCTTCTTCTTCTTCTACTTTTTTTTCTTCTCCTCCTTCTTCTTCTACTACTTTTTCATCTTCTTCTTCTTCTACTTCGTCTTCTTCTTCTAATTCTTTTTCTACTTTATCTTCTTCCTCTTCTTCTTCATCTTCCTCTTCTTCTTCTTCTTCTCTTTCTTCTTTACCTTCGTCGTCTTTTTCTTCTAGTTTGTCTTCTTTTTCTTCTCTTACTTATTTTTCTTCTTAAACTTTTTCTTTTTCTTCTTCTTCTTTTTTGTCTTCTTCTTCTTCTTCTCCTCCACCTTTTTTCTCCTTCTTCACTTCTTCTTCTTCTTTTCTTATTCTTATTCATATTCTTCTTCTTCTTCTCATTCTTCTCACTCATGTTATTTTTCTCCTTCCTCTTCCCTTCTCCTTCTTCTTCTTCTTTTTCTCCCTCTACTACTTCTACATCTTCTTCTTCTTCTCATTCTCCTTGTCATTCTTCTTCTCCTTCTCTTCTTCTTCTTCTTCATCTTCTTATTCTTATTCTTCTTGTAATTCTTCTTCAACTTCTTCGTCTTGCTCTTCTCCTTCTTCTTCTTCTTGTTCTTTTTTTTCTACTTTTTCTTTTTCTTCTTCTCCTTCTTCTTCTTCCTCTTCTTCTCTTTTCTTTTCTTCTTTTTCTTCTTATTATTCTTCTTATTCTTCTTCTTCTTCTTCTTCTTCAACTTCTTCTTCTTCTTCTCCTTCTTCTTCTTCTTCTTATTTGTCTTCTTCTTCTTCTTTTTCTTCTTCTTTGTCTTCGTCTTCACCTTCTTCTTCTTCATCATCATCATCTTCTTCTTCTTCTCCTTCTCCTTCTTCTTCTCTTCTTCTTCTTCTTCTCCTTTTCCTTCTTCTTGTTCTTCTTCTTCTTCTTCTTCTCCTTCTTCTTGTTCTTCTTTGGCATCTTCTTCTTCTTCTTCTTCTTCTTCTTCTTTTTCATAACCTTCTTCTTCTGCTTCATTTTCTTCATCTTGTTCTTCTTCTTCTCCTTCTTCTTCTTCTTCTTCTTTGCCTTCTTCTTCATCTTCTTCTACTTCTTCACCCTCCATTAGTTATTCTTCTTCTACTTCTCCTCCTCCTCATCCGCCTACTTCTCCTTTCCTTCTTCTTCTTCTTCTTCTTCCTCTTCATCTACTTCTTCTCTTTCTTCTCCTTCTTCTTTTCCTTCTTCTTCCCCTTCTTCCTATCTTTCTACTTCCCCTTCTTCTTCTTTTTCTTCTTCTTCCTCCTCTTCTTCTTCTGCTTCTTCATCTACTTTTCTTCTTTCTCTTCTTCTTCTTCTTGTTCTTTTCCTTTTTGTTCATCTTCTTGTTCTTCTTCTTCATTTTTTTCTTCTACTTCTTCTTCTTCTTCTTCAATTTTTCATCATCTTCTTCTGCTTCCCCTTCTTCTTCATCTTCTTCTTCTTCTACTTCCTCTCGTTCTCCTTCTTCTCCTTCTTTTTCTTCTTCTTCTTCTTCATTTCCTTCTTCTTTTTCTTCTTCTTTTTCTTCCTCTTCTTCTTCACCATCTTCTTCTTCCTGTTCTTCTTCTTCCTTCTCTTTCTTCCTCTTCTTCATCTTTTTCTTTTTTTCTTCTTCTTCTTCTTCCTCTTCTTTATCCTCCTATTCTTTATCTTCCTCTTCTTCATGTATTCTTTCTTTTCATCTTTTTCTTCTTCTTCTTCATCTTTTCCTTCCTCTTGTTCTTCTTCTACTTTTTCTTCTTCTTCTCGTAGTACTTCTTCTTCTTCTTATTCTTCTTCTTCTCTTTCTACTTCTTCTTCTTGATCTTCTTCTTTCTCATCTTCTTTTTCTTCTACTTCTTCTTCTTTTAATACTACTTCTTTTACAACATCTTCTTCTACTTCTTTGACTTCTTCTTCTTCTTAGTCATCATCTTCTCATCTTCATCTTGTTTTCCTTCTTCTTCTTCTTCTTCTAATTCTCGTGT
>JAIUJO010000121.1:147500-152500 GCA_023846275.1 Vanilla planifolia | reverse complement strand
TTCCTCTTCTTCTTCTTCTTCTTCTTCTTTTACTTCTTCTTTTCCTCTTCCTCCTTCTTCTTCCCCTTCTTCATCTTTCCTAATTCTTCTTTCTCTACTTTTTTTTCTTCTTTTTGCTTCTTTTTCTTCTTTTTCTTCATCTTCTTCTTCTTCTTCTTCCTCTTCTTATTCTTCTTCTTCTTCTTCTTCTTTGTGTTCTTCTTCTTCTCCTTCTTCTTCTTTTCCTCTTCTTCTGCTTGTTCTTCTTCGTGCACTTCCTCTTCTTCCTCTTTTTCTTCTTCTTCTTCTTAATCTTCTACTTCTTCAACTTATTTTTCTTCTTCTTCTTCTTCGTGCTATAATTCTGCCTCTTTTTTCCCTTCTTCTCCTTCTTCTTCTTCTTCTTCCACTTCTTCTTCTTCTTCATTTTCTTCTGCTTCTTCTTCTTCTTCTTCATCTTCTCCTTCATCTTCTTCCTCTTTTTCATCGTCTTCTTCTTCTCAATCGTCTTTTTCTTCTTCATCTTCCTACCCCTTCTACATCTTCTTGTTCTTCTTCTCCTTCTTCTTTATATTCTTCTTATTCTTCTTTTGATTCCTCTTCTTCATCTACTTTTCTTCTTCTTCTTCTTCTTCTTCTTTGTCTTCTTCTTCTTCCTCTTCTTCTTTATCATCTTCTTGTTTGTGTTCTTCTTCTTTTTTTTCTACTTCTTCTTCTTCTTTGTCTTCTACTACATCTTCTTCTTCTTCTTTTTCTTTCTCTACTACTTCGGCTTCCTCTTCTTCATCTTCCGCTTCCACTTCTCTATCTCCTTTTTCGTCTTCTTCTTCTTCTACTTCTTCTTCTACATCATCATTATCTTCTTCCTCTTCATTGCCTCTTCCATATTCATCTTCCTCTTCTTCTCCTTCTCCTTCTTCTACTTCTTCTTCTTCCCCTTCTCCTTCTTCTTCTTGTACTTCTTTTTCTTCTCCTTTTTTTTCTTCTTCTCCTAGGTTTTCTTCATTTTTTCTTCTTCTTCTTCTACTTCTTTTTCTTCTTTTCCATCTTCTTCTTCATCTTATCCTTCTTGTTCTTCTCTTTCTCCTTCTTCTCCTTCTTTTTCTTTTGCTTCTTCTTCGTCTTCCTCTCCTACTTCGTCTTCTTCTTCTACTTCTTCCTCTTCTTCTTCTTCTTCTATGCCTTCTTCTTCTTCTTCTTCTTCTACTTCATCTTTGTCTTCATCATCATAATCTTCTTCATCTTCCTCTTCTTCTTAGTTTTCTTCATTTCCTTCTTCTTCTCCTTCGTCTTCTTATTCTTCGTTTTCTTCTAATTCTTCAACTTCTTCGTCTTGCTCTTCTCCATTTTCTTCTTCTTATTCTTCTTTTTCTCCTTTTTCTATTTCTTCTTCTTCTTCCACTTCTTCTTCTTCTTCTTCTTCTTCTTCTTTTTCTCCATCTTCTTCCTCTTCTTCTTTTTTTCTTTTCTTTTCTTCTTCATATTATTCTTCTTATTCTTCTTTTTCTTCTTCAACTTCCTCTTCTTCTTCTTCTTCTTCTTCTCATTTGTCTTCTTTTTCTTCTTCTTCTTCTTCTTCATCATCATCATCATCATCTTCTTCTTCTTCTTCTTCTTCTTCTTTTCCTTCTTCTTGTTCTTCTTCTTCTTCTTCTTCTTCTTTTCCTTCTTCTTGTTCTTCTTCTTCTTCTTCTTCTTCTCCTTCTTCTTGTTCTTCTTTGACATCTTCTTCTTCTTCTTCTTTTTGATAACCTTCTTCTTCTTTGTTTCCTTCATCTTGTTCTTCTTCTTCTTCTCCTTCATCTTCTTCTTTTTCTTCTTCTTTGACTTCTTCTTCCACTTCTTCTTCTTTTTCTTCTTCATCTTCTTTTACTTCTTCTCCCTCCTCTACTTCTTCTTCGTCTTCTTCCCCTCCTGCTCCTCCTCCTCCTTCTCCGTGTTCTTCTTCTTCTTCTTATCCTCCTCCTCCTTCTTTTGCTTCTTCTTCCACTTCTTCTCCTTCTTCTTCTCCTTCTTCTTCTTATCCTACTTCTTCTTCTTTATCTTCTTCATCTTTTTTGCTTCTTCTTTTTCATCATCATCATCTTCTTCTTCTTCTTCTTCTTGTTTATCTTATTCTACTTCTTCTTCTTCTTCTTCTTCTTCTTCTTCTTCTTCTCCTTCTCCTTGTTCTTCTTCTTCTTCTTTTTCTACATCTTCTTCTTCATCTTCTTCTTCTTCTTTGTTTTCTTCTTCTACATCTTCTTCTTCTTCTTCTTCTTCTTCTTCCTTTTCCTCTTCTTTTTCATCTTCCTTTTCTTTGTCTCTTCTTCTTCTTCTTCTCCATCTTCTACTTCTTCTTTTTCTTACTTTTTAGCTTCTTCTACTTCTTCTTCTTCTACTTCTTCTTCTTCTTCTTCTTCCTCTTCTACTTTGCCTTCCTCTTCTTCTTCTTCAATTTCTTCTTCATCTTTCTCGTCTCCTTCTTCTTCTTCTTCCTATTCTTCTACTTTTTCTTCTTCGTCTTCTACTTTGTCCTCTTCTTCTTCTTCTTCTTCTTCTTCTTGTTCAATCCTTCTTCTTCTTCTTCATCTTATCTATCTTCTTCTTCTACTACTTCTTTTTCTTCTCCTCCTTCTTCTTCTACTACTTTTTCTTCTTCTTCTTCTTCTACTTCGTCTTCTTCTTCTAATTCTTTTTCTACTTCATCTTCTTCCTCTTCTTCTTCTTCTTCTTCTTCGTCTTCTTCTTCTTCTTCTTCTTCTTCTCTTTCTTCTTCACCTCCGTCATCTTCATCTTTTACTTTGTCTTCTTTTTCTTCTCTTACTTATTCTTCTTCTTAAACTTTTTCTTCTTCTTCTTCTTTTTTGTCTTCTTCTTCTTCTCCTCGTCACCTTTTTTCTCCTTCTTCACTTCTTCTTTTCTTATTCTTATTCTTCTTCTTCTTCTTCTCGTTCTTCTCACTCATCTTATTTTCGTCCTTCCTCTTCTCCTTCTCCTTCTTCTTCTTCTTCTTCTTCTCCCTCTACTACTACTACATCTTCTTCTTCTTCTCATTCTCCTTGTCATTCTTCTTCTCCTTCTCCTTCTTCTTCTTCTTCTTCGTCTTCTTATTCTTATTCTTCTTGTAATTCTTCTTCAACTTCTTCATCTTGCTCTTATCCTTCTTCTTCTTCTTGTTCTTCTTTTTCTCCTTTTTCTTTTTCTTCTTCTTCTACTTCTTCTTCTTCTTCTTCTTTTTCTCCTTCTTCTTCCTC
Source organism: Vanilla planifolia (assembly GCA_023846275.1). Classification (NCBI taxonomy): domain Eukaryota; kingdom Viridiplantae; phylum Streptophyta; class Magnoliopsida; order Asparagales; family Orchidaceae; genus Vanilla; species Vanilla planifolia. The sequence continues at coordinate 149,285 of JAIUJO010000121.1, read as the reverse complement.
TTCTTCTTTTTTCTTTTCTTCTTTTTCTTCTTATTGTTCTTCTTATTCTTCTTCTTCTTCTTCTTCAACTTCTTCTTCTTCTTCTCCTTCTTCTTCTTCTTCTTCTTATTTGTCTTCTTCTTCTTCTTTTTCTTCTTCTTTGTCTTCTTCTTCACCTTCTTCTTCTTCATCATCATCATCATCATCTTCTTCTTCTTCTTTTTCTCCTTCTTCTTCTTCTTCTTCTTCTTCTTCTTCTTCTTCTTCTTCTTTTCCTTCTTCTTGCTCTTGTTGTTCTTCTTCTTCTCCTTCTTCTTGTTCTTCTTTGGCATCTTCTTCTTCTTCTTCTTCTTCTTTTTGATAACCTTCTTCTTCTACTTTGTTTTCTTCCTCTTGTTCTTCGTCTTCTTCTTCTCCTTCTTCTTCTTCTTCTTTGTCTTCTTCTTCTTCTTCTTCTTCTTCTTCTTTTACTTCTTCTTCTCCCTCCATTAGTTATTCTTCTTCTTCTTCTCCTCCTCCTCCTCCTCCTACTTCTCCCTATCCTTCTTCTTCTTCTTCTTTTTCTCCTTCTTCTACTTCGTCATGCTCTCCTTCTTTTTCTTCTTCTTCTTCTTCTTCTTCCTCTTCTCCTTCTTCTTATCTGACTTCTTCTTCTTCATCTTCTTCATCTTTTTTACTGCTTCTTTTTCATCATCATCATCTTGTTCTTCTTCTTCTTTGTCTTCCTATTCTTCTTCTTCTTCTTCTTCTTCGTCTTCTTCTCCATCTTCTTATTCTTATTCTTCTTCTTCTACTTATTCTTCTACATCTTTTTCTTCATCGTCTTCTTCTTCTTCTTAATTTTCTTCTTCTACATCTTCTTCTTCTTCTTCTTCTTTGTCTTCTTCTTCTTCTTCTTCTTCTCTTCTTCTTCCTCCTCTTTTTCATCTTCCTTTTCTTCATCTCTTCTTCTTCTTCTTCTTCTCCATCTTCTACTTCTTCTTTTTCTTACTCTTCAGCTTCTTCTACATCTTCTTCTTCCTCATCATCTTCTTCTTCTTCCTCTTCTACTTTCTCTTCTTCTTCTTCTTCTTCTTTTTCAACTTCTTCAACTTCTCGATCTTCTTCTTCTTCTACTTCTTTCTCTTCTCCTTCTTCTTCTACTTCTTCTACTTTTTCTTCTTCATCTTCTACTTTGTCCTCTTCTTCTTCTTCTTCTTCTTCATTTTTCTCTTGTTCAAGCCTTCTACTTCTTCTTCTTCTTCATCATCATCCTCTCTATCTTCTTCTTCTTCTACTTCTTTTACTTATCCTTCTTCTTCTTCTACTACTACTTTTTCTTCTTCTTCTACTACTTCGTCTTCTTCTTCTACTTCGTCTTCTTCTTCTTATTCTTTTTCTTCTTCAACATCATCATCTTCTTCTTCTTCTTCTTCTTCTTCTTCATCTCCATCGTCTTCTTCTTCTTATACATTTTCTTCTTCTTCTTCTTCTTCTTCTTCTTCTTCTTCTTCTCCTCCTCCTCTTTTTTCTCCTTCTTCACCTTCTTCTTCTTTTTTTCTTATTTTTGTTCTTCTTCTTCTTCTTCTTCTCGTTTTTCTCACTCATCTTATTTTCCTCCTTCCTCTTCCCCTTCTTTTTTTCTTCTTCTTCTTCTTCTTCTTCTTCTTCCTCTACTATTACAACATCTTCTTCTTCTTCTCATTCTCCTTCTCGTTCTTCTTCTCCTTCTTCTTCTTCTTCGTCTTCTTCTTCTTGCTTTCCTTGTTGTTCTTCTTTGTTTTTGTCTTCTTCTCCTTCTTCTTGTTCTTTGTGTTCTCCTTCTTC
>JAIUJO010000121.1:135000-137500 GCA_023846275.1 Vanilla planifolia | reverse complement strand
CTTCTATGTCTTCTTCTTCTTCTTCTTTTTCTTCGTCTTCTTCTTGTTCATCTTCTTCATCTTCTTCTTCTTCTACTTCTTGTTCTACTTGTTCTACTTTTTCTTCTTCTTCTTCTTCTTCTTCTTCTTCTCCATCTTCTTCTTCTTCCTCTTTGTCTTCTTCTTCTTCTTTTTTTATTCTTCTTCTTCTTCTTCTTCTTATTCTTCTTCTCCTCCTCCACCTCCTTTTTCCTCCCCTTCTTCTCTTTCGTCTTCTTCTTTTCTTATTCTTCTTCTTCTTCTTCTCCTTCTTCTCATTCATCTATTTTTCGTCCTTCTTCTTCCGTTCTCCTTCTCCTTCTTCTTCTTCTCATTCTCGTTCTCATTCTTCTTCTCTTCTTCTTCCTCTTCTTCTTCTTCTTCCTCTTCTTCTTCTTCTTCTTCCTTTTCTTCTTCTTCTTTGTTTTCGACTTCTTCTTCTTCTTCTTCCACTTTGTCTTCTTCATCTTCCACTTCTTCTTCTTCTTCTTCTCCTTCTTCACCTTCTCCTTCTTCTTCTTCTTCTTCTTTGTCTTCATCTTCTTTTTCTCCTTCATCATCTTCTTCTTCCTCTTCTTCTTTGTCTTCTTCTTCCACTTCTTCTTCTACTTGTTCTTCTTCTTCTACTTCTTCTTCCTTTTCTTCTTCTTCTTTCTTGTTTTCATCATCTTCTTCTTCTTCTTCTTCATCGCCTTCTTCCTCTTCTTCCTCTTCACCTTCTTCTTCTTCTTCTTCGTCTTCATCTTTTTTTTCTACATTTTTTTCTTCTTCTTTTTCTTCTTATTCTTCTCCTCCTACTTCTTGTTCTCCATCTTTTTACTCCTTCTCCTTCTACTTCTTTTTCTTCTTCTTCTTCTTCTTCTTCTTCTACTACTACTACATCTTCCTCTTTTTCTTCTTCTTCTTCTTCTTATTCTCCTTCTAGTTCTTCATCTCTTCTTCTTCTTCTTCTTCTTCTTCTTCTTTTCTTTCGTCTTCTTCTTCTTCTTCTTGTTCTTCTTTGTCATCTTCTTCTTCTTCTTCTTGTTCTTCTTTGTCATCTTCTTCTTCTTCTTCTTCTTCTTTTTCTTCTACTTCTTCTTCGCCTTCTTCTTCTTCTTCTTCTTCTTCTTCTTCTTCTTTGTCTTCAACTACTTCTTCTTCTTCTTCTTCTTATTCTTCTTCTACTCCTTCTCTTTTTTCTTGTTCTCCAACTTTTTTCGCCTTCTTCCTCTGCTTCTTGTTCTTCTTCTTCTTCTTCTTTATCATCATCTTCTTCTTCTTTGTCGACTTCTTTTTCTTATTCATCTCCTTCTTTTTCTTCTCCATCTACCACTTCAATTTCTTCTTCTTCTTCTTCTTCTTCCTCTTCTTCTTGTTCTTCATCTTCTTCTTCTGCTTCTTCTTCTTCTGCTTCTTCTTCTTCTTCTTCTTTGTCAACTTATTCTTCTTATTATTTTTCTTCTTCTTCTTCATCTTCTACTTCTTCTTCTTCTTTGCTTTCTTCTTCTCCATAATTGTTCTTCTTCTTCTTCTTCTTGTTCTCTTCTTCTTCTTCTTTTTTCCGTCTTCTTTTTCATCATCATCTTCATCTTCTTCTTCTTCCATGTCTTCTTATTCTTCTTCTTCTTCTTCTCCATCTTCTTCTTCTTCTTCGTCTTCTTGTTCTCCTTCTTCTTCTACTTCTTCTTCGTGTTCTTCTACTTCTTCTTCATCTTCTTCTTTTTCTTCTACTTCTTTTCCTTCTTCTTCTTCTTTTTCTTCTTCCTCTTCTTCTTCTTCGTCGTCTTCTTGTTCTTCGTCTTCTTTTTCTTCTTCTTCTTCTTCTTCATCTTCTTCTTCGTCTTCATCTTCTTCTCCATCTTCTTCTCCTTCTTCTCCTTCTACTACGACTTCTTTTTCTTCTTCTTCTTCTTCTTCTTCAACTTCTTCTAATTCTTTGACTTCTTCTTCATCTTCTTCTTCTTCTTCTTCTCCTTCTTCTTTTTCATCTTTAGGAACTTCTTCTTAATCATCCTTTTTTATTTCTTATACTTCTTCCCGTTCTTCTTCTTCTTCTTCCTTTTCATGTTCTTCTTCTTCTTCTCCTTCTCCTTCCACTTGTCTTTCTTCTCCTTCTTCTTCTTCTTCTTCATATTCTTCTTCTTCTTCTTCTTCGACATCATCATCTTTTACTTCTTCCTCTCCTTCCACCTCTTCTTCTTCTTCTACTACTTATTTGTCTTCTTCATCTTCATCATCATCTTCTTCTTCTTCTTCTTCGTCCTCTTCTTCTTCTTCTTTTTCTTCTTCTTCCATTTCATCTTCTCTTTCTTCGTCCTGTTTTTCTTCTTCGTTTTCTTCTTCTTTTTCTTCAACTTCTTCTTCCTCTTCTTCTTCTTCCTCTTCTTCTTCTCCTTCTCCTTCTTCTTCACCTTATTCGTCTTTTACTTCATCTTTTCCTTCATTTTTCTTCTTCTTCTTCTCATTATTCTTTGTCTTCTTCTTCTTCTTCTTGTTCTTC
>JAIUJO010000121.1:127500-132500 GCA_023846275.1 Vanilla planifolia | reverse complement strand
TTCTTCTTCTTTAACTTCATCTTCTTTTTCTCCTTCATCTTCTTCATTTTCTTCTTCTTCTTCTTCTTCGTCTACTTCTTCTTTCCTTTCTTCTTCTTTTCTTTTTTTGTCTTCTTCTTCTTCTTCTACTTCGCCTACTTCTTCCTCTTTTTTCTTCTTCTTCACCTTCTTCTTCTTCTTCTTCTTTGTTTTCATCTTCTTTTTCTCCTCTCACTTCTTGTTCTCTATCTTTTTTTACTCCTTTTCCTTCTTCATTTTCTTCCTCTTCTTCTTCTTCTTCTCCTCGTCCTTCTCTTCTACTCCATCTTCTTCTATTTCTTATTCTTCTTCTTCTTATTCTTCTTCTTCTTTGTTTTCGTCTTCTTCTTACTCTTCTTCTTCTTTGTCATCTTCTCCATCTTCTTCTTTTTCTTCTACTTCTTCTTCACCTTCTTTCTCTTTTTCTTCTTCTTCTTTGTTTTCGTCTTCTTCTTACTCTTCTTCTTCTTTGTCATCTTCTCCATCTTCTTCTTTTTCTTCTACTTCTTCTTCACCTTCTTTCTCTTTTTCTTCTTCTTCCTTGACTTCAACTTCTTTTTCTTCTTCTTCTTATTATTATTCTTCTTCTTCTTCTTCTTCTTCTCCACCGTTTCTTGTTCTCCATCTTTTTTCTCCTTCTTCTTCCTCTTCTACTTCTTCATCTTCTTTATCTTCTTCTTCTTCTTGTTCTTCTTCTTCTTCTTCTTCTTCTTTGCGTTCTTCTTCTTCTTCTTCTTCGTCTTCTTGTTCTTCTTCTTCAACTTCTTCTTCTTTTACTTCTTGATCTCGTTCTTCTTCTTCTTCTTCTTTTTCTACATTGTTTTCTTCTTTTCCTTTTTTTATTATTCTTCATCATCTTCTTCTTCTTCTACTTCTTCTTCTTCTTCTTCTTCTTCCCCTCCTCCTCCTCCTCCTCTTCTTTCTTCCCCTTCTTCTCCATCTTTATCTTCTTTTCTTATTCTTCTTCTTCTTCTTCTTCTTCTCCTTCTTCTCATTCATCTTTTTTCCTGCTTCTTCTTCTTCTTCTTCTCCTTCTTCTTCTTCCTCCTCTTCTTCTTCTGCTACCATTACTACTGCAACATCTTCTTCTTTTTCTTCATTTTCTTCTTTTTCTTCTTTTTATTCTTTTTCTTCTTTTTCTTTTTCTTCTCATTCTCTTTCTCGTTCTTCTTCTCTTCTACTTCTTCTTCTTCTTCTTCTTCTTCTTCTTCTTCGTCTACTTCTTCCTTTCCTCTTCTTCTTCTTTTGTTTTCATCTTCTTCTTCTTCTTTGTCTTCTTCTTCCTCTTCTTCTTCTTCTTCTTCAACACCTTCTTCCTCTTCTTTTTCTTCTTTGTCTTCATCTTCTCTTTCTCCTTCATCTTCATCATTTTCTTCATCGTCTTCTTTGTCTTCTTCGCCATTCTTCTTCTTCTTCTTCGTCTACTTCTTCTTCTTCCTTTTCTTCTTCTTCTTTTCTTTTTTCGTCTTCTTCTTCTTCTACTTTGCCTTCTTCTTCCTCTTTTTTCTTCTTCTTCTTCACCTTCTTCTTCTTCTTCTTCTTCTTCTTCTTCTTGTTTGTCTTCATCTTCTTGTTCTCTTTATTTTTTTACTTCTTCTCCTCCTTCCTCTTGTTCTCCATCTTTTTTGCTCCTTCTTCCTGTCCTTCTTCTTCATTTTCTTCTTCTTCTCCTCAACCATTTCTTCTACTAAATCTTCTTCTTTTTCTTATTCTTCTTCTTCTTATTCTTCTTCTTCTTTTTTTTCATCTTCTTATTACTCTTCTTCTTCTTTGTCATCTTCTCCTTCTTCTTCTTTTTCTTCTACTTCTTCTTCACCTTCTTTCTCTTTTTCTTCTTCTTCTTTGTTTTCGTCTTCTTCTTACTCTTCTTCTTCTTCCTTGTCTTCAACTTCTTTTTCTTCTTCTTCTTCTTCTTCTTCTTCTTGTTCTTGTTCTTGTTCTTGTTCTTCTTCTTCTCCACCTATTTCTTGTTCTCCATCTTTTTTGCTCCTTTTTTCTCTTCTACTTCTTCTTCTTCTTTATCTTCTTCTTCTTCTTCTTCTTCTTCTTCTCTTTCTTCTTCATCTCCATCTTCTTCTTCTATTACTTCTTCTTGTTCTTTTTCCTCTTATTCTTATTCTTCATCTACTTGTTCTTCTTTCACTTCTTCTTCTTCTTCTACTACTACTTATTCTTCTTCTTCTTCTTCTACTCCTACCTCAATCTTCTTCTTCTTCATCATCAAGTTCTTCTTCTTCTTCTTCTTGTTCTTTTTTTTCTTCATCTTCGCCTTCTTCTTCTTCCTCTACTTCATCTATTTCTTCTGCTTCTTCTTCTCCATCTTCTTATCCCTCTTCACCTTCTTCTATGACTTTTTTTCCTTCTTCTTCTTCTTCTTCCTCTTCTTCTTCTACTTCTTCTTCTTCTTTTCCTCCTTCTTGTTCCCCTTTGGCATCTTCTTCTTCATTATCTTCTTTTATTTCCTCTTCTTCTTCTTCTTCTTCTTCTTCTTCTTCTTTCTCTTCTTCTTTTTTTTAATGTTCTTCTTCTCCTTCATCATTTTCTTCTTGTTCTTCTTCGTCTTCTTCTTCTTCTTCTTCTCCTTCTCCTTCCTGTTATACTTTTTCTTCTTCTTCTTCTACTTCTACTTCTTCTTCTTCTTCTTCTTCTTCGTCCTCGTCTTATTCTTCTTCCTTTTTTTCTTGTTTTTGTTGTTGTTCTTCTTCTTCTACTTCTTTTCCTTCTTCTTCTTCTTCAATGTCTTCTTCTTCTTCTTCTTCTTCTTCTTACTTGTCTTCTTATACTTCAACTTCTTCTTCTTCTTCTTCTTCTTCTTCATCTTCTTCTTCTTCTTCCTCTTCTTCTTCTTCTTTTTCTTCTCCTTCCCTTTAATCTTCTCTTTCTTCGTCCTCTTTTTCTTTTTCTTCAACTTGTTCTTCTTCTTCTTCTTCTCCTCCTCCTCCTCCTTCTTCTTCTTCTTCTTCACCTTCTTCTTCATCTTCTTATTCTCCTACTTTTCCTTCTTCTTCTTCTTCTTCTCCTTCTTCTTCTTCTCCATCTTCTTCTTCTTCTTCATCTTCTCCTTTTTTTCTTCTTCTTTTTCATCATCATCATCATCTTCTTCTTCTTCTTCTTTGTCTTTTCATTATTCTTCTTCTTATTCTTCCTCATCTTCATCTACTTCTTCTTCTTCATCTTCTTCTTCATCTTCAACTTTTTCTTCTCCTTCTTTTGCTTCTTTATCTTCTTCTTCTTTTTCTTCTTCTTCTTTGTTGTCTTCTTCTTCTTCGTCGTCAACTTGTTCTTCTTCTTCTTCTCCTTCTTCACCTTCTTCCCCTTCTTTCTCTACTTCTTTTTCTTCTCATTATTCTTCTTCTCCTTCTTTCTTTTTCGTCTTCTATTTCTTTCTTTTTCTTCTTATTCTTTTTCTTCGTCTTCTTCTTCTTCTTCTCATACTTCTTCATCTTGTTCGACTACTTTGTCCTCTTCTGCTTCTTCTTCTTCTTCTTTCTTCTTCTTCTTTACCTTCTTCTTGTTGTTGTTCTTCTTCTCCTCCTTCTTTTTCTTCGTTATCTTTTTCTTCTTCAACATCATTATCATCATCATCATCATCTTCTTCTTCTTCTTCTTCTTCCTTTTCATATCCTTCTCCTTCTCCTTCTTCTTATCCTTCTTCTCCTTCATCTTTTTCTTCTTCTTCTTGATCTTAATTTTCTTCTATATCTTCTTCTTTTTCCTCTTCTGCTCCTTCTCCTTGTTCTTGTTCATCTTTGGCATTTTCTTCTTCGTCATCATCATCATCTTTTGCTTCTTCTTCTTCGTCTTCTTCTTGTTCTTATTTTTTATATCGTTCTTTTTCTTCTTCTTCTTCTTTGTTTTCTTCTTCTTTTGCATCTTCTTCTTCCTCTTCATCTTCTGTCTCTTCTCTTTCTCCTTCTCCTTTTTCTACTTCTTCTTCTACTTCTTCTTCTTCTACTTCATCTTATTCTTCTTCATCTTCTTCTTTTGCTTCTTCTTCTTCTTCTTCTTCTTCTTCTTCTTCTCTTACTTCTCCTTCTCTTTCTCCTTCACTTTCTTCTTCTTCTCCTCCTCCTTTTTCTTCCTCTTCTTCTTCTTCTTCATCTTCTTCTTCTTCTTCTTCTCCTTCTTTTTCTACTCCTCCTTCATCTTCTTCTTCTTCTACTCCTTCACCTTCACCTTCTTCTCCTTGTCCTTCTCCATCTTCTTCTTCGACTTCTTATTCTTCTCCGTCCTCCTCTCCTTCTTCTACTTCTTCCTTTCTTCTTCTTCTTCTTCTTCTTCTTCTACGTCTTCTTCTTTGTCTTCTTCTTGTTCTTCTACTACTTTTTCTTCTACGTCTTCTTCTTCTTCTTCTTCTTCTTCTTCTTCTTCTTCTTTGACTTCTTCTTCTTCTTCTTCTTCTTCTTCTTTGACTTCTTCTTCTTTTTCATCTTCTTCTCTCTCCTCTTCTTGCTCTTCTTCTCCTACTCCTCCTCCTTCTTATTCCTCTCCTTCTTCTACTCCTTCTTCTTCTTCTCTTTCTTTTGCTTCTTCTTCTTCTTCTTCTCCTTCTTCTTTTTCTCCAACTTCTTCGTCTTCTTCATCTTCTTCTTCTTTTTTCCTTCTTCTTTTTCATCATCATCTTCATCTTCTTCTTCTTCTTCTTCTTCTTCCATGTCTTCTTATTCTTCTTCTTCTTCTTCTCCATCTTCTTCTTCTCCTTCGTCTTCTTGTTCACCTTCTTCTTCTAACTCTTCTTCGTGTTCTTCTACTTCTTCTTCTTCATCTTCTTCTTTTTCTTCTACTTCTTTTCCTTCTTCTTCTTCTTCTTCTTCTTCTTCCTCTTCTTCTTCTTCGTCGTCTTCTTCTTCTTCGTCTTCTTTTTCTTCTTCTTCTTCATCATCATCTTCTTCTTCGTCTTCTTCTTCTTCTCCATCTTCTTCTCCTTCTTCTCCTTCTGCTACGACTTCTTTTTCTTCTTCTTGTTCTTCTTCTTCTTGTTC
>JAIUJO010000121.1:117500-120000 GCA_023846275.1 Vanilla planifolia | reverse complement strand
CTTATTCTTCTTATTCTTCTTCTTCTTCTTCTTCTTCTTCTTCTTCTTCTTCTTTTTCTTATTCTTCTTCTTCTTCTTCTTTGTCTTCTTCTTCTTCTTCTTCATCTTCTTCTTTGTCTTTTTCTTTTTCTTCTTATTCTCATTCTTTTGCTTCTTCTTCTTCTTCTTCTTCTTCTTCTTCTTTGTCTTCTACCACATCTTCTTCTTCTTCTCCTTCTTCTTCCTCTTGTTCATCTTCCTCTTCTTCATCTTCCTCTTCCACTTCTTTGCCTCCTTCTTCTTCACCTTCTTCTTTACACCTTCCTTTTTCAGCTTCTTCTTCTTCTTCTACTTCTTCCCCTTCTCCTTGTTCATCTTGTACTTCTTCTTCTTCTTCTTTTTCTTCTTCTCCTTGTTTTTCTTCTTCTTCTTCTTTTTCTTCATCATCATCTTCTTCTTCATCTTCTCTTTCTTCTTCTTCTTTTTCTCCTTCTCCTTCTTTTTCTTCTTCATCTTCTTCTTCTTCTCCTACTTCGCCTCCTTCTATTTCTTCTTCTTCTTCCTCTTCTTCTTCTTCACCTTCTTCTTCTTCTTCTTCATCTTCGTTTTCGTCATCATCATCATCTTCTTCATCTTCCTCTTCTTCTTCATTTTCTTCGTCTACTTCTTCTTGTCCTCCTTCGTCTTCTTATTCTTCTTTTTCTTCTTCTAATTCTGCTTCAACTTCTTCGTCTTCCTCTTCACCTTCTTCTTCTTCTTATTCCTCTTCTTTTTCTTTTTTTTTCTTCTTCTTCTTCTTCTTCTTCTTCTTCTTTTCCTCCTTCTACTTCTCCTTCTTCTTCTTCTTCATCATCATCATCTTCTTCTTCTTCTTCTTCTTCTTCTTCATCGTCTTCTTCTTCATCTTCTTTGCTTCTTCTTCTTCATCTTCTTCTTGTTTTTCTTATTATTACTATCATTATTATTATTATTATTAGTATTATTATTATTATTATTCGTCTTTTACTTGTTGTTAATTTTGTTCTTCTTCTTCTTAGCCTACTTTTTCTTCCACTTCTTCTTTTCCTTCTTCATCATTTTCTTCTTATTATTCTTCTTCTTTTCTTCTTCTTCTTCTTCTTCTTATTTGTCTTCTTCTTCTTCTTCTTTTGCTTCTTTGTCTTCTTGTTCACCTTCTTCTTTGTTTTCTTCTTCGTCTCCTTCGTCTTAAACTTCTTCAAATTCTTCTTCTTCTTCTTCTTCTTTTCTTCATCATCATCATCTTCTTCGTCTTCTTCTTCTTCTTCTTCTTTGCATTCATCTTTTTCTTCATCATCTTCCTCTTCTTCTTCATTTTCTTCTGCTTCTTCTTCTTCATGTTCTTCTCATTCCACTTTTTCTTTTTCTTCATCTTCTTGCACATCTTCTTCTTTTTCTTCTTCCTCCTCTACTTCTTCTTCTCTTCTTCTTCTTCTTCTTTGTCTTCTTCTTCGTTTTCTTGTTCTTCTTCCTCTTCTTCTTCGACTTCTTCTTCTTTTTCTTCTTTTTCTTCTTCCTCTTTTAGTTCTTCTTCTTTGTCTTCTACTACATCTTCTTCTTCTCCTTCTTTTTCTTCTTCTTCTTCTCCTTCGTCATCTTCTTCTTCATCTTCCTCTTCTTCGTCTTCCTCTTCCACTTCTTCTTCTACTTCTTCTTCTTCTTGTTCTTCTTCTACTTCTTTTATTTCTTCTTCTTCTTCTTTTTCATCTTCTTCTTTTCCTCATCCTTCTTCATCTTCTACTTCTTTTTTTTCTTCTTCTACTTCTTCTTCTTCTTCCCTTCTAATTCTTCTTCTTGTACTTCTTATTCTTCTTCTTCTTTTTCATCTTCTTCTCCTTTTCCTTCTCTTCTTTTACTTCATCTTCTTCTTCTTCTCTTTCTCAATCTTCTCCTTCTTTTCTTCTTCTTCTTCTTTTACTTTGTTTTCTTCTTTTTTTCTTCTTCTCCTTCTTCTTTTTCTTTGTCTTTGTCCTCTTCTTCTTCTTCTTCTTCTTCTTCTTCTTCTTCTTCTTCTTTATCTTCTTCTTCTTCTTCTTCTTCACCTTCATCTTCTTCAACTTCTTCTTCTTCGCCTTTTTCTCTTCTTCTTCTTCTTCTTCCTCTTCTTCAACTTCTTCGTCTTCTTCTTCTTATTCTACTACTATTACTACTTCTTCCTTTCCTCCTCCTTCTTCTTCTCCTTCTACTTTTTCTAGTTCTTCTTTTTGTTCTTCTTCTTCATCTTCTTCTTCTTTTCTTCTTCTTGTTCATCTTCATCTTCTCTTCTTCTTCATCTTTTTCTTCCTCTTCTTCTTCTTCTTCTTCCTATTATTCCTCTCCATCTACTTCTTCTTTGTGTTCTTCTTCTTCTTCTCCTTCTTCTTGTTCTTCTTTTCCTCTTCTTCATCTTCTTTTGCTACTTGTTCTTCTTCCTCTTCTTCTTCTTCTTAATCTTCTTCTTCTTAAACTTCTTCTTTTTCTTCTTCTTCTTCTTCTTCTTCTTCTTCTTCCTCTTCATCTAATT
>JAIUJO010000121.1:102500-112500 GCA_023846275.1 Vanilla planifolia | reverse complement strand
TCAAATTCTTATTCTTCTTCTTCGTTTTCTTCTTCTTGTTCTTCTTACACTTCTTCTTCTTCTTCTTCTTCTTTGCTTTCTTCTTTTCAATTACCTTCTTCTTAACTTTCTTCTCCTTCTTCTTCTTCTCCTTCTTTTTCATCTTCTTTTCCTTCTTTGTCTTCTTCTTCTTCTTTTTCTTTTTCTTCTTCTTCTTCTTCTTCTTCTTCTTCTTTTTCTACTTCTCATTCTTCTTCTCCTCCTCCTTCATCTCTTTCTTTGTCATCTTCTTCTACTTCTTATTCTTCTTCTTCTTCTTCTTCCTCTTCTACTTCTTCTTCTTCTTCTTTGTCTTCTTCTTCTTCTTCTTCTTCCTTTTCTTCTTATTTGTCTTCCTCTACTTCTTCTCCTCCTCCTCCTTCTTCTTCTTCATCACCTCCTCCTCCTCCTTCTTCTTCATCTTCTTATTATTATTATTATTATTATTCTTCTTCTTCTTCTTCCTCATCATCATCATCATCTCCTTCTTCTTCTTCTTCTTCTTCTTCTTCTTTTCCTTCTTCTCCTTCTTCTTTTTCTTCTTCTTCTTCTATTTCTTCTTCTTCTTTTTCTTCTTCTTCTAACTCTTCTTTCTCTTCTTCTTCTTCTTCTTCTTCTTCTTATGTTTTCTCGTCTTATTCCTCTCCTTCGTCTTCTTGTACTTCATCTCTTCTTCTTTTTCTTCTTATTCTTCTTCTTCTTCTTATTCTTCTTCTTCATCTTCTTCATCTTCTTCTTCCTTCCTTCTTCTTCTTCTTCTTCTTCTTCAACTTCTTCATCTTCTTCTTCTTTTCTTTCTACTTCTTCTACTTTTTCTTCTTCTTCCCCTTCTAATTCTTCTTCTTGTACTTCTTATTCTTCTCCTTCTTTTTCATCTTCTTCTACTTTTTCTTTTTCTCATTTTCCTTCATCTTCTTCTTCGTCAACTATTTCTTCTTCTCTTTCTCCTTCTCCTTCTTTTTCTTCATCTCCTTCTTCTTCTTCTTCTTTTACTTTATCTTCTTCTTCTTCTTCTTTTTATTCTTCTTCGTCTTTATCTTCTTTTTCTTCTTCTTCTTCTTCCTTTTCTTTTTCTTCTTCTTCTTCTTCTTCTTCTTCTTCTTCTTCCCCTTCTTCTTCTACATCTTCTTCAACTTCTTCTTCTTCATCTTCTTCCTACTCTTCTACATCTTCTTCTTCTTCAACTTGTTCGTCTTCTTCTTCTCCTTCTTTATTCTTTTGCTTCTCCTTCTTCTTCTTCTTCATTTTCTTCTTCATTTTCCTCATCAACATCATCTTCTTCTCCTTCGCCTTCTTATTTTTCTTCTTCTTTTAATTCTCCTTCAACTTCTTCGTCTTCCTCTTCTCCTTCTTCTTCTTCTTATTCTTCTACTTTTCTCTTTTAATTTTCTTCTTCTTGTTCTTCTTCTACAACTTATTTTTCTTCTCCTTCTTCTTTTCCTCCTCCTCCTCCTTCTCCTTCTTCTTTAAATTCTTCTTCTTCTTCTTCTTCTTCTTTATCTTCTTCTTCTTCTTTTTCTTCTCCTTCATCTACTTCTCCAACCTCTCCTTCTATTTCTTCTTCTTCTTCTTCTTCTTCTTCTTCTGCTTTATTTTCGTCTTCTTCTTGTTCTTCATCATAATCATCTTCTTCTTCTTCTCTTCTTCTTCGTCATTTTATTCTTCTTCTTTGTTTTCTTCTTCTTCTTCTTCTTCTTCTTCAATCTTTAATCTTGTTCTTCTTCGCCTTCTTCTTCTCCATCATGTTCTTCTTCTTCTTCTTCTTCTTCTCCTCCTCTTCTTCTTCTTCTTCTTCTTCTTCTTCATCTTCTACTTCTTCTTCATCATCATCAACATCATCATCCATCTTCTTCTTCTCCTTCTTCTTCCTCTTCTTCTTTTTGTACTTCTTCTTCTTCTTCCTCTTTAACTTCTTCTTTTTCTTCTTCTTCTTTTTCTCCTCCTCCTTCTTCTCCTTCTCCTTCTTCCTTTTCTATTCTTCTTCTTCTTCTTCTTCTTCTTCTTCTTCTTCTGCTTCTTCTTCTTCTACTTTATCTTCTTATTTATCTCTTTCTTCTTCTTCTTCTTTTTTGTCTTCTTCTTCTTTTTCTTCTTCTTCTTCTTCTTCTTTGTCTTCTTTCTCTTCTTCTTCTTCTTCTTCTCTTTTTTTCTTTTTGTTCATCTTCTTCTTCTTCCTCTTTATTTTCTTCTTCTTCTTCTTCTTCTACTACTATTTTTTCTAATTCTTATTCTTCTTTTTCATCTTCTTCTTCTTCTTCATCATCTTCTTCTTCTTCTTCCTCTTCTTCTATATCTTCTTTTAATCTACTTCCTCTCCTTCTCCTTCTTCTCCTTTTTTTTCTTCGTCTTCATCTTCTTCTTCTTCTATGTTTTCCACTTCTTCTTCGTGTTGTTGTTGTTCTTCTTCTTCACATTCTTCTTCTTCTTCTTCCTCCTCCTCTTCTTCTTCTTCTTTGTCTTTTTCTTTTTTTTCTTCTTCTTCTACCACTTCTTCCTCTTCTTCTTTGTCTTCCTCTTCTTGGTCTCTTCTTGTTCTTCTTCTTCTACTTCCACTTCTTCTTCTTCCTCTATTTTTTCGGCTACTTCTTCCTCTTCTTCTTCTTCTTGTTGTTTTCTTCTTCTTCTTCTTCTTCTTCTTGTCCATCTTTTTCTTGTTCTTCATCTTCTATTTCATTGTCTTCATTTTCTTCTTCTTCTTCCTCTCCTTCTCCTTCTTTTATATCTTTCTCTTCTACTTCTTTGTCTTCTTCTTCTTCTTCTTAGACGTCTTCTTCTTCATCTACGTCTTGTTATTATTATTCTTCTTCTTCTTCTTCTTTTAGTTCTTATCATTCTTCTTCTCTTTCTTCTTCTTCTCCTTCATCTTCTTCACCTTCTTCTTATTCTACTTGTTCATCTCCTTCTTCTACTTCTTCTCCGTCATATTCCTCTTCTTTTCATTCCACTTCTTCTTTTTCTTCTCCTTCTTCTACTTCTTATTCTTGTACATCTTCTTCTTCTTATTCTTCTTCCTCTTCTTCTTCTTCTTCCTCTTCTTCTTCTTCTTCTTCCTCTTCTCCTTCTTCTTCTTTGTCTTCCTCTTTTATTTCTTCTTCTTCTACTTCTACTTCTTTTTGTTCATCTTCTTCTTCCTCTACTTCTTTTTCTTCTTTGTCTTCTTATTCTTCTTCATCTTCTTCTTCGTGTGCTTTATCTTGTTCTTCTTCTTCTTCTTCTTCCTCTTATTCTTTTTCTTCGTCTTCCTATTTTTCTTCATCTTCTTCTTCTTCATGCTCTTCTTCTTGTTTTTCTTTTTCTTCTTCTTCTTCTTCTTCTTCTTCTTCTTCTTCTTCTTCTTCTTCTTCTTCTTCTTCTTTTTCTTCTTCTTCTTCTTCTTCAACTTCTTCTTCTTCTTCTTCTTCTTCTTCTTCTACTTCTTCTTCTTCTTCGTCGTCGTCTTCTTGTTCTTCGTCTTCTTCTTTTTCTTCTTCTTCCTCTTCTTGCTTTGTCTTCTTCTTCTTATTCATTTTTTTCGTGTTCTTCTTCTTCTTTTCTTTTGCCTTCTTCTTCTTCTACTTCTTCTTTGTCTTCTTCTTTCTGTCCTTCCTCTTCTTCTTCTTCTTCTTATTCTTCTTCTCCTTCCTTTTCATCTTCTTCTACTTTTTCTTTTTCTTATTTTCCTTCATCTTCTTATTCTTCAACTTTTTCTTCTTCTCTTTCTCCTTCTTCTCCTTCTTTTTCTACTTCTCCTTCTTCTTTTTCTGTCTTCTTCTTCTTCTTCTTCGTCTTTATCTTCTTCTTCTTCTTCTTCATCTTCTTCTCCTTCATCTTCTTCTTCTTCTTGTCCTTCTTCTTCTTCGTCTTCATTGACTTCTTCTTCTTCATCTACTTCCTACTCTTCTACTTCTTCTTCTTCAACTTGTTCGTCTTCTTCTTCTCCTTCTTCTTATTCTTCTACTTCTCCTTCCTCTTCTCCTTCTTCTTCTTCCTATTCTTCCACTTTCCCTTTTTCTTTTACTTCTTCTTCTTCTTCTTCTTCTTCCTCTTCTTCTTCCATTTCTTCTTCTTCCTCTTCTTTTCCTCCTCCTTTTTCTTCTCCTTCTACTTCTTTTAAATCTTCTTCTTCTTCTTTATCTTCTTCTTCTTTATCTTCTTCTTCTTCTTCTTCTTCATCTCCTCCTTCTTCTTCTCTATCTTCCTCTATTCCTTCTTCTTCTTCTTCTTTTTCCTGTTCTTCTTGTTCTTCATCATCATCATCATCTTCTTCATCTACTTCTTCTTCTTCGTCATCTTATTCTTCTTCTTCTTCTTCAAATCTTCACTCTTCTTCTTCTTCGCCTTCTTCTTCTTCATCATTTTCTTCTTCTTCTTCTTCTTTTTCTCCATCTTCTTCTTCTTCTTCTTCGTCTTCTTCTTCTTCTTCTTCTTCTTCTTCTTCTTCTTCTTTTTCCTCTTTGTCTTCTACTTCTTCTTCTTCTTCTTCTTCTTCTTCTTCTGCTTTCTCATCTTCTTCTCCTTCTTCTTCTCCTTCTCCTTCTTCTTCTTCCATTCTTCTTCTTCTTCTTCTTCTTCTGCTTGTCTTCTTCTTTTCTCTTTTTTCTTCGTCTTCTTCTTTGTCTTCTTCTTCTTCTTCTTCTCCTTGTTCTTTTTGTTCATGATCTTCTTCTTCTTATTCTTATTCCTATTCTTATTCTTCTTTTTCATCTTCTTCTTCTTCTTCTTCTTCAACTTCCTCTTCTTCTTCCTTTTCTTCTATGTCTTCTTTTCGTCTACTTCCTCTCCTTCTCCTTCATCTTCTTCTTCTTTTTCTTCTTCTTGTTCTTCTTCTTCTATGTTTTCCTTTTTTTCTTCTTGTTCTTGTTCTTCTTCACATTCTTCTTCTTCATCTTCTTCTTCTTCCTCCTCCTCTTCTTCTTCTTTGTCTTTTTCTTTTTCTTCTTCTTTCTTCCTCTTCTTCATCCTCTTCTTCTTTGTCTTCCTCTTCTTGGTCTATTATTCTTCTTCTTCATCTTTTTCTTGTTGTTGTTGTTATTGTTGTTGTTGTTTTTCTTCCTCTTCTTCTTCTTCTTGTTCACCTTCTTCAACTTCTTCTTTCTTGTGTTCTTTTTCTTCTTCTTCTTCCTCTCCTTCTCTTTCTTTTACATCTTTCTCTTCTACTTCTTTGTCTTCTTCTTCTTCTTCTTCTTAGTCTTCTTCTTTGTCTACGTCTTGTTATTATTATTATTATTCTAGTTCTTATCATTCTTCTTCTCCTTCTTCTTCTAATCCTTCAACTTCTTCTCCTTCTTCTTATTCTACTTGTTCATCTCCTTCTTCTACTTCTTCTTCTCCTTCCTATTCTTCTTCTTCTTTTCATTCCACTTCTTCTTCTTCTCCTTCTCCTACTTCTTGTTCTTGTAATTCTTCTACTTCTTATTCTTCTTCTTCTTCTTCTTCTTCGTCTTTTTCTTCTTCTTCCTCTTCTCCTTCTTCTTCTTCGTCTTCTTCTTCTTCTTCTTTGTCTTCTTCTTCTTCTTCTTTTTCTTCTTCTTCTTCTTCTACTTCTACTTCTTTTTGTTCATCTTCTTCATCTTCTACTTCTTCTTTTTCTTCTTCTTCGTGATTTTGTTCTCCTTCTTTGTCTTCTTATTCTTCTTCATCTTCTACTTTTTCTTGTTCTTCTTCTTCTTCTTATTCTTTTCTTTGTCTTTCTATTATTTTTGATCTTCTTCTTCTTTATGCTCTTCTTCTTGTTTTTCTTCTTCTTCTTCTTCTTCTTCTTCTTCTTCTTCCTCTTATTCTTTTTCTTCTTCTTCTTCTCCTCCTTCTTCTTCTTCTCCTTCTTCTTCTTCTTCTTCTTCTTCTTCTTCTTCTACTACTACTTCTTCTTCTTCCTCTTCTTCATCATCTTTTTCTTCCTTTACGACTTTTTCTTCTTCTTCTTCTTCTTCTTCTTATTCATTTTCTCTGCGTTCCTCTTCTTCTTTTCTTTCGTCTTCTTCTTCTTCTTCTTATTCATTTTCTCCGTGTTCCTCTTCTTCTTTGCTTTCTTCTTCTTCTTCTTTGTCTTCTTCTTCCTCTTCTTCCTCTTTTTCTTCTTCACCTTCTTCTTCTTCTTCTTTTTGTTCATCTTCTTTTTATCCTTTGTTTTCTTCTTTTTCTTTTGTTCTTCATCTTCTCCTCCAACGTCTTGTTCTCCATTTTTTTTCTCCTTCTTCTTCCTCTCCTTTTTCTTTTCCTTCTTCTTCTTTTTCCGCTTATTCCTCTTCTTCTCAGACTTCTTCTACTTCTTCTACTTCTTCTTACTATTCTTCTTCTTCTTCTTCTTCTTACTATTCTTCTTCTTCTTCTATTATTTCATCATCTTCTTCTTCTTCTACTTCTTCTTCACTTACTTCTTCTTCTTCTTCTTTGTCTTCAACTTCTTTTTCTTCTTCTTCATATTCTTTTTCTTCATCTTCTTCTTCCTCTCCCCCTATTTCTTGTTCTCCATCTTTTTTCTCCTTCTTCTTCCTCTTGTTCTTCTTCTTCTTCTTCTTCCTTATCTTCTTCTTCTTCTTCTTCTTCTCCCTCTTCTTCTTCCTTATCTTCTTCTTCTATTTCTCCTTCTTCTTCTTCTTCCTCTTCTTCTTGTTCTTTGCCATCATCTTCTTCTCCTTCTTCCTCCGCTTCTTCTTCTTCGTCTTCTTCTTCTTCTTCTTCAACCATCTTGTTCTTCTTCTTCGTCTTCTTCTCTTCATCACGATCTTCTCCTTCTTCTTCTTGTTCCCCTTCTTCTTCTTGTTCTCCTTCTTCTTCTTCTTCATCTTCTTCTTCTCCCTCTTCTTCGTCTTCTTCTTCCTCTTCTTCTACTTCTTCATCATCATCATCATCATCATCCATCTTCTTCTTCTTCTTTTTCTTCTTCTTCTATTTGTTCTTCTTCTTCTTTTTCCTTTTTATCTTCTTCTTCTTCTACTTCTTCTTCTTCTTCTTCTCTTTCTTCCTATTCTTCTTCTCCTTCTTCTTCTCCTTCTCCTTCTTCTTCTTCTTCTATACTTTTTCTTCTTCTTTATCTATTTTTTTCTTCTTCTTCTTCTTCTTTGTCTTCTTCTTCTTCTTCTTCTTCTTCTTCTTTGGCTTCTTACTCTTCTTCTACTTCTTCTTCTCCTTTTTCTTTTTTTTCATGTCCTTCATCTGCTTCTTCTTCATTTTGTTGTTCTTCTTCTTCTTATTTTTCTTCTCCTTCTTCTTCTTTTTCATCTTGTTCTTCTTCTTCTTCATCTTCTTCATCTTCTTCCTCTTCTTCTTCATCTTCTTTTCTTCTACTTCCTCTCTTTCTCCCTCTTCTCCTACTTTTTCTTCGTCTTCTTCTTCTTCTTGTACTACTACTTCTTCTTCTTCTTCACAATCTTCTTCATCTTCTTCTTCTTCTTCTTCTTCTTCTTCCTCTTCTTCTTCCTCTTCATTTTCTTCCACTTACACTTCTTCGTCTTCTTCTTCTCCATCTTCTTCTTGTTTTACTTCTTCTTCTTCTTCTTCTTCTTTCTCTCTTCTTTCTTCATCTTCTTCTTCGTCTTTTTCTCCTTCTCCTTCTTCATCTTCTTCTTCTTCTACTTCTTCCCCTTCTCATTCTTCTTCTTGTAATTCTTACTCTTCTCCATCTTTTTCTTCTTCTTCTTCATCTTCTACTTTTTCTTCTTTTTCTTCTTTTCCTTCTTCTTCTTCTACTTCTCCTTTTCCTTCTTCTTTCTCCTTCTTCTCCTTCTTTTCCTTCTTCTTCTTCTTGTTCATATTCTATTTCATCTTCTTCTTCTTCTTCTTCTTCTTCTACTCCATCTTCTTCTTCTTCCTCTTATTCTTCTTCTCCTCCTCCTTCTTTTTCTACTTCTTCTTCTTCTTCTTCTTCTCATTCCTCTTTTTCTTTTTCATCAACTTCTTAAGTTTATTTTTCTTCCACTGCTTCTTTTACATCTTATTATTCTTCTAATTCTTCTTCTTCTTCTACTTCTTCTTTGTCTTCTTCTTGTTTTTTTCTTTTTCTTTGTCTTCATCTTTGCCTTCTTCTTCTTGTTTTTCTTCATTTTCTTCTTCTTCTTCTTCTTCTTCTTTTTCTTTGACTTCTTCTTCTACTCCTTCCTCGTGTTCTTCTTCTTCTTCTTTGACTTCTTCTTCTTCTTGTTCTTCTTCTTATTCTTGTTCATCCTCTTCTTCTTCTTCTTCTCCTTCTTCTTCTTCTTTCTCTTCCTCTTCTTCTTCTTCGCCTTGTTTATCTTCATCTTCTTCTTCTTCTTCTTCTTCTTCATTTTCTTCTTCTTTTTCTTCATCTTCTTCATCTTCTTCTTCATGTCCTTCTTCTTCTTCTTCTTTTCATTCCTCTTTTTCTTCGTCTTCATCTTCCTTACCATACACTTCTTCTTCTTCTCATCTTCTTCTTCTTGTTCTTCTTCTTCTTTTTCTTATTCTTCTTCTACTTCTTTTCCTTCTTCTTCTTCTTCATCTTCTTCTTCCTCCTCTTCTTCTTCTTCTTGTTCATCATTAACTTCTTCTCTGTCTTCTTCTTCTTCAATTTCTTCATCTTCTTATTGTTTTTCTTCTTGTTCTTCTTCTTCTTCTTCTTCATCATCTTTGTCTTATACTACATCGACTTCTTCTTCTTCTTCTCGTCCTCTTTTGGCTTCCTTTTCTTCATCTTCCTCTTCTTTGTCTTCCTCTTCGGCTTCTTCATCTCCTTCTTCTTCTTCTTCTTCTACTTCATCATCATCATCATCTTCTTCTTCTTCTTCTTTGCCCCTTCCTTGTTGATCTTCTTCTTCTTCTTCTTCTCCTTCTTCTTCAAAATTCTTCTACTTCTTCCCCTTCTCCTTCTTCTTCTTGTACTTCTTCTTCTCCTCCTTCTTTTTCTTCTTCACCTTGTTTTACTTCTTCTTCTTCTTCTTCTCCTTCTTCTTCTTCCTCATCTTCTTCTTCATCTTCTCCTTCTTCTTCTTCTCTTTCTCCTTCTCTTTCTTTTTCTTCTTCTTCTTCTACTTGTCCTATTTCGCCTCCTTCTTCTTCTTCTTGTTTTTTTTCTTCTTCTTTTTCGCATTGTTCTTCTTCTTCTTCTTCCTCATCTTCATCATCATCATCATCATCTTCTTCTTCTTCCTCTTATTCTTCAATTTCTTCATCTACTTCTCCTCCTCCTTCGTCTTCTTACTCTTCTTCTTCTTCTAATTCTTCTTCAACTTCTTCGTCTTCCTCTTCTCCTTCTTGTTCTTCTTATTCTTCTTCTTTACATTTTTCTTTTTCTTCCTTTTTTCTTCTTCTTCTTCTACTTCTTCTTCTTCTTCTTTTAATTCTTTTACATCTTCTTCTTCTTCTTCTTCTTCTACTTCTTCATCTTCTTCCTCTTCTTCTTCATTTCTTCTTCTTCTTCTTCTTCTTCTTCTTTTTCTTATTATTATTATTATTATTATTATTTTTATTATTATAATCATTATTCTTATTATTATTATTTGTCTTCTACTTCTTTTTCTTTTTGTTGTTCTTCTTCTTCTCATTTTTCTTCTTCCTCTTCTTCTTTTTCTTCTTATTATTCTTCTTATTCTTTTCTTCATCTTCTTCGACTTCCTCTTCTTCTTCTTCTTCTTCTCTTCTTCTTCCTCCTAGTCTTCTTCTTCTTCTTCTTCCTCTTCTTCTTATTCTTCTTCTCCTTCTTCATCATCATCTTCCTCTTCTTCTTCATTTGCCTTCATCTTCTTCTTCTTCTTCTTCTTCTTCTTCTTCATTTTCTTCTACTTCTCCTTCTTCATGTTCTTCTCATTCCACTTTTTCTTTTTCTTCAACTTCTTACCCTTCTTCTACTTCTTCTTCTTCCTCTTCTTCTTCTTCTTCTTCTAATTCTTTTTTTTCTTCTTGTTCGCCTTCTTTGTCTTCTTCTTCGTCTTCTTCTTCGTCTTCTTCTTCGACTTCTGCTTCTTCTTTTTCTTCTTCCTCATCTCCTTCTTCTTCTTTGTCTTCTGCTACATCTTATTCTTCTCCTTCTTTTTCTTCTTCTTCTCTG
>JAIUJO010000121.1:82500-90000 GCA_023846275.1 Vanilla planifolia | reverse complement strand
TCCTTCTTCTTCTACTTCTTCTTCATTTGTTTTACTTCTTCTCCTCCCCCACCACCTCCTCCTTCTTCTTTTTCTTCTTCTTCTTCTCCGTCTTCTCCTCCTTCTCCTTCCTCTACTTCTTCCTCTTCTTTTTCTTCTTCTTCTTCTTCTTCTTCTTCTTCTTCATCTTTTACTACTACTACTTCTTTTTCTTCTTCTTATTCATCTTCTTCTTCTACTTCGTCTTCTTCATCTTTTACTTTCTCTTCTTCTACTTCTTCTTCTTTGTCTGCATCATCTTTTTCTTCTTTTACTTCTTCTTCTTGTTCTTCTTTTTCTTCTTCTTCTTCATCATCTTCTTCTTTGTCTTCTACTTCTTTTTTTATTCTACTTCATGTTCTTCTTCTTCCTCAACTTCTTCATGTTCTTCCTCTTCTTCTCCTTCTTCTTCTCCTTCTTCTTCTTATTCTTTTCCTCTTCTTCTTCTTCTTCTTCTTCGTCTTCTTCTTCTTTTCTTCCTCCTCTTCTTCTTCTTCTTCTCCCTCTTCTTCTTCTTGTTCTTCTTCCACTTCTTCATCTTTTACTACTTCTTCGTCTTTTTCTTCTTCTTGTTCGTTTTCTTCTTCTTCATCATCTACTTCTCCTTCTGCTTTTACTTCTCCTTCTTTTGCTTCCTCTTCTTCTTCTTCTTCTTGGTCGTCGTCTTCTTCTTGTTCGTCCTTTTCTTCTTCTTCTTCGCCTTCTTCTTATTCTTCTTCTCCTCCTTTTTCTTCTCCATCTTCTTGTTCATCTGTTAATGGTTCTTCTTCTTCTTCTTCTTCTTCTTCTTCACCTTCATCTTATTCTTTTTCTTCATCTTCTTGTTTCTTTTCTTCTTCTTCATCTTCTTCAACTTCTTCTTCTTCGACTTCTTCTTCCTCTTCTTCTTCTTCTTCTTCTTCTTCTTATTCTTCTTCTTCTTCTTCTTCTTCTTCTCCTTCTTTTCCTTCTTCTTGTTCTTCTTCTTCTTCTCATTCTTCATGCTCTTCTTTAGCTTCTTCTTCGTCATCTCCTTCCTCTTCTTCTTCTTCTTCTTTTCCATATCCTTCTTCTTCTTCTTCATTTTCTTCTTCATGTTCTTCTTGCTCTTCTTCTTCTTCTTCTTCTTCGTCTTCTTCTTCTCCTTCTTCTTCTTCTTAGCTTTCTTCTCCTTCTTCTTATTCTTCTTCTTCTTCTCCTTCTTCTTATTCTTCCTCTTCTTCTTTTTCTTCTTTGACTTCTTCTTCTTCTTCTCTTTCTTCTTCTTCCACTTCTTCTTCTTCTTCTGCTTCTTCTTCCTCTCCTTCTTCTCTTTCTTCTTCTTCTACTACTACTTCTTCTTCTTCTTTTTCTCCTTGTTCCTCTTCTACTTCGTCTTCTTCTTCTTCTTTGTCCTTTTCTTCTTCTTCTTCCTTTTCTTCTTCTTCTTTATCTTCTTCTTCTCCTTCTCCTCCTCCTCCTCCTTCTTCTTCTTCTTCTTCTCTACCTCCTTCTTCTTCTTCTTCTTCTTCTTCTTCATTGTCTTCTTCTTTGTCTTCTTCTTCTCCATCTTCTTTTTCTTCTTCATCTCCTTCTACTCCTTCTTCTACTTCTTCTTCTTCTTCATCATCTTCTACTTCTTCTTCTTTTCTTCTTCTCCATCTTCTTCTGCTTCTTTTTCTTCTCGTTCATCTTCACCTTCTTCCTCTTCTACTTCTTCTTCTTCTTCTTCTTCTTCTTTCGCTTCTTCTTCTTCTTCTTCTTATTTTTATCTTCTTATTCCTCTCCTTCGTCTTCTTCTTTTTCTTCATCTTCTCCTTCTTCTTCTTCCTCTTCCTTTTCTTTTTCTTCTTCTTTCTCTTCTTCTTCTTTCACTTCTTCATGTTCAACTTCTTAATCTTTTTCTTCTTTCTCTTATTATTCTTCTTCTTCTTCCTGTGTTTCTATTTCTTCTTCTTTGTCCTCTTCTTCTTCATCTTCTTCTTTCTCTTCTTCTTCTACTCCTTCTCCTTCTTCTTCTTCTTCTTCAACTTCTTATTCTTTTTCTTCTTCTCCTTCTTCTTCTTCTTCTCCTTTTTCTTCTTTCTCTTCCTCTTCTTCTTCTTCTTCTTCTGCTTCTTCTACTACTACTTCCTCTTCTTCTTCATCTTCTTCTTCTTCTTCTTCTTCCATCTCTTCTTCTACTTCTTTGCCTTTCTATTCTTCTTCTTCATCATCTTTTACTTCTTGTTCTTTGTCTTCTTCTTCTTCTTCTTCTTCTTTTACTTCTTCAACTTGACCTTCCTCTTAATTTTCTTTTTCATCTTCTTTTTCTTCTTCTTCATCTTCTTTTTCTTCTTCTTCTTCCTCTTCTTGTTCTTCTTCTCCTACTCCTTCTTTTTCCTCTTCTTTTTCTACTCGTTCTTCTTCTTCTTCTTCTTCCCCTTCTTTTGCTTCTTCTTCTTCTCCTCCTTCTTGTTCTTCTCCATCTTCTTCTTCTTCTTCATCTTCTTCTTCTTCTTTTCCTTCTTTTTTTCATCATCATTATCATTGTCTTCTTCTTCTACTTTTTATTCTTATTCTTCTTCTTTGTCTTCTTATTATTATTCTTCTTCTTTTTCTTCTTCTTTGCCTCCTTCTTCCTCGTCTTCTTCTCCTTCTTCTTTGCCTTTTTCTTCGTCTTCTTCTTCTTCTTCTTATTCTTCTACTTCATTATCCTCTTCTTTTTCTTCTCCTTCTTTTGTTTCTTCTTCTTCTTCTTCGTCATTTTCTTCTTCTTCGTCATTTTCTTCTTCTTATTCATCTTCTACTTCTTCTTCTTCTTCTTCTTCTCCTTCTTCCTCTCCTTCTTCTCCTTCTTCTATTACTTCTTTTTCTTCTTCTTCTTCTTCTTCATCATCTTCTTCTTCTTCATCTTGTTCTTCTTCTTCTTCTTCTTCTTCTTCATCTTCCTCTTCTTCTACTTCTTGTTCTTTTTCTTTTACTTCTCGTTCTTCTTCTGCTACTACTTTTTCTCCTTCTTCTTCTGCTACTACTTCTACTTCTTTTTCTTCTTCATCTTCTTCTTCTTCTTCTTCGTCTTCATCTTCTTCTTCTTCTTCTTCTTCTACTTCTTCGTCTTCTTCTTCTTCTTCTTCTTTTTCTTCTTTTTCTTATCTTACTTCTTTGAGTTCTACTTCATTTTCTCTCTTCTTCTTTTTCTTCTTCTTCCCCTGCTCTGCCTACTTCTCCTTCTTCACCTTCATCTTCATTTCTTATTCTTTTTCTTCTTCTTCTTTCTCTCCTTCTTATTAATCTTTGTTCTCCTTCTTCTTCCCCTTCTCCATCTTTTTCATCTACTTCTTCTACTACTACATCTTCTTTTTCTTCTTCTTCTTCTTCTTCTTCTCGTTCTCCTTCCCGTTCTTCTTCCCTTCTTCTTCTTCATCATCATCTTCTTCATCATCATCTTCTTCTTCTACTTGCTTTTCCTCTTCTTCTTTTTCTTCTTTGTTTTTCTCTTCTTCTTCTTCTTCTTCTTCTTCTTCTTGTTTGTCTTCATCATCTTTTTCTTCTTCTTCTTCTTCTCCTCCTCCTACTTCTTTTTCTCCATCTTTTTTCTCCATCTTCTTCCTCTTGTTCCTCTTCTTCTTCTTCTATCTCTTCTTCTTCTCCTATATCTTCATCTTTTTCTTCTTCTACTTCCTCTCATTCTCCTTCTTTTTCATCTTCTCTTCTTCTTCTTCTTCTTCTTCTTCTTCGTATACTTCTTCTTTATCCTTTTCTTATTCTTCTTCTTTGTTTCTGTCACCTTCTTCATCTTCTTCTTCTTCTTTGTCTTCTTCTTCTTCTTCTTCTTCTTCTTCTTCTTTTTCTTCTTCTTCATCATCTCCTCTTTCATCTTCTTCTTCTTCTTCTTCACCTTCTTCTTCTTCTTCTTCTTCATCTTCTTTTTCTTCTTCTTCTTATTCATCTTCTTCTTCTTCTTCTCCTGCTTCTTATTCTTCATCTTTTTTACTCCTTCTTCTCTATCATCTTCTTCTTCTTCTTCAATATCTTCTTCTTCTTCTTCTTCTTCCTCTCAATCTTCTTCTGCTATTTCTTCTTCTTGTTCTTCTTTTTCCTATTCTTCTTCTTCTTGTTCATCATCATCATCTTCTTCTTCTTCTTCATCTTCTTATTCTTCTTCTTCTTATTCTTCTTCTTATTATTATTATTATTATTATTATTATTAAATCTCCCTGTTTTTCTTCTTCACCTTCTTCTTCCTCATCATCTTCTTTTTACTCCTCTTCTTGTTCTCCTCCTTCTTCTCCTTCATCTTCAACTTCTTCTTCTTCTTCTCCTTCTTCTTCATCCATCTTCATCTTCTTCTTTTTCGTGTTGTTCCTCTTCTTGTTCCTCTTCGTCTTTTTCTTTTTCATTTTCTTCTTCTCCTTCTTCTTCCTCTTCTTCCTCTTCTTCTTAAATTTTTGTTTATTCTATTTCTTCTCCTTCTTCTTCTCCTTCTTCTCATTCTTCTTTTCCTTCTTTTTCTTCTTCTTCTCTTTCTTATTCTTCTACTTCTTCTTCTTCCCCTTCTTTGTGTTCTTCTTTATCACCTTTTTCTTCTTTTACTTCTTTGTCTTCTTCATCATCATCTTCTTCTTCTTCTATTTCTTCTTCTTCTTCTTCATTCTTTTCTTCTTCTTTGTTCAACTTCTTCTTCTTCTTCTTCTTCTTCTTCATTTTCATCTTCTTCATTGTCTGCTTCAACTTCTTCTAGTTCTTCTTCTCCTTCTTCTTGGTTTTCATCTTCTTCTTCTTCTTCTTCTTCTTCATCTACTCTACTTCTACTTCCACTCCTTCTCCTTCCTTTTTTTCTTTTTCTTCTTCTTCTTTTGTTTTCTTCTTCTTCTTCTTATACTATTACTACTTTTTCTTCTTTCTATTCTTCTTCTTCTTCTTCTTCACCTTCTTGTTCTTCTTCTTCTTCTTCTTCGCCTTTTTTGATTCTTTTTCATCATCTTCTTCTTCTTCCTCTTCTTCATCTTCCTCTTCTTTGTCTTCCTCTTCTTCATTTCTTCTTCTTCCTCTTCTTCTTCTTCTTCCCCTTCCCCTTCTTCTTCTACTTTTATTTCTTGTTTTTCTTCTTCTTCTTCCTCTTCTTCTCATTCGTCTTCTTCTTCTTCTTCTTCTTCTTCTTCTTCCTTTTCTTCTTCTTCTTCTTCTTCTCCTCCTCCTGCTGCTTCTTTTGCATCTTCTTCTTCTACCGCTTTGCCTTCTTGTTCTTCTTTTTTTCGTATTCTTCTTCGTCTTCGCCTTGTTTTTCTTCTTCTTCTTCTAATTCTTATCTTTCTTCTTCTCATTCTTCTTCGTCTCCTTGTTCATCTGCTTTTTCTTCTTCTTCTTCTTCTCAATTTTCTTCTTCTTCTTTTCCTTCTTCCTCTTCTTATTCTCATTCTTCTACTTCGTGTTCTTATTCATGCTCTTCTTCTTCTTCTTCTTCTTCATCTTCTTCTTCGTCTTCTTCTTCTTCTTCCTTCTTCTTCTTCTTTGTCTTCTTCTTCTTCATCGTCTTCTTATCTTCTTCTTCTTCTTCTTCTTCTTCTCCTTCTTCTCCTTCTTCTTCTTCTTCTTCTACTTCTTCGTCATCATCATCTTCTACTTCTTCTTTTCTTCTTCTTCTCCTTCATCATCTCCTTCTTCCTCTTGTTCTTCTTCTTCTTCTTCTTCTTCTAACTCTTCTATCTCTTATTATTATTATTATTATTATTATTATTATTATTTCTCTTCTTATTCCTCTTTTTCGTCTTCTTCTTCTTTGTCTCTTCTTCTTTTTCTTCATCTTCTCCTCCTTCTTCTTCTTCCTCTTCCTCTTCTTCTTCTTCTTCCTCTTCTTCTTCTTTCACTTCTTCTTCTTCATCTTCTTAATCTTTTTCTTCTTCCTCTTATTCTTCTTCTTCTTCTTCATGTTCTTCTATTTCTTCTTTGTCCTCTTCTTCTTCATCTTTTTCTTCTTCATCTTCTTCTTTTTGTTCTAGTTCTTCTACTACAACTTCTTCTTCTTCTTCTTTTTCTTCTTCTATTTCTTCTTCTTCTTCTTCTTCTTCTTCTTCTGCTTCTTCTTCTTCTTCTTTTTCTTCTTCTTCTTCAACTTCCTCTACTTCTCCTTCTAGTTCTCTAAATCCTTCTCTTTCTTTTCTTCTCCTTCTTCTTCTTCTTCTTCTTCTTCTTCTTCTACTCTCTCTTCTTCTCCGTCTTCTTCTTCTTCTTCTTCATTTTATTATTCTTCTACTTCTTCTCCTTCTTCTTCTCCATGTCCTTCTCCTTCTTCTTATTTCTCTTCTTCTTCTTCTTCTTCTACTTCTTTTTTTTACTTTCTCTTCTTCTTCATCTTCTTCTTCTTCATCTTCCTTCTCTTCTTCTACTACTCTGTCTTTTTCTCCTTCTTCTTCATCATCATCTTCTTCTTCTTCATTTTCTTCTTCTTCTACCTCTTCTTCTTCTTCTTCTTCAACTTTTCTTCTTCTTCTTCTTCTTCTTCTTCATCTTCATCTACTTTTTCTTCGTCTTCATCTTCTTTTTCTTCTTCTTCCTCTTCTAATTCTTCTTCCCCTCCTCCTCCTCCTTTTTGTCCTTCTTCTTCTACTCCTTCCTCTTCTTCTTCTTCTTCTCCTTCTTTTGCTTCTTCTTCTTCTTCTTCTTCTTCTCCTTCTTCTTTCTTCTCCATCTTCTTCTTCTTCTTAATCTTCTTCTTCTTCTTTTCCTTCTTCTTTTTCATCATCATTATCATCTTCTTCTTCTTCTTCTTCATCTTCTTCTTCTTATTCTTCTTCTTTGTCTTCTTATTATTATTCTTCTTCTTTTTTTGCTTCTTTGTCTTGATTTTCTTCTTCGTCTTCTTCTCCTTCTTCTTTGCCTTCTTCTTCATCGTCTTCTTCTTCTTTTTCTTCTTCTTCTTCTTCTTCTTCAATTACTACTTCATCATCTTCTTCTTTTCTTCTCCTTCTTTTGCTTCTTTTCTTCTTCTTCTTCCTCTTCTTTTTCATCTTCTTCTTCGTCTTCTTCTTATTCATCTTCTACTTCGTCTTCTTCTTCTTCTTCTTCTTCTCCTTCTTCCTCTCCTTCTTCTCCTTCTTTTATTACTTCTTTTTCTTCTTCTTCTTCTTCTTCTTCATCTTCTTCTTCTTCATCATCATCATCATCATCTTCTTCTTCTTCTTCTTCATCATTCTCTTCTTCTTCTTCTTGTTCTTTTTCATAATCATCTTCTTCTTCTACTATTACTACTCCGACTTTTTCTTCTTCTTCTTCTTCTTCTACTTGATTTTCTTCTTCATCTTTTTCTTCTTCTTCTTCTTCTTCTTCGTCTTCATCATCATCATCATCTTCTTCTTCTTCTTCTTCCTCTCTGTCTTCTCATTCTTTCCCTTCTTTTTCTTATCTTACTTCATCATCTTCTTCTTCTCCTGCTCCTCCTTCTCCTTCTTCTCCTTCTTCTTCTTCTTCTTTTTCTCCTTCTTCTTATTCATCTTTTTTCGTCCTTCCCCTTCTCCATGTTCTTATTATTATTCTTCTTCTTCT
>JAIUJO010000121.1:70000-77500 GCA_023846275.1 Vanilla planifolia | reverse complement strand
CCGAACCAAGCCCGCCGAGAGGAGCTCGGCTAGCGCTGGTCAACGGTCAAATCCACAGTGCCTGGCTAAGCCAAGCCCGCCCAAAGCCCGCCGAGAGGAGCTCGGCTAGGTCAAACTGCAGCGCGGTCAACGGTCAATGAACAATGCTTGGCTAAGTCAACCCGAACCAGGTGGTGAAGTCCCGGTCAAGGAAGGGGGGAGCCAGCCCCACAGAGGCTCGAAAGCTACAGGGCGCAAATTCTTTATAAAGCAATGCGCCAATTTTATTTCTGCAGTGTGGGACTAAAAATCCCACCTTATAACTTCGACAGGATCCAAAGGCGCAGATCAAGCCCGCCCAGATCCAACGGGCGAGAATTGTTTCCAACGGCTGCTTCGCAAGGTTAATCGGCGCCGTTCGTTCACCGCGCGGATCTAACGCTCCAGATCAAAATCGAACGGCCGTTTAATCGGCGCCGTTCATTCAGCCCCCAGATCCTACGCAAGGGATTAAATCGCGTAAACAGTAATCGCGAGATTTAATCCGTGTCTTTCGATTACGCGCTCGGATCCAACGCTCTGGATTAAGCCCGAACGGTAAAATGCGTAAATCAATCTGCGTCGTTCGTTTTTGGGGCCAGATCAGACGGTGGCTGCTTTCCGTCCGTTGCCCAAACGGCTAATTGATTTTTGGAGCCGTTGGGGGTGTTTTTATAGCTCAAATTTGAGCTCTATAAATAGGGAAAATTGATGTATTTTTCAGTTTAAACTTTTGCTAAATTTTCCAAAGATTTCAAATCTCAAAATTCGAGCAATCGAGCAAAAACGGTGCATCCAAGCTCGAAAAGCAAAGCGGCAAGAAGGCTATTGGAATTAGAGGTTTTTCAATTATTTCTCAATTTCTATCCCTCTAATTTGTCGATTGTGTGTGCCTCCTCTTTTCTTCTATTTCTCTTAAGTTATTTGCCAATTTTTCGTATTTTTCGTTTTGGGGCAAGGGCATCCCGGCAGTTGTGCTAAAGCCCCGGGTTTGAGTTGAGCCCGGTAAAAACTCAAGTAGGTTTGGGATTAGCCGTAGTAAAAATCCCAAGTAGGTTTGAGGTGAACCGTAGGAAAAACCTCACTTGTAATCGGTGAATTTAGTGGATTTTTCCCAACACCGGTTGGGGGTGGACGTAGACTCGTTTTTGAGTCGAACCACTTAAAAATTTGTGTGTTCCACTCTCTTTACTCTTGCTTAAAGGTTTTTAAGTTTAATTTCGAAATTCATAAAATTTTTAAATACACAATTCACCCCCCCTCTTGTGGGATTTCCTTAGCACGAAACACTTCATCTTCTTCTTCTTCTCCTTCTTCTTCTTCTTTTTCTTTTATTCTTCATCTTCTTTGCCTCTTTGTCTTCCTCTTCTACTTCTTTTTCTTCTTCTTCTTCTTCTTCTTCTTCTTCTTCTTTTTTCTACTTCTTCTTCACTGCGTTATTCTTCTTGTTCACCTTCTTCTTCTTCTTCTTTTTCTTTTCCTCTTCTTCTTTTCCTTCTTCTACTTATCCTACGTCGTCGTCTTCTTCTTCTTCTTTCTCTTCTTCTTTTTCTTCTTCTTCTTTTTCTTCTTCTTCTTTTTCTTCCGCTTACTCTTCTTATTCTTCTCCTTTTTCCTCTTCATCTTCTTCTTATTTTTCTTCTTCTTCTTCTTCTTCTTCTTTGTCTTCTTCTTCTTCTTCTTCTTCTTCTTCTTTTTCTACTTCTTTGTCTTCTTCTTCACCTTATTCTTCTTTTTCTTTTTATTCATTGTCATCTAATTCTTTAACTTCTTCGACTTCTTCTTCTTCTTCTTCTTCTTCTTCTTCTTCTTCTTCCTATTCTCCTTCTTCTCCTTCTTCTTCCTCTTCTTCTTCTTCTTCGCCTTCTTCATCATCATCATCTTCTTATACTACTTTGCTTTCTTTTTCTTCTTCTTCTTCTTCTTCTTCTTCTTATTCCACTTTTTGTTCTTCTTCATCTTGATGTCTTTCTACTTCTTGTTGTTCTTCTTCTTCTTGTTAATCTTCTTCCTCTTCTTCTTCTTCTTCCTTTTATTATTCATCTTCTTCATTGACTTCTTCTTCTTCTTTTTCTTCCTTTTCTTCTTCCTCTTCTTCTTCTTCTTCTTCTTCCTCATCTTCGTCATCATCTTCTTCTTCTTTTTCTTCTTCTTCTTCTTCTTTGTCTCTTCCTCCATCTTCTTCTTCTTCGTCTTAGACTTCTTGTTCTTCGTCTCCTTCTTCTTATTCTTCTTCTTATTCTTCTTCTTCTTCTTCTTCTTCTTCTTCTTCTCCTTCTTTTTTGTCTTCTTCTTCTTCTACTTCTTCTTCTTCGTCTTTGACTTCTTGTTCTTCGTCTCTTTCTTCTTATTCTTCTTCTTCTTCTTCTTCTTCTTCTTCTCCTTCTTTTTTGTCTTCTTCATCTTCTACTTCTTCTTCTTCCCCTCCTTCTTCTTCTTCTTCTTTTTCTTCTTCTTCTTCTTTTTCTTCTTCATCTCCTTCGACTACTTCTTCTTCTTCTTCATCACCATCACCATCATCGTCATCTTATTCCTTGTTTTCTTCTTCTTCTTCTTCTTCTTCTTGCTCTCCCTCTAGTTCTTCAACTTCTTTTCCTTTTTCTCCTTCTTCTCCTACTTCTTGATCTTCTTTTTTTTCTTCTTCTTCTTCTACATCATTTTCTTCTTCTTCTTCCTCTTATTCTTATTCTTATTCTTCTTCTTCTTCCTCTTCTCCTTCATTTTCTTCTACTTATTCTCCTTCTTCTTCTTCTTTGACTTCTTCTTCTTCCTCTTCTTCTTCGACTTCTTCTTTTTCTTCATTTTCTTCTTCTTCTACTTCTTCTCTTTCTTGAACTACATCTTCTTCTTCTTCTTCTTTTTCTTCATCTACTTCTCCTTCATTTTGTTCATTTTCATCCTCCTCTTCTTCATTATCCTCTTCCACTTATTTGTCTTCTCCTCCTTCTTCTTCCTATACTTCTTATTCTTCTCCTTCTTTCCTTCTTCTTCATCTCCATCTTTTCTTCTTTTCCAACATCTTCTTCTTCTTCTCATTTTTCTTCTTCTTCCTCCTCCCTCTCCTTTTTTTTCTTCTTCTACATCTTCTTCTTCTTCTACTTCGTTTTCTTCTTCCTCTTCTTCTTCTTCTTCTTCTTCTTTCTCTTCTTCTTCTCCATCTTCTTCTTTTTCTTCTTCTTCTTCTTCTTATTCTTATTCTTATTCTTCTTCTTCTCCTCCTCTTCTTGCATCTTCTTCTTCTTCATCTTCTTCTTCTTCTTCTCCTTCTTCTTCTTCTTCTTCTTCTTCTTCTTCTTCCTCTTCATCTTCTACTTCTTCCTCTTCTTCTTCTTCTTCTTTGTCTTCATTTTCTTCTTCTCCTCCTTCTTCTTCTCTTTCTCCTGCTTCTCCTTCTTCTTCTTCATCTTTTTCTTCCACTTCATCTTCTTTTTCTTCTTTTCTTCTTCTTCATCTTCTTCATTTTCTCCAACTTGTTCTTCATCTCCTTCTTCTTCTTCTTCATCTCTGTCTCGTTCTTCCTCTTCTTCTTCTTCTTTTTGTTCTTTTCTTCTTCTTCACCGTCTTCATTTTCACCTTCTTGTTCTTCATCTCCTTCTTCTTCTTCTTCTTTTTCTTCTCCATCTCCTTCTTCTTCTTCTCCTTCTTCTTCTTCTCCTTCTTCTACTTCTTCTTTTTCTTCTTCTTCTTCTTCTTCTTCACCTTCTTCTTCTTATTCTTCATCATCATCACCATCATCTTCTTCTTCTTCTCCTTCTCGTTCTCCTTCTCCTTCTGCTTCTCCTTCTTGTCCTACTTCTCCTTCTTCTATTCTTCTTCTTCTTATTCTTATTCTTCTTCTTCTTCTTCTTATTCTCCTTCTTTCTTCATCATCTTCTTCTTCTTCTACTACTACTTCTTGGCCTTTTTCTTCTTCTTCTTATTCTTCTTCTTTACCTTCTTCTTCCTTTTTTCCGATAATTCTACTTCTTCTTCTTTGTCTACTTATTCTTCTACTTCTTCTTCTTCATCTTCTTCTTTGTCTTCTTTTCCTTCTTCTTATTGTTCCTCTTGTTCTACTTCTTCCTCTACTTCTTCTTTGTGTTCTTCCTCTTCTTCTTCTCCATCTTCTTCTTCTTCTTCTTTTCCTCTTCTTCTTCTTCTTCTTCTTCTTCTTTGTCTTCTTTTTCTTCATCTTCCTCTTCTCCTCCTTCTTCCACCTCTTCAACATCTTCTTCTTCCTCTTCTTCTTCTTATTCTTTTTCTGTTTTTTCTTCTTATTCTGCTTCTTCTTCTGTTCTTCTTCGTCTTCTTCATCATCGTCATCATCATCATCTTCTTTTTCTCCTTCTACTTCTGCTTCCTCTTCTTCTTCTTCTTCTTCTCCTTCTCCTTCTTCTTCTTCTTTTCCTTCTTCCCGTTCTTCTCTTTCTCCTCCTGCTCCACCTTCTTCTTCTTCTTCTTCTTCTTTTTCTTCTTCATCATCTTTTTCTTCTTCTTTTTCTTCTACTTCTTCTTCTTCGTTTCCTTCTTCTTCTTTTCTTCTTTTTCTCCTTCTTCTTTTTCTTCTACTTTTTTGTCTTCATCAACCGTCTCTTCTTGTTCTTTATTATCTTCTTTTTTTTTTCTTCTTTTTCATCATCTTCCTCTTCTTCTTCATCTTCTTCTTCTTCCTCTACTTCTTCTTCTTCTTCTTCTTCTTCTTCTCGTCCTTCTTCTCCTTCTACTTCTTGTTATTGCTGTGCTTCTTCTTCTTCTTCTTC
Source organism: Vanilla planifolia (assembly GCA_023846275.1). Classification (NCBI taxonomy): domain Eukaryota; kingdom Viridiplantae; phylum Streptophyta; class Magnoliopsida; order Asparagales; family Orchidaceae; genus Vanilla; species Vanilla planifolia. The sequence continues at coordinate 72,743 of JAIUJO010000121.1, read as the reverse complement.
TCCTCCTCCTCCTCCTCCTCCTTCTTTTTCTTGTTGTTCTTCTTTTTCTTCTTCACCATCTTCTTCTTCTTCCTTTCTTCTTCATTTTATTCTTCTTCTTCCTCTTCTTCTTGTTTTACTTCTTCTTCTTCACCTTCTTCTTCCTTTTCTTTGTCTTCTACTTCTTCTTCTTCTTCCTGTTCTTCTTTTTCTTCTGCTTCTTCTTCTTCTTCTTGTTTTTATTCTTCTTCGTATCTTTTTCTTCTTCTTCTTCTTCTTTATTTCCTTCTTCTTCTTCGTAATCTTCTTCTTCTTCTCCTTCTTCTTTTTCATCTCTTTATTCTTTTTGTTCTTCATCTATATTTTCTTCTTCTTCATCTTATATTTCTTCTTCTTCTTCTTCTACTTTTTCGTCCTTATCTTCTTCCTCTTCCCCTTCTTCTTCTTCGTCTCCTTCTACTTCCCCTTCTTTCTCTTCTTCATCTTCTCCTTCTTCTTCTTCTTCTTTCTCTTCTTCTATTGCTCCTTCTTTTTCATCTTCAACTTCGTATTCTTCTTCTTCTTCTTCTTCTTCTTCTACTTCTCCTTCTTTTTCTTCTCCTTCCTCTGCTTCTTCTTCTTCTTCTTCTCCTTCTTCTTCCTCTTCTTCTTCTTCTTTGTCCATTTCTTCATCTTGTTCTTCTTCTTCTTCTTCTTACCCTTCATCTTCTTCCTCTTCTTTGCCTTCCTCTTCTTTGTCTCTTCTTCTTCTTCTTCTTCTTCTTTTTCTTTTTTTACCTAATCATCTTCTTCTTCTTCTTATTCATCATCTTCTTCTTCTTCTACTTCTTCTTCTTCTTCTCCTTGCATTTTTTCTTCTTCTTCATCTTCTTCTATTTCTTCTTCTCCTTCTTCTTCATCTTAAACTATGAGATCTTCATCTTCTTCTTCTCCTTCTTCTTCTTCTACTATTACTACTACTGCTTCTTCTTCTTCTTCTTCTTCATTTTCTTCTTTTTTTACGTTCTTCTTCTTCTTCTTCTTCTTCTTGTTCTTCTTTGTCTTCTCCTTCTTTTTCTTCTACTTCTTCTTCTTCTTCATGTTCTTCTCCCTCTTCTTCTTCTCCTTCTTCTCCTCCTCCTTCTTCTCCCTCTTTTCTTTGCCCTCCAATTCTTTTTCTTTTCCTTTTTCTTGTCCTTCTTCTTTTTCTTTTTCTTCTTCTACATCTTCTTTTCCTTCATCTACATCTTCTTCTTCTCATTCTTCGTCTTCTTCTTCTTCTTCTTCTTCGCCTTCTACTTCTTACCTTCTCCTTCATCTTCTTTGCCTTCTTCTTCTTTGTCATCTTTTCCTTCTTTTTCTTCTTCATCATCTTCTTCTTCATCTTCTTCTTCATCTTCTTCTTCATCTTCTTCTTCGTCTAATTCTTCTTCTTCGTCGTCTTCTTCTTATTCTTCTTTGTCTTCTTCTTATCTTATTCTCCTTCTTCTTCTTCATCAGCTTCCTCTTTTCTTCTTCTTCTTCTACTTTTAATTCTTAAGCTTCATTTTCTTCTTCTTCTACTTCTTGTTTTTCTTCTTCATCTTCTTCTTCTTCTTCCACATCATCATCATCTTCTTCTTCTGCCCCTTCTTCTTCTTCTTCTTCTTCTCCTTCTTCTCCTTCTTTTCCTTCTTCTTCCTCTCTTCTTCTTCCTCTTCTTCTTCTACTTTTTCTTCTTCTTCTTCTTCTTCTTCTTCTTGTTCCTCAACTTCTTCTTCTTCTTCTTTTTCTTCTTCCTCTTCTTCTTCTTCTACCACTTCTATAACTTCTCCTTCTACTTCTTCTTGCTTGCCTACTCCTTCTTCCACTTCTTCTTCTTCTTCTTCTTCTCCTCCTCCTCCTCCATCTCATTCATCTCCTTTTTCTTCTTCTTCTTCTTCGAATTCCACTTCTTCCTCCTCTTTCATCTTCTTTTTCTTCATCTACTTCTTGCTCTTCTTCTTTTTCTTTTATTTTTTCTTCTTCTTCCTCCTCCTCTTCTATTTCTTCTTCTTCTTCTTCTTCTACTACTACTACTTCTCCTTCTCCTTCTTTTTCTTCTTCTTCTTTGCCTTCTTCTTCTTCTTCATATTCTTCTTTTTCTCAATCTTCTTCTACTTCTTCTTCTTCTTTTGCTTCTTCTTCTTCTTCTTTGTCTTCTTCTTCTACTTCTACTTCTTCTTTTTCTAGGTCCTCTTCATCTTCTTCTTTTTCTTCTTCTTCTTCTTCTTCTTCTTCTTTGCCTTCTTCTACTTCTTCTTCTTCTTTGACTTTTTCGACTTCTTTTTCTTATTTGTCTACTTCTTCTTCTTCTTCTTCTTTGCCTTCTTCTTCTTATTCTTCTTCTTCGACTTTTTCGACTTCTTTTTCTTATTTGTCTTCTTCTTCTTCTTCCCTTTCTCTTCTTCTTCTTCCTTTTCTTTATCCTCTTCTTCTTACTCTTCTTCTTCTTCTTCTACTACTAATTCTTCTTCATCATCGTCTTCTTTTTCTTCTTCATTTTCTTCTTCTACTTCTTCTTCTTCTTCGTCTTCGTCTTGTTGGACTTTTATTTCTTCTTCTTTTAATACTTCTTCTTCATCACATTCTTCTTTTTCTTATTCTTCATCTTTTTCTTTTTCTTCTTCTTCTTCTACATCTTCTTCTTTGTCTTCTTCTTCTTCCTCTTTAACTTAATCTTCTTACTCTTCTTCTTCTTCTTCTTCATCTTCTTCTTCATCGCCTTCTTCATCTTCTTCTTCTGCTTCTTCTTCTTCTTCTACTA
>JAIUJO010000121.1:60000-65000 GCA_023846275.1 Vanilla planifolia | reverse complement strand
TTCTTCTTCTTCTTTGTCTTCTTTGTCTTCTTCATCTTCTCCTTCTTCTTCTTCATCTTTTTTTCTTATTCTTCTTCATCTTCTTCTGTTTCTTCTTCCTCTTCTTAATATTCTTCTCCTTCTTCTTCGTCTTCTTCTTCTTCTTCTTCTTCACCTTCTTCTTCTTCTTCTTCTTCTTCTTCTTCTACTACTTCTTCTTTTCCTCCTCCTCTTCCTCCTCCTCCTCCTCCTTTGCCTCCTTCAACTTCTTCTTCTTCTCATACTCTTTCCTCTTCTTCTTCTTCTTCTTTTTCTTCCTCTTCTTCTTCTTCTACTTCTTCTAATACTATATATTCTCTTTCTTCTACTTCTTCTTCTTCTTCTTCTTCTTCTCATTCTTCTTCTTCTTCTTCTTTGTCTTCATCTTTTTCTTCTTGCTCTTATTTTTCTTCTTCTTCTTTTTCTTCTTCTTCTTCTTCTTCTTTTTCTTTGTCTTCTTCTTCGTCATCATCTTCTTGTTCTTCTTTTCCTTCTTCTTCTTTTCCTTCTTCTTCTTTGTCTTCTTCTTCTTCTTCTTTTTCTTATTCTTCTTCTTCTTCTTCTTCTTCATCTTTTCATCTTCTTCTTATTTTTCTTCTTTATCTTCATCAACATCTTCTTCTTCTTCTTTTTCTTCTTCTTCTTCTACTTCTTTTTCTTCTTTTTCGTGTTCTTCTTCTTCTTCTTCATCTTCTTCTTCTCCATCATCTTCTTCTTCTTCATCTTCTTCTTCTCCTTCATCACCTTCTGCTTCTTTTGCTTCTTCTTCTTCTCCGTCTTCTTCTTCTTCTTCATATTCTTCTTCTTCTTCTTTCTCTTCTTCCCCTACTTCTTCTTCTTCTACTTCTTCTTATTCTTCTCATTGTTCTTCTTTTTCTTCTCCTTCTTCTTCTTCTTCTTCTGTTACTTCTTTTTCTTCTTCATTTTCTTACTATTCTCCTCCTACTTCTATTTCTTTTTCTTTTATTCTTCTTGTTCTTCTTCTTTTTAGTCTACTGGCTCTTCTTCCCCCTTCTTCATCTTCTTCTTCTCCTTCTTCTTCTTCTTCTTTTCTTTTCTTCTTCTTCTTCTTCTTCTTCTTGTTGTTCATCCTCTTCGTGTTCTTCTTCTTCTTCTTCTTCTCCTTCTCTTTCTTAATCATCTTCTTCTTCTTCTTCTTCTTCTTCTTCTTCTTCGTGATCTTATTCTTCTTCTTCTTTGTCTAATTGTTTTTCTTCTTCGTTTCCTCCTATTAATCTTCTTCTTCTTCTTCTTCATCTTCTTCTTCGTCTTTTTTTTCATCTTCTTCCTCTTCTTCTTCTTCTTCTACTTCTTCTTCTTCTTCTAAATCTTCTTCTTCTTCTACTTGTTCTACTACTTCTTTATCATCATCATCTTCTTCTTCTTCTTATTTTTCATCTTCTACCTCACCTATTTTTTCTTCTACATCTTCTTCTTCTTCTTCTTCCTCATCTTCTTCTTCTTCCTCTTCTTCTTCTTCTCCTCATTGTTTTTCTTCTTCACCTTCCTCTTCTTAGACTTCCTCTACTTTTTCTATTTCTTCTTCTTCTTCTACTTCTTGTTCTTCTTCTTCTCCCTCTTCTTCTTATTTCTTCTCATTCTTCTTCTTTTTCTTCTTCTCCTTCTTCTCCTTCTCCTTCTTCCCTTTCTGATTCCTCTTCTTCTCCTTCTTCTTCTTTTTCTATTTCTTCTTCTTCTCGTCCTTCTTCTACTTTTTGTTTTTCTTTTTCTTCTTCTTCTTCTTCCTCTTCCTCTTCTTCTTCTTCTTTTTCTACTTCTTATTCTTCTGCTTCTTCTCTTCTTTTACTATTACTACTGCTATTACTACTTTTTCATCTTTCTTTTCTTCTTCTTATTCTTCTTCATCTTCTCCTTCTCCTTCTCCTTCTCCTTTTCCTTCTTCTTCTCATTCTTCTTCTTTCTTCTTTGAATTCTTTAACTTATTATTGTTCTTCTTCTCCTTCTTATTCGTCTTCTTCTTATTCTTTTTCCTTCTTCTTCTTCTTCTTCTACTTCTTCTTGTTCTTCTTCTTCTTCTTCTTCTTCCTTCCTCTTCTTCTTCTTAACCTTACCCTTTTTCTTCATCTTCTTCTTCTTCTTCTTCATCTTTTTCTTCTTCTTCCATGGCTTTTTCTTCTTGATCTTTTTCTTCTTCTTCTTATTCTTATTCTTATTCTTATTCTTATCCTTCTTCTTCTTCTGCTTCTTCTTCTTCTCCTTTCTTCTTCTCCTCCTTCTTCTTCTTCTTCTTTTACTTTGACTTCTTTATCTTCTTCTTCTCCTTCGCCATTCTCTTCTTCTTAATCAACTTCTTCTTCTTCTTATTCAACTTTCTCTTCTTCTTTTTCTTATTCTTCTTGTTCTTCTTTTGCTTCGTCTTCTTCTTCTTCTTCGTCTTGTGCTTATTTTTCTTACTACTTCTTCTTCCTCTTCTTCGACTTCTTTTTCTTCTTCTTCTTCTTCTTCTTCTTATTCTTCTTGTTCTACTTCTTCTTCTTCCTTGTCTAGTTCTTCTTCTTCTTCTTCTTCTTCTCCTTCAGCTTCTTCTCCTTCTTCTCCTTCTCCCTCTTCTTCTTCTTCTTCTTCTTCTTCTTCTTATTCATCTTCTTCTTATTCGTCTTCTTCCTAATATTAATTTACTTCTTCTTCTTCTACTTCTTCTTCTTCTTCTTCTTCTACTTCTTCTTCTTCCTCCTCTCTTCTTCTTCATCATCATCATCTTCTTCTTCTAATTCTTATTCTTCTTCTTCTTCTTCAACTTCTTGTTCTTTTTCTTCTTCTTCTTCTTCTTAACCTTCATCTTCTTTCTCTTCTGTGACTTGTTCTTCTTCGTCTTCTTCTTCTTCTTGCACTTCTCTCCTCCTCCTTCTTCTTCTTCTTCTTCTCCTCCTCCTCCTTCTTCATCTCATTCTTTTTCTCCTTCCTTGTCACCTTCATCTTCTTCTTCTTCTTCTTCCTCTTCTTCTTCTTCTAACTCTTCTTTCTTCTTCTTCTTCTTCGCCTTCTTCTACTTCTGCTTCTTCTCTTTCTTCTGCTTCTTCTTCTTCTCCTTCTTCAAATTTTTCATCATTTTTCTTCTTTTTTTTTCTTCTTCTCCTCCACCTCCTTCTACTTCTTCTTTTTCTTGTTGTTATGGTTCTACTTCTTCTTCTTCTTTCTTTGCTGCTTCTTGTTCTTTTTCGACTCCTTTTTCCACTTCTTCAACATCTCCTTCTTCATCTTCTATTTCTGCTTCTTTTTTTCTTTTTCCTCTTCTTCTTCTTATTATTATTATTCTTATTCTTATTCTTCTTCTTTTTGCTTCATCTTCTACTACTTCTTCTTCTTGTTCTTCTTCTACTATTTCTTCTTCTTCTATCTTCATCTTTATCTTCTTCTTCCTCATCTTCTTCTTCGTCTTCTTCTTCATCTCGTCTTCTCCTTCATCTTCTTCTTTTTCTTCCTCTTCTTTTTCTTCTTCTTCTTGTTCTTGTTCTTCTTCTTCTTCTTCTTTTTCATGTTCTTCTTCTATTTCTTCTTCTTCTTCTTCTTCTTCTTCTTCCTCTTCCACTTCTCCTTCTTCCACTTCTTCTTCTTCTTTTCGTTCTTCTTCTTCTTCTTCTTCTTCTTCTTCTTCTTCTTCTCCTTCTTCATCTCTTTCTTCTTCTTCTTCTTCTTCATCTACTTCTTGTTCTTCTCCTACTTCTTCTTCTTCTTCTTCTTCTTCTTCATTTGCCTTCTTCTCCTTCTTCATCATCTTCTTCTTCTTCTTTGTCTTTGCCTTCTTCTTCTCCTTCATCTTATTCTTCTTCTTTTCCTTTTTCTTCTGCTTCTTCTTCTTCATCATCATCTTCTTCTTCTTCTCCTCCTCTTACTTCTTCTTCTTTTTCTTCTTTTTTATCTTCTCCTTTTTCTTCTTCTTCTTCTCCTTCCTTTTCTCCTCCTTCTTCTTCTTCTTTATCTTCTTCTGCTTCTTCTTCTTCTTCCTTTTCTTCTTCTTTTTCTTCTTTTTTCTTCTTCTTCTTTTTCTTCTTCTTCTTTTTCTTCTTCTTCATTTTCTTCTTATTCTTCTGTCTCCTCTACTAAATTTTCTTCATCTTCTTCTTCTACTTCTTCTTTTTCTTTTTCTTCTTCTTCTTCTCCTTCTTCTACTTCTTCTTCTTCCTCCTCTTCTTCATCTTCTTCTTCTTCTTCTTCTTCATCTTTTTTCTTCTTCTTCTTCTTCTTCTATGACTTCTTATTTTTCTTAGTCTTCTTCTTCTTCATCTTCTTCTTCCTCATCATCTTCTTTTTCTCCTTCTTCTTCTTTATCTCCTTCTTCTTCTTCTTCTACTTCCTTTTTTTTCTTCTTCAAGTTCTTCTTCTTCTTCTTATTCTTCATCTTATTGTTCTTCTTCTTCCTCTTCTTCTTCTTCTTCTTCTTCTTCTTCTTCATTTCCTTCCTCTTCTTCTTCATATTCTTCTTTTTGTTTTTCTACTTCGTCTTCTTCATCTTCTTCTTCTTGTTCATATTCTTCTTCTTCTTCTTCCTTTTTCTCTTCTTCTTCTTCTACTTCTTCCTCCTCTTCTTTTTCTTCTTCTTTTTTTCGGTCTCTCCTTTCTTCTTCTTACTCTTCTTCGTCTTACTCTTCTTCGTCATACTTTTCTCCTTCTTCTGCTACTTCTTCTTCTTCTTCTTGATCTTCCTCTTCATCATCATCATCATCTTTTTCTTCTTCTTCTTCTTCTTCATCATCTTCATCATCTTCTTCTTCTTCTTCTCCATCTCCTCTTCCTTCTACTCCTTGTTCTTCTCCTTGTTCCTCCTCTTCTTCGTCTTCTTCTTCATCTCCTCCTCCTCGTCCTCCTCCTTCTTCTTCTCCTTCTCCTTCTTGTTCTCTTTTTTTCTCTTCTTCTTCTTCTCCTTCTCCTTCTTGTTCTCTTTTTTCCTCTTCTTCTTCTTCTTTTTCTTAACCTTTTTCTTCTTCTTCTTTTGAACTCCTTCTTTGTCTTCTTTTGAACTT
>JAIUJO010000121.1:35000-55000 GCA_023846275.1 Vanilla planifolia | reverse complement strand
TCTCCTTTTCCTTCTTCTTCTCGTTCTTCTTTCGGTTCTTCTCCTTTTTTTCTTCTTCTTATTCTTATTTTTCTTCTCCATCCTCTTCTTTGTCTTCCTCTTCTTCTTCTTTGTCTTCTTCTTCTTCGACTTCTTCTTCAGTATCTTCTTCTTATTATTCTTCCTTGCCTTCCTCTTCTATGTCTTTCCCTTTTTCTTCTTTGTCTTCTTCTTCTTTGTCTTCATCTTCTTCTTCTTCTCCTTCTTCTTCTTCTTTTTCTGCTTTTTCTTATACTTCTCCTACTTCTCTCCTTCTCCTTCTCCTTCTCCTTTTCCTTCTTCTTCTCGTTCTTCTTCTTCTTCTTCCTATTCTTTTCTTTGACTTTTTTAACTTATTATTCTTCTTCTTCTCCTTCTTGTTCGTTCTTCTTCATCATCATCATCATCATCTTCTTCTTCTTCTTCTTCTTCTTCTTCTTCCCCCTCTTCTTCTTAACCTTACCCTTTTTCTTTTTCTTCTTCTTTTTCATCATCTTTTTCTTCTTCTTCCATGGCTTTTTCTTCTTTTTCTTCTTCTTCTTATTATGATTATTATTATTATTATTATTATTATCCTTATTTTTATTCTTCTCCTTCTTCTTCTTCTTTTTCTTCTTCTTCTTCTCCTTCTTCCTCTTTTACTTTGACTTCTTTATATTCTTCTTCTTCTTCTTCTTCTTCTACTTCGTCTTTCTCTTCTTCCTAATCATCTTCTTCTTCTTATTATTCATCTTTCTCTTCTTCTTTTTCTTAATCTTCTTGTTCTTCTTTTACTTTGTCTTCTACTTCTTCTTCATCTTGTACTTCTTTTTCTTACTTCTTCTTCTTCTTCTTAATCTTCCTCTTCTTATACTTCTTTTTCCTTATCTTCGTCTTCTTCTTCTTCTTCTTCTTCTTTGTCTAGTTCTTCTTCTTCCTCTTTTTGTTCTTCTTCTTCTTCTTCTCCTTCTACTTCTTCTCCTTCTTCTTCTTCTTCTTTTTCTTCTTCTTCTTCTTCCTCTTCTTCTTCTTCTTATTCATCTTCTTCTTATTCTTCTTCTTCTTAATATTATTTTTCTTCTTCTTCTTCTTCTTCTACTTCTTCTTCTACTTCTTCTCCTTCTTCTTCTTCTTCTTCTTCTTCTTCTTCTGATTCTAAGTCTTCTTCTTCTTCTTCTTCTTCTTCATCTTCTTGTTCTTTTTCTTCTTCTTCTTCTTCATCTTCTTGTTCTTTTTCTTCTTCTTCTTCTTCTTCTTAACCATCATCTTCTTTCTCTTCTTTGACTTGTTGTTGTTGTTCTTCTTCTTCTTCGACATTTTCTTGTTCTTGTTCTTCTTCTTCTTCTTCGTATTTTCCTTCTTCTTCTTCTTCTTCTTCTTCTTCCACTTCTTCTTCTCCTTCTTCTTCATCTCATTCTTTTTCTCCTTCCTCTTCACCTTCATCATCATCATCTTCTTCTTCTTCTTCATCATCTTCTACCTCTTCTTCTTCTTCTACTTCTTCTACTACTTCTACTTCTTCTCCTTCTTCTCCTTGTTCTTCTTCTCCTTCTTCTAATTGTTCATCATATTCTTCTTCTTTTTCTTCTCCTCCTCCTTCTGCTTCTTCTTTTTCTTGTTGTTATGGTTCTACTTCTTCTTCTTTGTCTGCTTCTTCTTCTTGTTCTGTTTCTACTTCTTTTTGTTCTTTTTCTTCTTTTTATTCTTATTCTAATTCTTATTTTTATTCTTATTCTTCTTCCTTTTCTTCATCTTCTACTTCTTTTTCTTCTTCTTCTTCTTCTATTACTTCTTCTTCTATCTTGAACTTCATCTTCTTCTTCCTCATCTTCTTCAATTTCTTCTTTGCCTTCTTCTTCGTCTTCTTCTTCATCTCCTTCATCTTCCTCTCTTTCTTCTTCTTCTTCTTTTTCATCTTCTTCTTCTTCCTCTTTGTTTTCTTGTTGTTGTTGTTGTTGTTGTTGTTCTACTTCTTCTTCTTTTTCTTCTTATTCTTCTTCTTCTTCTTCTATTTCTTCTTCTTCTTCTTCTTCTTCTTCTTCCTCTTCTTCTCGTTCTCTGTCTTCTTCTTCTTCTTCCTCTTCCTCTTCTTCATCTTCCACTTCTTCGTCTTACTTCTCCTTCTTCCACTTCTTCTTCTTCTACTACTTATTTTCATTCTTCTTCTTCTTCTTCTTCTTCTCCTCCTCCTCCTCCTCCTTCATCTCCTTCTTCTTCTCCTTCTTCTTCTTCTACTTCTTGTTCTTCTTCTTTGGCTTCTTCTCCTTCTTCTTCATCAACTTCTTCTTCTTCTTTGTCTTTTCGTTCTTCTTCTCCTTCGTCATCTTATCCTTCTTCTTTTGCTTCTTCTTCTTCTTCTTCTTCTTCATCTTCTTCTTCTTCTTCTTCTTCTCCTTCTACTTCTTCTCTTCTTCTTTCTCTTCTTTTTCGTCTTCTTCTTCTTTTTCTTCTTCTTCTTCTACTTCTTCTTCTTTATCTTCTTCTGCTTCTTCTTCTTTCTCTTCATCTTCTTCTTCTTCTTTTTCTTCTTCTTCTTCTTCTTCTTCTTTGATTTCTTCTACTTAACTTTCTTCAACTTCTTCTTCTTCTTCTGTTTCATTTTCTTCTTCTTCTTCTCCATCTTCTTCTTCTTCTTCTTCCTCTTCTTCGTCTTCTTCTTCTTCTTCTTCTTCTTCTTCTATGACTTTTTCTTTTTCTTAGTCTTCATCTTCTTCATCTTCTTCTTCTTCTTCTTCCTTTTCTTCTTCTTCTTCTTCTTCTTCATCTCTTTCTTCTTCTTCTAGTTCTTTTTCTTCCTCTTATTCTTCTTCTATTGTTCTTCTTCTTCTTGTTCTTGTTCTTCTTCTTCTTCTTCCTCCTTTCCTTCTTCTTCTTCTTCTTTTTCATATTCTTCTTGTTGTTTCTCTACTTCGTCTTCTTCATCTTCTTCTTCTTCTCCTTTTCCTCTTCTTATTCTTCTTCTTCTACTTCTTCTTCCTCTTGTTTTTCTTCTTCTTCTTTTTCTTCGTCTCCCCTTTCTTTGTCCTTACTCTTCTTCGTCATACTCTTCTCCTTCTTCTGCTTCTTCTTCTTCTTCTTCTTCTTCATCATCATCATAATCATCTTCTTCTTCTTCTTCTTATACCTCTTTTTTTCTTCTTCATCATCATCATCTTCTTCTTCTTCTTCTTATACCTTTTCTTCTTCTTCATCTTCTTCCTCTTCTTCTTCACCACCTCCTCTTACTTCTGGTCCTTGTTCTTCTCCTTGTTCTTCCTCTTCATCTTCTTCTTCTCCTCCTCCTCCTCCTCCTTCTTCTTCTTCTCCTCCTTTTTGTTCTCTTTTTTCCTCTTCTTCTTTTTTCTTAACCTTTTTCTTCTTCTTCTTTTTATATCCTTCTTCTTCTTTTTCTTAGATTTCTTCTTCATCTACTTCTACTTCTTTTTTGTCTTCTTCTTCTTCTTCATAATCTTCTTCTTCTCCATCTTCTCCATCTTCTTCTTCTTCTTCTACTTCTTCTTCTTCCTCTTCTTCTTCTTTGTTTTTTTCTTATTTGTCTTCTTTGTCTTCTTTTTCTTCTTCATCTTACTATTCATTGTCTTCCCTTGCTTTTTCTTCTTCTTCTTCATCTTCCTCTTCTTCTTCTCATCCTTCTTCTTCTTCTCCTTCTTCTTCTTCTTCTTTGTGTTCTACTCTTAGTTTTGCATCATCTTCTTCTTCTTCTTCATCATTTCCTTCTTGTCCTTCTTCAACATATTCTTCTTCTTTTTCTCCTACTTCTTCTTCTTCTTCTTCTCCTTCCTCCTTCTTCTCCATCTTCTTCTTCTTCTTCTTCTTCTTCTTCTTCTTCATCTTCTTCTTCTTCATCATTATCATCTTAATCATCATCATCATCATCTTCTTTTTCTTCTTCTTCTTCTTCTTCTCCATCTTCTTCTTCTTCTTCTTCCTCTTCTTCGTCTTCTTCTTCTTTTTCTTATTATTCTTCTTCTTCTTCTATGACTTCTTCTTTTTCTTAGTCTTCTTCCTCTTCTTCGTCTTCTTCTTCTTTTTCTTATTATTCTTCTTCTTCTTCTATGACTTCTTCTTTTTCATGCCATATTGTTTCGTCTCTTTCTTTGGCATATTGTACCATATTATTTCTTTCCTTTTTAGTTGTCATGCAAAAGAAAGAAACATCAACATATAGAACAACCAAACACCATGTAACTAAAAGAAAATCATGTAAAAAAAAAAATACATAGTAATGTGCTACATCACAGGGTTAGGAATCTATCTACCTCAATTTGCTGTACCAACTGTCTTACTCACTTCTGCTTCTTCTTGATGTCCTACAAGCCCGTAAAATACAACAATAATTAATTTAAATATGCTTATTAGTCAAAACTGCTTTCTAAAAGCTTTCCCAAACACACCCTAAAATAATCCAAAAAGATGGGCTTACGCGGCACTGAACCGCCGCTGGACCGCGCGCGCACGCTCGGCGTTGGACCGCCCGCGTAGAAAAGCTTTCTAAAAGCTTTTCCAACCGGCATTTTTCCCAAAATTTCCTTTCGCGGTGCTGGACCGCCCGCTTCCAGAACCGCTGGACCGCGCGCTTCTCGGCGCTGGACCGCGCGTGCTCGGCGCGAAGGACCGTGCGTGCTCGGCGCTGGACCGACGCTCGGCGCGCTGAAACCCCGTGCCCTTGGCGCTGGACCGCGTGCCTCGGCATCCGGTTCAGCAGCGTAACCCGGTCCAGAGCCTGGACCGGTTCACGTCGCTTCCCCCTCTCTCTGTCTCGCGTCCGGCGAATCCGAAATTTTTCGCCGGCGCTGGATCGGCCGTTTCATATGCTAAACCGATAGAATATGGCTCGGCTTCCGCCTCTCGATCTCCCTCGCTCACCAGAAAATTTTACACAACCCCGACGACAGAAATTTATTTCGTACCTTATGGAAAATTAAATCGTCGCACTCTGCCACCTCTTCGCCGGCGCTTTTCGCAGAATTGCTTTTCAAAACGCACCTGGCTCGGCTTTTATAGACGCGCTTATCCGTCGGTTCGTGAACCGCGTTTTGCAGAAAACCCCCTCTAAATTTTATATTTGCAAATATATCCTCCGCCAATCGGATTTGAACTAAGCCGACATTTAAAATTTACAGATCTATCCTCTACGTTACAAATTTATCTCAAATCTTCAAAAATTCATAATTTATTCATTAGAGCTCCGAAAATTACAAATTAAACATCGTTGGATTCGTCTCACGGAGCTCTTTCTATAAAAAATATAAAAATACAAATAAGAGAAAATTAGGGCTGTTACAATCTTCCCTCCTTACAAAAATTTCGTCCCGAAATTTAGAACAGTTCTGGATACCGATTGATCATGTCTGTCTCTACTTCTCATATAGCTTCTCTTTTTGTTTGATCGTGCCAGAAAACTTTAACCATAGGAATAACTTTGTTTCTTAGCTTTTTCTCTTTTCGATCAAGGATCCTCACTGGTTTTTTCTGGATAAGTCAGTTCTTTCTGAATTTCGATGTCTGGATCTATATAATTCACCACATGGGAGGGATCTGGAATGTATCTCCTTAAAACTGAGATATGAAAAACATTATGTACTCCTGCCAACTGAGGAGGTAATGCTAACCGATATGCCACTTGTCCAACCCTTTCTAGTATTTGAAAAGGACCAATGAATTTAGGTTTTAATTTTCCTGCCTTTCCAAACCTGATGATACCTTTTGTTGGACTTACTTTAATAAATACATGCTTCCCCTCTTCAAATTCGATCATTCGGTGTTTGATATCATAGTATTTCTTTTGTCTGTCCTGAGCTGCTTTCATTCTTCTTTGAATGGTTTTGATCTTTTTAGTTACTTCTTCCACAAATGCAGGACCCATCAAACTTCTTTCCTTCCCTTCGTTCCAACATAAAGGTGATTGACATTTTCTACCATAAAGTGCTTCATATGGAGCCATTCCAATGCTAGACTGATAACTGTTATTATAGGCAAATTCTACCAGCGGCAAGTGACTTTCCCAATCTCCTCCAAAATCTAAAATACAAAGTCGTAGTAAATCCTCCAAAGTTTTTATAGTTCTTTCTGATTGACCATCTGTTTGAGGATGGAAGACTGTACTGAACTTTAAACTTGTACCAAAAGCTTGATGTATACTCTTCCAAAAGTGAGAAGTGAATTTAGGATCTCTATCAGAGATAATAACCTTTAGTATCCCATGCAACTTGACAATTTGTTTTACATATTCTTGAGCTAATTTTTCAACAGTATAAGTTGTCTTTATAGCAAGAAAATGAGCAGTTTTTGTCAGCCTATCCACAATTACCCAAATCGCGTCATGACCTGCAGGTGATCTTGGCAATCCAACTACAAAATCCATTGCCACTTCCTCCCATTTCCATTCTGGTACCGGTAATGACTGTAGCAATCCTCCAAACTTTTGTTATTCTCCTTTGACTTGCTGGCAAATTAAACACCTTTGAACCCAATTAACCACATCTTTCTTTAACCCTGGCCACCAGTATTGTTGTCTCAACTCTTGATACATTTTATTCTCTCCTGGATGTATGGAATATCGAGAGTTGTGAGCTTCTTTTAGTAGTAATTCTTTGAGTTGCTGATGTGTTGGAATACATAATCTATCTTGAAATCGAAGTAGACCCTCCTTATCTAATTTAAATTCAGAGACTTGTTCTTCGTGGACCTTTTGAATTATCTTTTGTAGTTCTGGATCTTCAGCCTGGTCTTCTTTAATTGACATCAACCAATCTGGTCTTACAGATAAGTGAGCTAGCAATATCATATTTCTTTGTATTTCAGATTCCAATTGTAATTTGTCCATCTCAAAGATCACTTGTCTTTCTTCTGGAATAGTAGTTAATAAACTATTAGCACTAGCCTTTCTACTGAGAGCATCTGCCACCACATTTGCTTACCTGGATGATATGTGATTTCCACATCATAATCTTTAATAAATTCCAACCATCGTCTTTGCCTAAAATTTAATTCCTTTTGAGTGAAGATATATTTTAAACTTTGATGATCAGTAAATATCATACATTTAACTCCATATAAATAATGTCTCCCAATTTTTAAAGCAAAAATGATAGTTGCTAACTCCAAATCATGCACAAGATAATTCTTTTCATGTGTTTTAAGCTGTCTAAACGCATAAGCTATTACCTTGTGATGTTGCATTAATACACATCCTAGCCCTTGCAATGAGGCATCACTGTATATTTGATAACCTTCTGTTCCTTCTGGCACTGCTAGAATTGGAGCTGTAGTTAATTTCTCTTTCAGTATTTGAAAGCTATTTTCACAAGCTGCATCCCATTAAAATTTTGTAGTCTTCCGTGTTAAATTGGTTAACGGTGTGACAATTTGAGAAAAACCCTTGACAAATTTCCTGTAATATCCAGCTAATCCCAAGAAGCTTCTGACCTCCGTCACTGTTGTGGGTCTTGGCCACTCGATGATTGCTGAAATCTTTTGTGGATCCACAGAAATTCCTTCTGCACTGACAACATGTCCCAAAAAAATGACTTTGGATAACCAAAACTCACATTTCGAGAATTTGGCATATAATTGGTTTTCTCTCAAAGTCTGTAGTGTTAAATGCAAATGTGTACCATGTTCTTCTAAGGATTTTGAATAAATCAGGATATCATCAATAAAGACAATGATAAAATGGTCCAAATATTTCTTGAACACTCGATTCATTAAATCCATAAAAGTTGCTGGTGCATTAGTTAGCCCAAAAGGTAGTACTAAGAATTCATAGTGTCCATACCTGGTTCTGAAAGCTGTCTTTGGAACATCTTCCTGCTTGATTTTTAACTGATGATATCCAGATCGCAAATCAATTTTTGAAAATACAACTGCTCCATGTAACTGATCAAACAACTCATCAATCCGAGGCAAAGGATATTTGTTCTTGATGGTGATTTTATTGATTTCTCGATAGTCCACGCACATACGAAGACTACCGTCCTTCTTTTTCACAAATAAGATAGGTGCTCCCCATGGAGAGACACTTGGCCTAATAAATCCTTTGTCTAATAATTCTTGTAGTTGTATTTTAAGTTCTTGTAGTTCAGTAGGTGCCATACGATAAGGAGATTTTGAAATTGGCTCAGCACCAGGAATCAATTGAATTTCAAATTCAATTTCTCTATTTGGGGGTAACTCTGATAGTTCCTCTGGGAAGACATCCAAATATTCTTTAACTATTGGTACTTCTGAGGGTTGACCAAATTGTCTATCCAAGTCCACAATGGAGACAAGACATCCAGCATATCCTTTCTTTAATAATTTCTGAGCTTTGAGCATAGTTATGATAGGAATTTTTCTCCCTTGGCCAAAGTAGATTAACTTATCTTCTCCAGGGATTGGGATTTCAATTCTCTTTTCATAACAATCTATTTTTACTTTATGCTCGAACAGCCAATCCATGCCAAGGATTATGTCAAATTCTGTCAGAGGTAAGATGTGTAGCAATACTGAGAATTGTTTTCCTCTGATGTCTATCTCATCTTCAATAAAATTTTCTACACTGATACTATTTCCATCCGGCATTTTGACTACTAATAGATCTTTCATGGAGTGTAATATGGCATTTATTCGTCTTGATGTAGTGATGGATATAAAGGAATGTGAAACACTAACATACCTATATAATGATATTAGTAGAGTGCATTAATGAATATAATAGAATAAGAGGCTCCAAAATCAAAGAGTATATGTAAAAAAAATTTGTGTAACACGAGCATACCTATAATAACATCAGTAGAGTGTGGAGCATCTTGCTGAGTGATCGAATAAATACGTGCCTGACCTCCCCTTCCTGTTGCTCCACCTCTAACCACAGCACCTGAAGTTGTCGCCGCGGCCTCTACCTCGACTTGCATCCTCTCTACCTCCACTGGTTGAAGCACTGACATTTTTCAATTCAAATAACTTTGGGCAATCTCGAGCAAAATGCCCTAGTTCTTCGCATATGTAACATCTGACTGGTCGGATAGACTCTGATCTGCATTCTCCCATATGCCATTTTCCACATTTCACACATCTACTCGTCCCATTTGAACGCCAACTAGTTCTGCTAGTACTCGGTCCATATGGTCTGAACCTACTAAATCTTGAATGAGTGGACGTTTCTTCTCTTGAAAAACTCGGACTACCTCATTTTCCTGTGAATTTGAATTTAGACTTTAGAGGATCAATTCTTTTCTTCTCTTCCTCTTTGCTAGTTGCCAACAAACTGAGTTCGAGCTCAACCGTGCGGGCATGCTCCAGTAACTCCACATAGTTTGTTGTTCGAACGGCTACTAAAGCTGCCCGAATTTCGTCCCGTAAACCTCGTCGAAACATGTAGCATCGTTGTTCTTCAGGTGTTACTAACTGGGGTACATATTTAGCTAAGTGGGAGAATTTGATTTCATATGCAGTAACTGATAGTTTTTCTTACCTGAGATTATTCAATTCTTCCTTCATTTTGGCTTTGATTGACAGAGGCATATACCATTGCTCAAATTCTGTTGTAAAATCTTCCCAAGAAATGTCTTTCATTGGTTTGCTAGAAAATCGAAGCCGATGTCGAGAACTCCACCACAATCTGGCAGCATCTTTGAGTACCAAAACTGCCAAGGCCACTTTTCTATCATCCGAGCAAGATATCCCTTCAAAGATAATATTCATTTGCTCTAGCCAATTTTCAGCAATCATGGGATCCTCTTCCTCAGCAAAAGAAGGAGGGTGCATTCGTTGAAATTGGTCAACTACCAAGTCAATCAATGCCTCTTCTCTATGACTACTAGTACCTCCAATGGATCGCAACAAAGAAACTAAGGTTTGCGCTAATTCTTGTTGTGCATCTCCTTGCTGCTTTCTTTCTTGATCCTTCTCTATACTTTCAGATGTAGATCTTTCCATGTCTGAAGTTTATTGCAATCCTGTAAAACTACATAAGTTATTTGACAACTAATGCCTAAGTGAGAATTTACACTAAAAAGGCAAATGCATATGCTGTGCTGGTGTCCTCACTCACATTTCCCACCTATTCCTGAACCAAAGCTCTGATACCACCTAGTCAAGCCCCCACCGACATCAATACCACTAGATCACAAAATGAACATCAGAGTCACGAGATACAATATCTAAGTGAGGACAAATAAACAAACCATAGGTGGGGACCCGACGGTAAGACAAACACTAACTCAAAATCCAAAGTATATATATAAAGACATGTTTTTAAACATTTAATCACACTAAAATTTTCCCTCTCACACATCTCTTGGAAAGGGCTCTCCTGTAACAGCATCATTCCCAGTTCTCGGTGCAGTGATTTCATGACCTGTGATGTAAGCACTAAATGAGATTTTATAAATCTCAGTAGATAAATTCACATAATTAACCAAGGAAATAAAAGGCATAACAAATACCATTAACAGTAAAGATGAATGTCATACATACATATAAGGTAATGCCCAATGAAAACCATAAAAGAAATGCAAGTTCCTTATATTGTGCTTATTACCGGGCCCAATTCCCTTTGACGCATTATCCTCTGGATCCAATCATCAATGACTGTCCTCTAGTCGGCATCCAACCAAGCACATAACACTAGGCAGATATCTGATCCGAAGATCGATACCCTGCGATCCAACACGCTGAGCCTAGTGCCACCAGGCAGGTATGGTACCATACCCTGCGATCCAACACGCTGAGCCTGGTGTAAATCATCATGGAGTCATAGCACATAACACTAGGCAGATATCTGATCCGAAGATCGATACCCTGCGATCCCACACGCTGAGCCTAGTGGTGAGGATAATGTTCTCTGGGAATCCATTTTTTTTTTTTATTTGTCATTTCCCAAACATCAATCCATGCCATATCAAAAGATGTTTCATGCCATATTGTTTCGTCTCTTTCTTTGGCATATTGTACCATATTATTTCTTTCCTTTTTAGTTGTCATACAAAAGAAAGAAACATCAACATATAGAACAACCAAACACCATGTAACTAAAAGAAAATCATGTAAAAAAAAAATACATAGTAATGTGCTACATCACAGGGTTAGGAATCTATCTACCTCAATTTGCTGTACCAACTGTCTTACTCACTTCTGCTTTTTCTTGATGTCCTACAAGCCCGTAAAATACAACAATAATTAATTTAAATATGCTTATTAGTAAAAACTGCTTTCTAAAAGCTTTCCCAAACACACCCTAAAATAATCCAAAAAGATGGGCTTACGCGGCACTTAACCGCCGCTGGACCGCGCGCGCACGCTCGGCGCTGGACCGCCCGCGCAGAAAAGCTTTCTAAAAGCTTTTCCAAACGGCATTTTTCCCAAAATTTCCTTTCGCGGTGCTGGACCGCCCGCTTCCAGCACGCTGGACCGCGCGCTTCTCGGCGCTGGACCGCGCGTGCTCGGTGCGCTGGACCGCGCGTGCTCGGCGCTGGACCGGACGCTCGGCGTGCTGAACCCCGCTCACTTGGCGCTGGACCGCGTGCCTCGGCATCCGGTTCAGCAGCGTAACCCGGTCCAGAGCCTGGACAGGTTCACGCCGCTTCTCCCTCTCTCTCTCGCGTCCGGCGAATCCGAAATTTTTCGCCGGCGCTGGATCGGCCGTTTCATATGCTAAACCGATCGAATATGGCTCGGCTTCCGCCTCTCGATCTCCCCCGCTCACCAGAAAATTTTACACAACCCCGACGACAGAAATTTATTTCGTACCTTATGGAAATTTAATCGTCACACTCTGCCACCTCTTCGACGGCGCTTTTCGCAGAATTGCTTTTCCAAACGCACCTGGCTCGGCTTTTATAGACGCGCTTATCCGTCGGTTCGTGAACCTAGTTTTGCAGAAAACCCCCTCTAAATTTTATATTTGCAAATATATCCTCCGCCAATCGGATTTGAACTAAGCCGACATTTAAAATTTACAGATCTATCCTCTACGTTACAAATTTATCTCAAATCTTCAAAAATTAATAATTTATTCATTAGAGCTCTGAAAATTACAAATTAAACATCGTTGGATTCGTCTCACGGAGCTCTTTCTATAAAAAATATAAAAATACAAATAAGAGAAAATTAGGGCTGTTACATTTGTCTTCTTCTTCTTTTTTTTAGTTTTCTTCTTCTTCTACTTCTTCTTTTTGTCTTCTTCTTCTTCTTCTTCATCTTCTTCTTCTCCATCTGCTTCTTCTTCTTCATCTTCTTCTTTCCTTTGCTTTTTCTTCTTCTTCTTCTTCTTCTTCTCCTATTTCTTTTTTTTATGTTCTACTCCTAGTTCTGCATCATCTTCTTCTTCTTCTTCATCATCATTTCCTTCTTGTTCTTCTTCATCATATTCTTCTTCTTCTTCTCCTACTTCTTCTTCTTCTTCTTCTTCTCTTTCTCCTTCTTTTCCATCTTCTTCTTCTTCTTCTTCATCATCTTCTTCTTCTTCATCTTCATCATCTTAATCATCATCATTATCTTCTTCTTCTTCTTCTTCTTCCTCTTCTTCTTTTCTTTTTCTTCTACTTTTACTTCTCCTCCTTCTTCTTCTACTTCTTCCTCTTCTTCATTATCTTCTTCTTCTTCTTCTTCATTTTCTTAGTGTTGTTCTTCTTCACCTTCATCTTATTTCTCTCCTTCTTCTTCTTCTCCATCTTCTTCTTCTTTTCCTTCTCCTTCTTCTTTTTCTTCTTTTTCTTCTTCTTTCACTTCTTCTAGATCTTCTTCTTCATCATCTTATTCTTCCTCTTTTTTTTTTCCTCTTCTTCTTTTTGTTGACCTCTCCCTTCTTTGTCTCCTATTGTTAATCTTCCTCTCCTTCTTCCTCTTCTTCTTCTTCCACTTCTTCTTCATCATCTTTCTACTTCTTCTTCTTCTCTGTCTTCTTCTTCTTCTTCATTTTCTTCGTCTTCTTCTTCATCAACTTCTTTTTCTTCTCCTTCTTCTTCTTGTTCTTCTTCTTCCTCTTCTTCGTTTACCTATTCTTCTTCTTCTAGTTCTTCTTTTTCTTCTTCTTCTTTTTCTTCTTCTTCTTATTCTTCTTCTTCTTTTCTTCAATGTCTACTTCATCATCTTTATCATCATCATCGTCATCTTCTTCTTCTTCTTCTTCACCCCCTCCTCCTTCTTCTTCTTTTCCTTGTTCTTCTACTTCTTTTTTTTTTCTTCTTCTTCTTCAGCTTCTTTTAGTTCTCCATCGTCTTCTCCTTTTTCCTCTTCTTCTTCTTCTTCTTCTTCTTCTTCTCCTTCTTCTTCTCAAACTTGCTCTTTTTCTTCTTCTTCTTTTTCTTCTTCTCCTTCCCCTTCATCTCATCTCCTCCTCCTCCTTCTTCTTCTTCTTCTTTGTCTCTGTCTTCTTCTTCTTCAACTTTTTCGTCTTCTTCTTCTACAACTACTACTACTTCTCCTTCATCTTGACCTTCTTCTTCTTCTTTGTCTTCTTCTACTTTTTCTTCTTCTTCTTTTTCTTCATCTTCTTCTTCTTCTTCATCTTCTTCTTCATCATGTTATTCTCCTTCTCCTTCTCATTCTTGTTCTCCTTCTACTTCTTCTTCTTCTTATTCTCCATCTTTTTTTTCTTCTTCTTTCTTCTTCTTCTACTACTACTACTTCTTCTTCTTCTTTACTTCTTCTTCATCTTCTTCATTTTCTTCTTCTTTTATCGTCTTACTCTTCATTGTCTTCCTTTTCTTCCTCTTCGTCTTCTTCTTCTATGTCTCCTTCTTCATCTTCTTCTTCTTCTTCTTCTACTTCTTCTGCTTCTTCTTCTTCTTCTCCTCCTCCTTCTTGTTCTTGTTCTTCACCTTCTTCTCCTTCTTCTTCTTCTTCTTGTTCTTCTTTGTCTTCTTCTCCTTCATCTTGATCATCATCTTCTTCTTCTTCACCTTTTGCTTCTTCTTATTCTTTGTTATCTTCTTCTTCTTCTCCTCCTCCTCCTCCTCCTCCTTCTTCTTCTTCTTCCAACTTCTTCTTCTTGTTCTTCTTCTTCTTCTTGATCTTCTTCTTCTACTTCTTCGTCTTCATCTTCTTGTTATTCATCTTCATCATCTTGATCTTCTTGTTCTTCGCCTTCTTCTTCTTCTTTTACTTCTTCATCTTCTCCTTCTTCATCATCTTCTTCTTCTTCTTCTTCAACATTTTCTTCTTTTTCTTCTTCTTCATCTTCTTCTTCTTCTTCTTCTATGATTTTATCTTCTATTTCTTAGTCTTCTTCTCCTTTACCTTCTTCATTTTCTTTGTCTTCTTCTTTTTCTTCTTCTTCTTCTTCTTCTTCTTTATCTCTTTCTTCTTTTTCTTCTTCTACTTCTTGTTCTTCTTATAGTTCTTCTTCTTCTCCTTATTCTTCTTCTTCTTCTTCTTCTTCTTCTTCTTCTTCTTTTTCTTCTTCTTTTTCTTCTTATTCTTCATCTTCTTCTTCTTCTCCTTCTTTTTTGCCTTCTTCCTTTACTTCTACTTATTCTTCTTCTTCTTCTTCTTCTTCTTCTTCTTATGTTTCTTTTTCTTCACTTCTCCCTTGTTCGTCTTCCTCTTCTTTGCCTTCCTCATCTTCTTCTTCCTCTCCTTCTTCTGCTTCTTCTTCATCATCATCATATTCTTCTTCTTCTTCTACATCTCCTTCTTTTTACTCTTCTTCTTCTTCTCCTTCTTCATCTCCTTCTTCTCCTTCTTTTTCTTCTTCTTCTTCTTCTTCTCTTTCTTCTTCTTCCTCTTCTTATTTTCCTTCTTTCTCTCCTTCTTCCCTCTTCTTCTTCTTATTTTCCTTCTTCCCCTTCTACTTTTTCTTCTTCTTCTTCTCCTTCTTCATCTCCTTCTTCTACTTCTTTTTCTTCTTCTTCAACTTCTTCTTCTTCTTCTCTTTCTTCTTCTTCCTCTTCTTATTCTCCTTCTTTTTCTCCTTCTTCCTCTTCTTCTTCTTCTTATTTTCCTTCTTCTTCTCGTTCTACTTTTTCTTCTTCTTCTTCTCCTTCTCCTTCTCCTCTTTCTTCTTCTTTATCTTCTTCTTCTTCTATATTTTCATCTTCTTCTTTGTCATTTTCTTGTTCTTGTTCTTCTTCTGCTTCTTCTTCTTCGTCTTCTACTTCTTCTTCTTCATCGTCTTCTTCTGCTTTATCATCATC
Source organism: Vanilla planifolia (assembly GCA_023846275.1). Lineage (NCBI taxonomy): Eukaryota > Viridiplantae > Streptophyta > Magnoliopsida > Asparagales > Orchidaceae > Vanilla > Vanilla planifolia. The sequence goes on along the minus strand of JAIUJO010000121.1, from coordinate 39,887 downwards.
ATCATCTTCTTCTTCTTCTTCTTCTTCCTCTTCCTCTTCTTCTTCTTCTTCTTCTCCTTTTTCTGCTCCTTCTACTTCTTCTTCTTCTTCTTCTTCTCCTTCTTCTTCATCTTCTTCATCTTCTTCTTCTTTGTCTTTTCCTTTTTCCTCCTCAACAACTACTACCTCTTCTTCTTCTTCTTTATCTTATTGTTCTTTGTCTTTCTCTTCTTAATCTTTGTCTTCTTCTATTATGTCAACTTCTTCTTTTTCTTCTTCTTCTTCATCAATTTTATCATCATCTTTTCCTCTTCTACTTGTTCTTCTTCTTCGTCCTCTTCTTCTCTTTCTTCTTCTTCCTCCTTCTTCTTCTTAGTATTTTACTCCTTATTCTTCTTGTTTGTCTGCCTCCCCTTTTTCTTCATATTCTTCATCTTCTTCTACTTCTTCGTGTTCTCCTTCTTTTTCTTCTTCTTCTTCTTTTTCTTCTTCTTCTTCTTCTTTTTCTTCTTCATCACCTTCTTCTTCTTCTACTTCTCCTTCTTCTTCTTCTACTTGTTCTTCTTATTCTTTTTCTGCTTTATCTTCTTCTTCTTCATCTACTTCTTTTTCTTCTACTACTACTTCTCCTTCTTCTTCTTCTTCTTCTTTGCCTTCTTCATTTACCACTTCTTCTTCTTCCCCCTGTTTTTCTTCTTGTCCTTCTTCTTCTTCTTCTTCTTCTACTACTACTGTTACTATCACTACTTCTTCTACTTCTTCTTCTTCTACTTCATCTTTGTCTTCTTCTTCTTCTTCTTCTTCTTCTTCTTCTTAATCTTCATCTTCTTCTACTTCTTCTTCCTCTTCTTTTTCTTCTTCTTCTTTTTCTTCTTCTACTTCTTCTTCTTGTTCTTATTCTTCTTCATCATCTTATTCTTCTTCTTTTTCTTCTTCTTCTTCTTCTTTTCCATCTTGTTCTTCTTCTTCATTTTCTTCTTCTTCTTCTATGACTTCTTTTTCTCAAACTTCTTCTTCTTAAGCTTCTTCTTATTCTTTGTCTTATTCTTTTTCTTCTTCTTCTTCTTCTTCTTCTACTACTACTACTACTACTACTACTTCTTCATCTTCTTTAACTCCTTGTTCATCTTCTAGTTCTTCTTCTTCTTATTCTTTTTCTTCTTCTACTTCTTCTTCTTCATATTCTTCTTCTACTTCTACTTTATCGCCTTCTTCTTCTTCTTCTTCTTCCTTTTCTTCTTCTTTGACTTTTTCTTCTTCTTTCTTCTTCTTCTTCTTCTTCTTCCTTCTACTACATCTTTTTCTTCTTCTTTTTTCTGTCTCTCCCTTCTTCGTCTTCCTCTTCTTCTTAATCTCTTCTTCTTCTTCATCATCAACTTCTTCTTCATCTTCTTCTCCTTTTTCTCGTTCTTCTATTCTTCTTTGTCTCCTTCTTCATCTCATTCTATTTCTCCTTCTTCTTCTACTTCTTCCTCTCCTTCCTCTTCTTCTTCTTCTACTTCTTATTCTTCTTCCTCTCTTTCTTCTTCTTGTTCTTCTTCTTCATCTTCGTCTTCTTCTTATTCTTCTTCATCTATTTCTTGCTCTACTTCTTCTTATTCTACTTCTTTTTTTCTTCCTTTTCTGCTTCTTCATCTTCATATTCTTGTTCTTCCTCTTCTTCTTCTTCTTCTTCTTCCTTTTCTTCTTTGTCTTCTTCTTCTTCTATTACTACTACTTTTTCTTCTTCTTCTTCTTCTTCCCATTCTTCTTTTTCTTCTTCTTCTCCTTCATCTTCTTTTAATCTGTCTTTTTTTTTCTTCTTCATCCTCTTCTTCTTTGTGTTCTTCTTCTTCTCCTTGTTCTTCTTCTTCTTCTTCTTATCCTCCTCCTCCTCCTCCTCCTCCATCTACTTCTTCTTCTTCTTCTTCCTTGCCTTCTTCTTCTCCTTCTTCTTGTTCTTCTTCTTCTTCCTCCTCTTGTACTTCTTCTTCTTCTTCTTACTCTTCTTCTTCTTCTTCTTCTTCGTCTTCATCTTCTTCTTCTTCTCAATCATCTTCGTCTTCTTCTTCGTCATGTTCTTCTCGATCATCTACTTCTTTTCTTTCTACTTCTCATTCTTCTTCTCCTTTCTCCACTTCTTCTTCTTCTTCTTCTTGCTCTTCTTCTTCTCATCCTTCTTCTTCTTTGCGTTCTTCTTTCTATTCCTCTTCTCTTTCTCTTTCTTTTCCTTCTACTTCGTCTTCTTTGTCCTCATCTTCTACATCATCTTGTTCAAAATAGTCTTCTTCTTCTTCTTCTTCTTCTTCTTCTTCTATTTCTTCTTCTTCTTCATCTACATCCTTTTCTCTGTCTTCTTTTCCTTCTTCTTCTTCTTCAACTTTTACTTCTTCTACTTCTTTTTCTTCTTCTTCATCTTCATCATCTTCTTCTTCTTCTTCATCTTCTTCTTCTTCCTCCTCTTCTTCTTCTTTGACTTCTTCTTCTTCTACTACTTCTTCATCTTCTTCTTCTTCTACTTCTTGTTTTACTTCGACTGATTCTTCTTCGTCATCTTCTTCTACTTCATCATCTTCTTCTTCTTTGCCTTCTTCTTCTTCTTCTTCATCGACAACTTCTTAATCTGCTTCGTCTTCTTCTTCTTCTTCTTCTCCTATGCCTCCTAGTTCTTTTTCTTTTTCTTATTCTTCTTCTTCTTCTTTCTCTTTGTCCTATTCTTCTTCTTCTTCTTCTTCTTCATTTTCTTCTTCTTCTTCTTCATCATCATCTTCTTCTTCTTCTTATTCTTCTTCTTCTTCCTCCTCCTCCTCTTCTTCTTCTTTGACTTCTTCTTCTTCTTCTTCTACTTCTTCATCATCTTCTTCTTCTACTTCTTGTTTTACTTCTTCTGATTCTTCTTCGTCTTCTTCTTCTACTTCATCTTCTTCTACTTCCTCTTCCTTCTTCATCATCTTCTTCTTCTTCCTTGTCTTCTTCTTTATGATCATCTTCGTCTTCTTCATCTTCAGTATATTCTTCTTCTTCTTTTTCTTCATCTTCTTCTTCTTCTCCTTCTTCTTTCTCTTCTTCTTGATCTTCTTATCGTTCTTGTTCTTCTTCTTCTTCTTTTTATTCCTCTTCATCTTCTTCTTCTTCTCCTCCACCTTCTTCTTCTACTTCTTCTTCTTCTTCACCTTATTCCTCTTCTTCTTCTTCTTCATAACCTTCATCATCATCATCATCTTCTTCTACTTCTTCCTCTACTTCTTCTTCTTCTTCTTCTTAGTCTTATTCTTTTTTTACTTCTTCTTCTTCTTCATTTTTCATCTTCTTCTATTTAATCATCATCTTCTTCTTCCTCTTCTTCGTCTTCCTCATCTTCTTCTTCATCTTCTTCTTCTTCTTCTTCACCTTCTTCTTTTTCTTCTTCTTCTTCTTCTTCTTCTTCTTCCTCTTCTTCTTCTTCTTCATATTCTTGTTCTTCTTCCTCATCTACTTCTTTATCATCTTCTTCTTCTCCTTCTCGTTCTTCTTCTACTTCTTCTCGTTCTTTTACTTCTCCCTATTTCTGTTCTTCGTCTTCTTATTCTTCTTCTACTTCTTCTTTTTCTTCTTCTTCTACTTCTTCCTCCTCTTCTTCTACTTCTCCTTCTCCTTCTTCTCCTTCTTCAACATCTTCTTCCTCTTCTACGTCTTCTTCTTTTTCTTGTTGTTCTTCTTCGTCCCCATCTAGCTCTTGTTCTTCTTATTCTTCTTCTTCTTCTCCCTCTTCTACTTCCATTTCTTCTTCTTCTTTTAAGTCTTCTTCTTCTGCTTCTCCTCATCCTTCTTCTTCTTCTTCTTATTCTTCTTCATTTTCTTCTTCTTCTTCTTCTTCTTCTTGTTCTTCTTCTTCTTTTTCTTTTTCTTCTTCTTCCCCTTCTTCTTACTTTTCTTCTTTTTCTTTTCTTCATCTTCCCCTTCTTCTTCTTCCTATATTTTTCTGTCTTATTCTTCTTTCTCTTATTCTTGCAAATCTTCTTCTTCTTCTTCTTCTTCTACTTCTTCGTCTTCGTCTTCTTCTTCTTCTTCTACTACTTTTTCTTCTTCTTGTTGTTCTTGTTCCTTTTCTTTTTCTTCTTCTTCTTCTTCTCAATTTTCTCCTTCTTCTCCTTCTTCTTCTCCTTCTTCTTCTGCTTCTTCTTCTTCTTCTTCTTCTACTTCTTCTTCATCATCAAGATCTTCTTATTTTTCTTCTTCTTCTACTTCTTTGTCTTCGTCTTCTTCTTTTTCCTCATCTTCATCTTCTTGTTCTTGTTCTTCTTCTTCTTCTTCTTCTTCTTCTTTTTCTTCTTCATCTTCTTCATCCTCTTCATCTTCTTTTTCTTTTTTTTCTCTTTCTTCTTCTTCTTTTCTTCTTCTTCTTCTTCTTCTTCTTCTACTTCTTCTTCTTCTTCTTCTTCAACTTCTTCTTCTTCTTCTCCTTCTTCTTCTTTGTGTTATTCTCCTAGTTCTGCATCTTCTTCTTCTTCTTCATCTTTTCCTTCTTGTTCTTCTTCATCTCCTTTTTCTTCTTCTTCTTCTTCTTCGTCTTCTTCTTCTTATTTTTCTTTTTCTCCGTCTTCTTCTTCTTTTTCTTCTTCTTCTTCTTCTTCTTCATTTTCGTCATCTTCATCATCTTCTTTTTCTTCATCTTCTTCTTCTTCTTCTTCTTCTTCTTCTTTTTCTTCTTCTTCTTCTTCTTCTCCTTCTTCTTCTACTTCTTCTTCCTATTCTTCGTCTTCTTCTTATTCTTCTCCTTCTTCTTCTTCTTCGATGACTTCTTCCTTTTTTTCTTAGTATTCTACTTCTTCATGTTCTTCTTCTTCTTCATCTTCTTCGTCTTTCTCTTCTTCTTCTTCTCATTCTCCTTCTCCTTCTTCTTTTTCTTCTTCCATTTCTTCTTATACTTCTTGTTCTTCTTATTATTGT
>JAIUJO010000121.1:30000-32500 GCA_023846275.1 Vanilla planifolia | reverse complement strand
TGTTCTTCTTCTTCTTCTACAACTTCTTTTCTTCTTCCCCTTCTTCATCAATCACTTCTTCTTCCTCCTATTTTTCTTCTTCTCCTTCTTCTTCTTCTTCTTCTTCTACTTCTTCTACTTCTTTTTCTTCTCCTTCTACATCATCTTTGTCTTCTTCTTCTTCTTTTTCTTCTTCACCATCTTCCACTTCTCCTTCTTCTCCTTCTTCTCCTTCTTCTTCTCTCCTTCTTCTTCTTCGTATTCTTATTCTTCTTCATCTTCCTATTCTACTTCTTCTTGTTTTTCTTTTCGTTCTTATTCTTCAACTTTATTTTCTACTTCTTCTTCAGTGAGTTCAATTTCTCAGCCCTTTTCTTCTTAAGCTTATTCTTCGTCGGCGTCATCTTCTTTTCCTCTTCTTCTTCTTCTTCTTTTTCTACTACTTCTTCATCTTCTTCGACTCCTTGTTCATCTTTTACTTCTTCTTCTTCTCCTTATTCTTCTACTACTACTTCTTCTTCTTCTTATTGTTCTTCTTATTCTACTTCATATTCTACTTCTTCTTATTCTTCTCTGTCTACTACTTTTTCTTCTTCTTCTTTCTCTTCGTCTGTCCCTTCTTCGTCTTCCTCTCCGTCTTCTTCCTCTTCTTCTTATTCTTCATCATCTTCTTCTTCTTCTTCTTCTTCTCCTTTTTCTTCTTCTGCTTGTTTTTCTCCTTCTTCATCTCCTTCTACTTCTCCTTCTTCTTCTTCCTCTCCTTCCTCTTCTTGTTCTTCTTCTTCTTCTTTTTCTCTTTCTCCTTCTCCTTCTATCTCTTCTTCTTCTACTCATTTTCCTTCTTCTTCTTCTCTTTCTTCTCATCCTTCTTCTTCTTCAACTTCTTCTGCTTCTTCTTCTTCTTCTTTCTCTTTATCTTCTTCTTCATCATCTTCTTCTTCTTATTCTACTTCTTCTTGATCACCTTCTCCTTCTTCATCATCATCTTCTTCTTCTTCTGCTTCGTCGTCTTCTTCTTCTTCTTCTTCTCCTCCTCCTCCTCCTCCTCCTTCTTCATCATCTTCTTCTTCTTTTTCTTAATCTTTTTCTCCTTCTTCTTCATATTCTTATTCATATTCTTGTCCTTCTGCTTCTTCTTCTTCCTCTTATATTAATTCATCATCAACATAATCATCATCTTCTTCTTCTTCTTCTCCTTCTTCTTCTTTTTCTTCTTCTTCTTCTTCTTCTCCTTCTTCTTCTTCGTCTTCTTCTTCATCTTCTTCGTCTTCTTCTTCTTCTTCTTCGACTTCTTCTTCTTCTTGTTTCTCTTCTTCTTCTTATTATTATTCTACTTCTTTTTTTCCTTGCACTTCTACTTCTTGGTCTTCATATTCTTCTTCTTCTTCTTCTTCTTCTTCTTATTCTTCATCTTCTTCTTCCTTTTCTTCTTTGTCTTCTTCTTCTTCTACTTCTTTTACTTCTTCTTCTTCTTCTTCTTCTCCTCCTCCTTCCACATCTTCTTCTTCTTCATCCTCTTCTATCTTTGTCTTTATTTTCTTCTTCTTCTTTGGGTTCTTCCTCTTATTCTCCTTCTTCTTATTCTTCTTCCACTTCTTCTTCTCCTTCATCCTCTTCTATCTTTGTGTTTTTCTTCTTCTTCTTTGGGTTCTACCTCTTATTCTCCTTCTTCTTACACTTCTTCTTCTTCTTCTTCTTCTTCTTCTTCTTATTCTTATTCTTATTCTTATTCTTCTTCTTCTTCTTTTGCTTCTTCTAGTTCTTCTTCGTCTTCTTGATCTTCTCCTTCTTTTTTTTCTCCTTCTTCTTCTTCTCTTCTTCTTTTTCTTCTTCCTCTTCTTCGTCTTCTTCGTCTTCTTCTTCTTCTTCCTCCTCCTCTTCTTCTTTTTCTTCTACTTCTTTCTCTTTGTCTTCTTCTTCTTCTTCTTCTTACTCTTCTTCGTGTTCTTCTCCTTCTTCTTCAACTTCTTCTTCTTCTTCTTCTTCTTCGTCATCTACTTCTTCTTCTTCATGTTCTTCATCTTGTTCTTCCTCTTCTTCATCCTCATCTTCTTCTTCTTCATTATCATCTTCATCTTCTTCTTCTTCTACTTATTCTCACACTTCTTCATCAACTTCTTCTTCTTCTTCAACTTCTACTTTTTCTTCTCCTTTTTCTTTTTCTTCGTCTTTTTCCCCTTCCTTTTCTTCTTCTTCTTCTTCTTCTTCTACTACTACTACTTCTTCCTCTTCTTCTTCATCTTCTTCTTCTTCTTCTTCTTCTTCTTCTTCATCGTCTTCATCTTCTTCTTCTCCTCCTTTTTCTTCTTCTCCTTCTTCTTCCTCTTCTTCTTCTTCATCATCATCACCATAATCTTCTTCATCTTCTTCTTTTTCTTCTTCTTCTTCTTCTTCTTCTTCTCCTTCTTGATCTCCCTCTTCTTCTCCTCTTTCTTTTTCTTCTTCTTCTTCTTCTTCTTCCTCCTCTTCTTCTTCTGCTCCATCTTTTTCATCATCCACTTCTTCTTCTTATTTTCCTTCT
>JAIUJO010000121.1:10000-20000 GCA_023846275.1 Vanilla planifolia | reverse complement strand
CATGTTCTTCATCTTCACCTTCTTCTTCTTCATCGTCTTCTTCTTGTTCTTCATTATGTTTTCATTTTCTTCTTTTTCTTCTTCTTCTTTATCTTCTTCTTTGCCTTCTTCTTTTTTTTCTTCTTCTTTATCTTCTTCTTTGCCTTCTTCTTTTTCGTCTTCATTTTCTTCTTTTTATTCTTCTTCTTCTTCTCCTTATTCTCCTTCTTCTTCTTCTTCTTCTTCTTTGTCTCATTCTTCTTCTTCTTCTTCTTCTCCTTCTTTCTCTTCACCTTTATCAGCATCTTCTTCTTCTTCTTCTTCTTCTTCTTTCTCCTCTCCGTCTTCCTCTTCTTCTTCTTTGTCTTCTTCATCAATGTCTTCTTCTTCTTCTTCTTCTACTTCTTCTCCTTCTTCTTCTTCTTCTTCTTCTACTTCTTCTTCTTCTTCTTCTTCTTATCCTTCTTCTTCACCTTCTTCTTCTTCTTCTTCTTCTTCTTCTTCTTCTTCTCCTCCTCCTCCTTTTTCTTCTTCTTCTTCTTCATCTTCTTCTTCCTTCTTCTTCTTCTTCTTTTTCTTCTTCAAGTTCTTCTTTTATTCTTCTTCTTTTCTTCTTCTTCTTCTTCTTCTTCTTCTTCTTCTTCTTCTTCTTATTCATCTTGTTGTTTATATTCTTCTTCTTCATCATCATCTTCATCTTCTTCTTCCTCTACTTCCTCTTCTTCTTCTTCTTCCTCTTCTTCTTTTTCTTCTTCTTCTTCTTCTTCCCCTTCTTCTCCTTCTTCTCCTTCTAGTTCTTCTCCTTCTTCTTCTTCGTCTTCTTCTTCTTCTTCTACTTCTTCTTCTTATTCTTCTTCCTCCTCCTCTTCTTGTTCATCTTCTGTTACTTCTTCTTCATATTCTTCTTCTTCGTCGTCTTCTTCTTCTTCTCCTTCTTCTTCTTCGTCTTCTTCTTCTACTTCTTTTGTTTCTCTGTCTTCTTCTTCTTATTCTTCTTCTTATTCTTCTTCTTCTTTTTCTTCTTCTTCTTATTCTTCTTCTTTTTCGTCTTCTTCTTCTTCTTCTTCTTCTTCTTCTTATTATTATTATTATTATTATTATTATTATTCATCATCATCAAGTTCCTCCTCTTCTTCTTCTTTGTATTCTTCTTCTTCTTCTACTTTTACTTTTTCTTTTTTTGCTTCTTCTTCTTCTTCTTCTTCTCCTTCTTGTTGTTTTTTTTCTTCTTCTTCTTCTTGTTGTTTGTTGTCTTCTTCTTCTTCTTTTTCTTTTAGTTCATCTTCCTCTTCTTCGTCTTCCTATTCTTCTTCTTCGACTTCTACTTCTTCGTCTTCTTCTTCATCTTGTACTATTTCTTCTTCTTCCTCTTCTTCTTCTTCGTCATCTTCATCTTCTTCTTTTTCTTCTTCTTCTTCTCCTTCTTCTTGTCTCTCTACCTCTTCTTTTCCTCCTCCTCATTCTTCTTCTTCTCCTTCTTCTTCTTCTTCTTTTTCTTCTACTTTTTCTTCTTCTTTATCTTTTTCTACATTTTCCTCATCATCTTCTTCTTCTTCTTCTTTTCTCCTTCTCGATCTTCTTCTCCTTCTTCTTCTTCTTCTTCTACTACTACTACTGCTACTACTTCCACTTCTTCGTTTTCTTCTTCTTCTTCTACATGTTCTTCTTCTTCTTCTTCTTTGTCTTCTAATTCTTCTTCTTCATATTCTTCTTCTTTGTCTTCTTCTTCCTCTTCTTTGTCTACTACTTCATTTTCTTCTTCTTCTTTTTCTTCTTCATCATCATCATAATCTTTTTCTCCTTCCTCTTCTTCTTTTACTTCTAATTCTTCTTGTACTTCTTCTTCTTCTACTACTACTACTTCTTCTTCTTCTTCTTCTTCTTCTACTTCTCCATCTTCTACATCTTCTTCTTCTTCTTCTTCATCTTCTTCTTCATCTTCGTATTCCTCTTCTTCTCCTTCTTCTTCTTCTTATTATTATTATTATTATTATTATTATTATTATTTTTTACTTCTTCTTCTTCTTTTTCTTCTTTTTCTTCTGCTTATTCTTCATCTTCTTCTTCTTCTACTTCTTCTTCTTAATCTACTACTTCTTCTTCTTCTTAACCTACTGCTTCTTCCTCCTCCTCTTCTTCTTTTTCTTCTTCTCCATCTTCTTCTTCTTCTTCCTCCTCTTCTTCTTCTTCATATTCTTCTTTTTCTTCTTCTTGTTCTTCTTCTCCGTCTTCTTCTTCTTCTTCTTCCTATTCTTCTTCTTCGTCTTCTTTTTCTTCTTCTTCTACTTCTTCTTCTTCTTCTTCTTCTTCTTCTTCCGCTTCTTCTTTGTCTTCTTCTTCGTCTACTTGCTCTTCTTCTTCTTTTTGTTCTTCTTCTTCTTTTTGTTCTTCTTCTTCTTCTTCTACTTCTTCTTTTTCTTCTTCTACTAGTTCTTGTTCTTTGTCATCTTATTCTTCTTTTTTTTCTTCACTTCATTCTTCTACATCTTCTTCATTTTCTTCTTCCTCTTCTTCTCCATCTTCATCTTCCTCTTCTTATTCTTCTTCTTTTTCTTCTTATTCTTCTTCTTCTTCTTTTTTTTTCTTCTTCTTCTTCTTCTTCTTTTTCTTCTCTTTCTTCATCTTCTTCATTTACTTCTTCTTCTCCTCTTGCTTCTTCTTATTCTTCTTCTTCTTCTTCTTCTTCTTCTACTTCTTCATCTTTTCTTCTTCAACATCTTCTTCTTCTTCTTCATCTTTTCTTCTTCTTCTTCTTGTTCTTCTTCATCTTCTTTTTCTTCTTCTTCTTCTCCTCCTCCTCCTCCTCCTCCTTCTTCTTTGACTTCTTCTTCATCTTCTACTTTTTCTTCCTCTTCCTCTTCTTCTTCTTCTTCTACCTCTTCTTCTTCTCCTTCTTCTTCTCCTTCTTCTTCTCCTTTTTCTTCTTCTTCTTCTTCTTCTTCTTCTTCTTCTTCGTCTTCTTCTTCGTCTTCTTATTCATCTTGTTCTTTTTTCCACTTCATCATCATCATCTTCTTCTTCTTCTTCTTCTTCTTCTTCGTCTTCTCTTTCTTCGTCTTCCTCTTATTCTTCTTTGTCTTCTTCTTCTGTGTCTTCTTCATCAACATCTTCTTCTTCTTCTCCTTCTTAATCTTCTTCTTCTTTTTCGTCTTCAACTCTTTTTTTTGTCTTCTTCTTCTTTGTCGTCATTATCTTCTTGTTCTTCTTCTTCTTCTTCTTCTTCTTCTTCTTCTTCTCCTTCTTCTTCTCCTTCTTCTTCATCATCTTCATCATCATCTTTTTCTTCTTCTTCTTCTTATTCTTTGTATTCTTATTATTCTTCTTCTTCATCTTCTTCTACATCTTCTTCTCCCACGTCATCTTCTTCTTCTTCTTATCTAACTTGTTTTTTTCTTCTTCTTCTTCTCCTTCTTCTTCTTCTTCTTCTTCTTCTTCTTCTACTTCTTCTTCTTCTTCCTCTTCCTCTGCTTCTTCGCTTTTTCTTCTTCTACTTCTTCTTTTTCTTTTCTTTCTTCTTCTTCTTCTTCTTCTTCTTCTTCTACTTCTTCTTCTACTTCTTCTTGCCCATTCTCTTCTTCTTCTTCTTCTTCTTCTTTCTCTACTTCTTGTTGTTTATCTTCTTCTTCTACATCTTCTTCTTCTTCTTCTTCATCTTCTTCCTCTAATTCTTCTTCTTATCTCCAACTACTTCTTCTTCTTCTTCCTCTCTTCTTCTTCTTCTTCTTCTTCTTCCTTGTCTTCCTCTTCTTCTTTGTCTTCTTGTTTTGATTCTTCTCCTTCTTCTACTTCTTCTCCTTCTTCTCTTTCTCCTTCGACTTCATCTTCTTCTTCTTCTTCTTCCTTTTCTTGTTCTTATTCTTCATCATCTTCCTCTTCTTCCTCCTCTTCTTCCTTTTTGTCTTTTACATCTTTGTCTTCTTCTTCTTCCTTTTCATATCTATTTTGTTCTTCTTTTTCTTCTTCTTTTCTTCCTCTTCTTCTTCTTCTCTTTCTTCTTGTCCTCCATCTTCCTCCACTTCCACTTCTTCTTCTCCTTCTTTTTCTAAATCTTCTAATTTTCCTTCTCTTTCCCCTTCTTATAAATTTTTTTTATTGACCTTCATCGTCATCATCATCTTCTTCTTCTTCTTCTTTGTCTTCTTCTTCTTCTACTCCTTCTTCCTCTTCCTCTTCTCCTTCTCCTTCTTCGTCTAAGTTTTTCCCTTCTTCTCTTTCTCCTTCTTCTCCATCTTTTTCTTCTTCTCCTTCATCTTCTTCTTCTTCTTCTTCTTCTTCTTCTTTGTCTTCCTCTTCTTCTTCTTCTTCATCAACTTCTTCTTCATTGTCTTCTTCTTTTTCTTCATCTTCTTCTTCTTCTTCCACATCTTCTTCCTCTTCTTCTCATTCTTCTACTTCTTCTTCTTCTCCTTCTTCTCCTTCTTCTTATTCTTGTTCTCCTACTTTTTCTTTTCTTCTTCATCTTCTTCTTCTTACTTCTTCGACTTCTTCTTCTTCTTCTACTTCTAATACTTTTTCTTCTTTATTTTCTTCTTCTTCTTCTTATACTTCTTCTTTTTTGTTTTCTTCTTCTTCTTCTTCTTCTTCTTCTTCTTCTTCTCTTTCTTCTTCTTCTTCTTCTTTGACTACTTCTTGTTTATCTTCTCCTTCTACTTCTTCTTCTTCTTCTTCATCTTCTTCCTTTAACTCATCTTCCTCATCTCTATCCACTTCTTCTTCTTCCTCTTCTTCTTCTTCTTCTTCTTCTTCTTCTTCTTCATGTTTTCTTTCTTCTCCTTATTCTACTTCTTCTCCTCCTTATCCTTGTCCTTCTTCTACTTCATCTTCTTCTTCTTCTTCTACTACCACTACTACCTCTTTGCCTTCCTTTTCTTCTTCTTCTTCTTTTCTTCCTCCTCTTCTTCAACTTCTTCTTCCTCTACTTCTCCTTCCTCTTCGTCTTTTTCCTCTTTTTCTTCTTCTTCTACCTCTTCTTATCTTTCTTCTTATTCTTTTTCTTCTTCTTCTTTTTCTTTTTCTTCTTCCTCTTCTACATCTTCTACTTTTCTTCTTCTTCTTCTTCTTCTTTTGCCTCCTACTTCTTCATCTTCTTCTTCTTTTCTTCTTCTACTTCTTCTTCTTCTTCTTCTTCATTGTCTTCCTCTTCTTTGTCTTCCTCTTCTTCTTTGTCATCTTCTCCTTCTTAGTCTTGTTGTTCTTCTTCTACTTCTTCTTCTTCTTCATCATCATCATCTTTTTTCTCTTTCCTAATCTCCCTCTTTTTCTTCTTTTCCTTCTTCTTCATCTACTTTTTATTCTTCTTCTTAGTTTTCTTCTTTTTCTTTTTCTTCTTCTTTTGCTTCTTCTTCTTCTTCTTCTTCTTCTTCTTGTTCTGCATCTTCATCTTCTTCTTCATCATCTTCTTTTTCTTCTTTTACAACTTTTCTTCTTCTTCTTCTTCTACTACTACTTCTTCTTCTTCTTCTACTTCTTCTTCTTCTTTATCTTCTTCTTCACCTTCTTTTTCTTCTTTGTTTTCTACTTCTTCATCTGCTTCTTCTTCTACTTCTCCTCCTCCTGCTCCTTTTTCTGCTTCTTCTTCTTCTTCTTCTTCAACATCTTCTTCTTTGCCTTATCTTATTATTCTTCTTCTTCTTTTTCATCTTCTTTGTCTTCATCTTCTTCTTCTTCTTCTTCTTTTTCTTCTTCATCTTCCTTTTCTTCTTCTTCTTCTCCTCCTCCGCCGCCTCCTCCTCCTTTTTCTTCTTCTTCTTCTTCTTCGTCTTCTTCTTCTTCTTCAACTTCATCTTCCTCTTCTTCTTCTTCTTCTACCTCTTCTTCTACTCCTTCTTCTCCTTCTTCTTCCTCTTCATCTTCTTCTTCTTCTTCTTCTTCTTCTTCTTCTTCTCCGCCTTCTTCTTTGTCGTCATCTTTTTTCCACTTCTTCATCATCTTCTTCTTCTTCTTCTTCGTCTTCCTCTTGTTCTTCTTTGTCTTCTTCTTCTACGTCTTCTTCATCATCATCTTCTTCTTCGTCTCCTTCTTCTTCTTCTTCTTCTTCTTCTTCTTCGTCTTCAACTCCTTTTTTGTCTTCTTCTTCTTCTTCTTTTTCTTCTTCTTTTTCTTCATCTTCTTCTTCTTCTTCTTCTCAATCTTCTTCTTCTTCTTCTTTTTCTTCTTCTTTTTCTTCACATTCATCTTCTCCTTCTTCTCCTTCTTCTTCTTCTTCTTCTTCTTCTTATTCTTTGTCTTCTTATTCTTCTTCTTCTTCACCTTCTTCTACATCTTCTTATTCTTCTTCATCATCTTCTTCTTCTCCTTCTTCTTCTTCTCTGCCTTCTACTTTTTCTTCTTCTTCTTCCTCTTCTTCTTCTTCTTCTTGTTGTTTTTATTCTTCTTCTTCTTCTTCTTCTTATTCTTCATCTCCTTCTGCCTCTTCTTCTTCATATTCATCTTCTTCATCTTCTTCTTCTCTTTCTCCTTCTTCTTCTTCTTGTCCATCTTATTCTTCTTCTTCTTTGTCTACTTCTTCTTGTTTATCTTCTTCATCATCTTCTCCCTTTAATTCTACTTCTCCATCTTTATCTACTTCTTCTTCTTCCTCCTCTTCTTCTTCTTCTTCTTCTTCTTCTTAGTCTTCTTCTTCTTCTTCTTCTTCTTCTTCTTTTCATTCTTCTTCTTCTTCTCCTTCTCCATCTACTTCATCATCTTCTTCTTCTTTTTCTTCTTCTTCTTCTTCTGCTTCTTTGCCTTCCTCTTCTTCTTTCTCTTCTTCCTTCTTCTTCTTCTTCATCTTCTTCTTCTTCTTCCTCTTCTTCTTCATTGGTTTTTCTTCCTTTACTTCTTCTTCTTCTTATCTATCTTCTTTTTATTTCTTTCTTCTTCTTCTTCTTCTTCTTCTCTTTCTTCCCTTCCTCTTTCTTCGTCTCCCTCTTCGTCTAAATCCTCCTCTTCTTCTTCTCTTTCTCCATCTTCTCTATCTTTTTCTTCTTCTCCTTCATCTTCTTCTTCTTCTTCTTCGTCTTCTTCATCTTCTTCACCTTCTTCTTCTTCTTCTTCTTTGTCTTCTTCTACTTCTTTTTCTTCTTCTTCTTCTTCTTCTTCTTCTCCATCTACTTCTTCTTCTTTGTCTTCTTCTTTTTCTTCTTCTTCTTCCTTTTCTTCTTCCTCTCTTTTTCTTCTTCTTCTTCTTCTTCTTCTTCTCCTTCTTCTTATTCTTGTTCTCATATTTCTGCTTTTTCATCATCTTCTTCGTCTTCTTCTTCGACTTATTCTTTTTCTTCTTCTTGATCTTCCTCTTCTCCTTCTTCTTCACCTTCTGCTTCTTCTTCTTCTTCTTCTTCTTCTTTTTCTTCTTTTCTTTCTTCTTCCTCTTCGTCTTCTACTTCTTCTTCTTCTTCTTCTTCTTCTTTTTCTTCTTCTTCTTCATATTCTTCTTCTCTATCTTCCTCTTCTTCTTCTTCTTTTTCTTCTTCTTCTTCTTCTTCTTCTTCTGCTTTGTCTTCTCCTTCTTCTTTTTCTTCGTCTTTATCTTCTTCTTCTACTTCTTCTTCGTCTTCTTCCTCTTCTTCTTCTTCTTCCTCTTCTTCTTTGTGTTCTTCTTCTTCTTGTTCTTTTACTTCCTCTTTTTCATTTACATCTTCTTCTTCTTCATTGTCTTCCTC
Source organism: Vanilla planifolia (assembly GCA_023846275.1). NCBI lineage: Eukaryota > Viridiplantae > Streptophyta > Magnoliopsida > Asparagales > Orchidaceae > Vanilla > Vanilla planifolia. Next base: position 12,381 of record JAIUJO010000121.1, on the reverse strand, counting down.
TTCTTCGTCGTCTTCTTCTTCTGCTTCTTCTTTGTCTTCTTCTTCTACATCTTTTTCTTCTTCTTGGACTTCTTCTTCTTCTTCTTCTCCATCTTCTTCTTCGTCTTCTTCTTCTTCTTCTTCTTCTTCTGCTTATTTTTTCTACTTCTTTTTCATCATCTTCCTCTTCTTATTCTTCTTCCTCTTCTTCTTTGTCATCTTTTTCTTGTTGTTCTCCTTCGATTTCTTCTTCTTCTTCTTCCACTTCTTTATCTTCTTCTTCTTCTACTTCTTCTTCTTCTTCTTCTTTTTCTTCTTCTGCTTCATCTTTTTCATCTTCTTCTATTTCCTTTTCTTCTACCTCTCCATTGTTTTCTTCTTCTTCTTCTTCTTTTTCTTCTTCTACTTCTTCTGCTTCTTCTTTTTTACCTTCTTCTGCTTCTTCTTCTTCTTCTTCTTCTTCTTCGTCTTCCTGTTCTTCTATTTTTTCTTCTCCTACTTCGTCTTCTTCTTCTTCTTCTTCTCATTCTTCTTCTTCCTCTTCATCTTGATCATCATCATCATCATCTTCTTCTTTTTCTTCTTCTTCCTCTACTTCTCCTTCTTCTTCTCCCTCTTCTTCTTCTACAACTTCTTCTCTTTCTCCTTCACCTTTTTCTTCATCCACTTCTTCTTCTTCTGCTTCTTCTTCTTCTTCTTCTATTGTTTCTTCTTCTTATTCTTCTTCTTCCTCTTCTTCTTCATCTTCTTCTTCTCGTTCTCCTCATTATTATTCTTCTTCCACTTCTTCTTCTTCTTCTTCTTCTTCATCATCATCACGATCATCTTCTTCTTCTTCTTATTCATCTTCATGTTCTTCTTCTTCTTCCTCTTGTTCGTTCACTTCTTCTTCTTCTTCCTCTTGTTCGTTCACTTCTTCTTCTTCGTCTTATTATTATTATTATTATTATTATTATTGTTATTGTTATTATTATTATTCTTACTATTATTATTTTTATTATTATTATTATTGTTATCATTCCCCTTCTTCATCCTCTTTTTCTTCTTCGTCTCCTTCTACTTCTTCTCCTCCTCCTCCTTCTTCTTCTCCTTCTTCTTTCTCTTTCTCTTCTTCTTCTTCTTCTTAATCATCATTCTCTTTTTCTTCTTCTTCTTTTTCTTCTTTGTCTTCTTCTCCTTCTTCTTCTTCTTCATCACCATCATCATCATCATCATCATCATCATCTTCTTCTTCTTCTTCTTTGTCTTCTTCATCTTCTTATTCTTCCTCTTTGTGTACTTCTTCTTCTTTTGCGTCTTCATCTTCTTCTTCTTCTTCTTCTTCTAATTCTTCTTCTTCTTCTTGCTCATCTTCTTCTTCTCCTTCTTCTACTTCTTCTACTATTTCTTTTTCTTCCGCTTCTTCCTCTTCTCCTTCTTCTTCTCATTCTTCTTCTTCTTCTTCTTCTTCTTCTTCTGTCTCTTTGTTTTCTTCTTCTTCTTCTTCATCTTCCTCTTTTACATCATCTTCAACATCATCATCTTCTCCTTCTTCTTCTTATATTATTATTATTATTATTATTATTATTATTCTTTCTATTCTTATTCTTTGTCTTCTTCCTCCTCCTCTTCTTCTTCTACATCATTTTCTTTTACTTCTTCTTCTTCTTCTTCATAAACTTTTCTCCTTCTTCTTCTACTTCTTCTTCTTCTTCTTCTTCTTCTAATTCTTCCTATCCTTCTTCTTCTTCTACTTCGCTATCTTCTTCATATTCCTCTTCTTCTTCTTCTAATTCTTCCTGTCCTTCTTCTTCTTCTACTTCTTCTTCTTCTACTTCGCTATCTTCTTCATTTTTCTCTTCTTCTTCTTCTTCGTCTTCTTCTTCTTCTTCATTTTCTTCTCTTACTCTTCTTCTTATTATTATTATTATTATTATTGTTGTTGTTATAATTATTATTGTTATCATTCTTACTACTTTTTCTTCTTCTTCTTCTTCTTCTTCTTCTACTTCTTATTCTTATTCTTCTTCTTCTTCTTTTATTTCTACTTCTTCTTCTTCTTTTTGTTCTTCTTCCACTTCTTCTTCTTCTTTTTCTTCTTCTTCTTGTTCTTCTGCTTCTTCTTGTTCTTCTGCTTCTTCTTGTTCTTGTTCTTCTTCTTCTTTTTCTTCTTCTCCATCTTCTTCTTCTTCTTCTTCTTCTTCAACATCTTCATCATCATCATCATCTTCTTCTTCTTCTTCTTCTTCTCCACCTTCTTCTCACTCTACTTCTTTTCCTTATTCTTCTTCTTCTACTTCTTCTTCCTCTTCTTCTTCTTCCTCTTCTCTTTCTCCTTGTTCTTCTTCTTCTTTATTTTCCTCCTCTTCTTTTTCTTCTTCTTCTTCTCCATCTCTGTCTTCTTCTCCCTCTTGTTCTTCTTC
>JAIUJO010000121.1:0-5000 GCA_023846275.1 Vanilla planifolia | reverse complement strand
CTTCTTCTTCTTCTTCTTCTTCTTCTTCTTCTTCATCTTCTCTTTCTTCGACATCCTCTTGTTCTTCTTTGTCTTCTTCTTCTACGTTTTCTCCTTCTTAATCTTCTGCTTCTTTTTCGTCTTCAACTCTTTTTTTTGTCTTCTTCTTCTTCTTCTTTGTCATCTTTTATCTTCTTGTTCTTGTTCTTGTTCTTGTTCTTCTCCTTCTTCTTCTTCATATTCATCATCATCTTTTTCTTCTTCTTCTTATTATTCTTTGTATTCTTATTATTCTTCTTCTTCATCTTCTTCTACATCTTCTTCCACGTCATCTTCTTCTTCTTCTTATCTGTCTTGTTTTTTTTCTTCTTCTTCTTCTCCTTCTCCTTCTTCTTCTTCTTCTTCTACTTCTTCTTCTTCTTCCTCTTTCCTTTGCTTCTTCGTTTTTTCTTCTTCTACTTCTTCTTTTTCTTCTATTTCTGCTTCTTCTTCTTCTTCTTCTACTACTACTTCTTCTTTCCCATCCTCTTCTTCTTCTTCTTTCTCTACTTCTTGTTTGTCTTCTTCTTCTACATCTTCTTCTCCTTCATCTTCATCTTCTTCCTCTAATTCTTCTTCTCCATCTCCAACTACTTCTTCTTCTTCTTTCTCTTCTTCTTCTTCTTCCTTGTCTTCCTCTTCTTTTTCTTCTTCTTCTTCTTGTTTTGATTCTTCTCCTTCTTCTCTTTCTCCTTTGACTTCATCTTCTTCTTCTTCTTCTTCTTCTTCTACTACTACTACTACTACTTCTTTGCCCTCCTCTTCTTCTTCTTCTTCCTTTTCTTCTTATTATTCTTCATCATCTTCCTCTTCTTCCTCCTCTTCTTCCTCTTTGTTTTTTACATCTTTTTTCTTCTTCTTCCTTCCTTTCTTATCTATTTTTGTTCTTCTTTTTCTTCTTCTTTTCTTCCTCTTCTTCTTCTTCTCTTTCTTCTTCTCCTCCATCTTCCTCCACTTCCACTTCTTCTTCTCCTTCTTTTTCTAAATCTTCTAATTTTTCTTCTCTTTCCCCTTCTTATAAATCTTTTTTTTATTCTCCTTCATCACCATCATCATCATCTTCTTCTTCTTCTTTGTCTTCTTCTTCTTCTTCTTCTCTTTCTTCTTCTTCTCCTCCTTCTTCTTCTTCCTCTACCTCTTCTCCTCCTTCTTCGTCTAAATTTTTCCCTTCTTCTTCTCTTTCTCCTTCTTCTCCATCTTTTTCTTCTTCTCCTTCATCTTCTTGTTCTTCTTCTTTTTCTTCTTCTTTGTCTTCTTCTTCTTCTTCTTCTTCATCATCAACTTCTTCTTCTTCGTCTTCTTCTTCTTCATCTTCTTCTTCTTCTTCTTCCACATCTTCTTCCTCTTCTTCTCGTTCTTCTACTTCTTCTTCTTCTCCTTCTTCTTATTCTTGTTCTCCTACTTTTTCTTTTCTTCTTCATCTTCTTCTTCTTACTTCTTCGACTTCTTCTTCTTCTCCTACTACTAATACTTTTTCTTCTTTATTTTCTTCTTCTTCTTCTTATACTTCTTCTTCTTCTTTGTTGTCTTTCTTCTTCTTCTTCTTCTCTTTCTTCTTCTTCTTCTTCTTCTTCTTGTCTATCTTCTTCTTCTTCTTCTTTGACTACTTCTTCTTGTTTATCTTCTCCTTCTACATCTTCTTCTTCATCATCTTCTTCCTCTAACTCATCTTCTCCATCTCTATCCACTTCTTCTTCTTCCTCTTCCTCTTCTTCTTCTTCATGTTTTCTTTCTTTTCCTTATTCTACTTCTTCTACTTCATCTTCTTCTTCTTCTACTACTACCACTACTACCTCTTTGCCTTCCTTTTTCTTCTTCTTCTTCTTCTTTTCTCCTCCTCTTCTTCAACTTCTTATTCTTCTACTTCTCCTTACTCTTCGTCTTTTTCTTCTTTTTCTTCTTCTTCTTCCTCTTCTTATCTTTCTTCTTATTCTTTTTTCTTCTACTTTTCTTCTTCTTCTTCTTCTCTTTTTTCTTCTCCTCCATCTTCCTATTCCTCTTCTTCTTCTCCTTCTTTGTCAAAATCTTCCTCTTCTTCTTCCCTTTCTCCTTCTTCTCCATCTTTTTCTTCTTCTCCTTCATCTTCTTCTTCTTCTTCTTCTTCTTCTTCTTCTTCCTTGTCTTCTTCTTCTTCTTCTACATCTTCTTCTTCTTCTTCTTCTTCTCTTTCTTCTTTCCCTCCTCCTTCTTCCTCTTCCTCTTCTTCTCCTTCTTCGTCAAAATTTTCCTCTTCTTCTTCTCTTTCTCCTTCTTCAACATCTTGTCTTCTTCTCCTTCATCATCATCATCATCATCTTCTTCTTCTTCTCTTCTTCTTTTTCTCTTCTTTTTCTTCTTCTTCTAATTTTTCTTTCTTCCTCTTCTTCTTCTTTGTCTTCTACTCATTCTCTTCTTCTTCTCCTTCATCTTCTACTTCTTCTTTGTCCTTTTCTTCCTCTTCTATTTTGTCATCATCTTTTTTTCTTCTTCTCCTTCTCCTTTTCCCTGTCCTTCCTCTAATTTTTCTTCCTCTTCCTCTTCTTCTTCTCTTTCTTTGACTCCTTCTCTTCATCATCTTCTCTTCTTCTTCTTCTTCTTTCTCTTCTTCTTCTTCTTCTTCTTCTTCTTCTTCCTCTTCTTATTCTTCTTCTTCTCCTCATCCTCTTCCTCTTACTGCTTGTTCTTCATCTTCTTCTTCTTCTTCTTTTTCTTCTTCTTTGTCTTTTTCTTCTTCCTCTTCTTCTACTTTTTCTTCCTCGTCTTCTTCTCCTTCTTCTCCTTCTTGTCCTTCTTCTTCATCTTTGTCTTCTTCTTGTTATTCTTCTTCTTCTTGCTTTTCTTCTTCTCCGTCTTTTTCTACTTCTTATTCTTCCTCTTCTTCTTCTTCTTTGCATTTTGCTTCTTCTTCTACTTCTTCTTTTTCTCCTTCTTCTTTTCTATCTTCTTCTTCGTCTTTTACTTCTTCTTCTTCATCTTCTACTTCTTCATCTTCTTCCTCTCCTTCTTCATATTCTTCTTCCTTGTCTTTCTTTTCTTCTTTTTCTTCTTCTACTACGTCTTCTTCTTCTTCTTCTTCTTCTTCTTCTTCGTCTTCATCTTTTTTTTCATCTTCTTCTTCTTGTTTGTTCACTTCTTCTTCTTCCTTATCTTCTTCTTCTTCATCATCATCATCATCTTTTCTTCTTCTTCTAATTTTAATTATTATTCCTTTTCTTCATCTTCTTCTTTTTCTTCTTGGACTTCTTCGCCTTCTTCTTCTTCTTCTTCATTATCTTCTTTCTCTTCTTCTTCTTTTTTTCTTCTTAATCATCATTCTCTTTTCCGTCTTTGTCTTCTTCTTCTTCTTCTTTGTCTTCTTCTTCTTCTTCTTCATCATCATCATCATCATCATCATCATCATCTTCTTCTTCTTCTTCTTCTTTGTCGTCGTCTTCTTCGTCCTCCTCATTCTTCTTCTTTGTGTTCTTCTTTTTCTTCTTTTTCTTCGTCTTCTTCTTCCTCTTCTTCTTCTTCTTCGTCTTCCTCATCTTATTCTTGTACGTCTTCTTCCTTCTGCTTCTTCTTCTTCTTCTTCTTCTTCTTCTTCTTTTTCTTCTTCTCCTATATCTTCGTCTTCTTCTTCCTCATCATCGTCCTCATCTTCTTCTTCTCCTTCTTCTTCTTCCCGTTCTTTTTTGTCTTATTATTCTTCTTCTTCATTTTTATCTTCGTCTTCTTCTTTTCTTCTTCTTCTCCCTCTTCTTCATCTTCTAATTCTTCTTCTTCATCTTCTTCTTCTTCATCTTTTGCTTTTTCTTCTTCTACTTCTTTTTCTTCTTCTTCGCCTTGTTGTTCTTCTTCTTCTTCATCATCTTGCTCTTCTTCTTCATCTTCTTCTTTTCTTCTTCTTCTTCTTCTTCTTCATCTTCGCCTTCTTCTTCTTCTTCTTCTTCTTCAAATTCTTCTTCTTCGTCTTCTTCTTCTTCTTCTTCTTCTTCTTCTTCTTCGCCTGTACTTCTACTTCTTCTTCTTCTTCTTCTTCTTCTTCTTCATCTTTTTCTTCTCCTTCGTCTTCTTGCTCTTCTGCTTCTTCTTCTTGTTCTTCTTTTTCTAAATGTTCTTATTATTCGTGTTCTTATTCTTCTTCTTCTTCACTTTATTCTTCTACATTTTCTTCTTCTTCTTTTCCTTCTCCTTCTTCTTCTTCTTCTTCTTCTTCTTTTACTTCTTTTTCTTTTTCTTCTTCTTCTTCTTCTTCTTCTTCTTCTTCTTCTTTCGCCTCCTACTTCTTCATCTTCTTCTTCTTTTTTTTTCTTCTACTTCTTCTTCTTCTTCTTCTTCTTCATTGTCTTCCTCTTCTTCTTCGTCATCTTCTGCTTCTTAGTCTTGTTGTTCTACTTCTACTTCTTCTTCTTCTTCATCATCATCATCTTTTTTCTCTTTCCTAATCTCCAACTTTTTCTTCTTTTCCTTCTTCTTCTTCTTCTACTTTTTATTCTTCTTCTTCATTTTCTTCTTTTTCTTTTTCTTCTTCTTTTGCTTCTTCTTCTTCTTCTTCATCTTCTTCTTCTTGTTCTCCTTCTTCCACTTCTTTGTCTTCTTCTTCTTCTTCTTCTTCTTCTTCCTGTTCTGCATCTTCATCTTCTTCTTCTTCATCGTCTTTTTCTTCTTTTACATCTTTTCTTCTTCTTCTTCTTCTTCTTCTTCATCTTCTTCTTCACCTTCTTTTTCTTCTTTGTTTTCTTTTTCTTCATCTGCTTCTTCTTCTACTTCTCCTCCTCCTACTCCTTTTTCTCCTTCTTCTTCTTCTTCTTCAACATCTTCCTCTTTGCCTTATCTTATTCTTCTTCTTCTTCTTTTTCATCTTCTTTGTCTTCATCTTCTTCTTCTTCTTCTTCCTTTTTCTTCTTCTTCTTCTCCTCCTCCCCCTCCTCCTCCTCCATCTTCTTCTTCTTCTTCTTCTTCTTCTTCGTCTTCTTCTTCTTCTTCGACTTCATCTTCCTCTGTTCTTCTTCTACTCTTCT
>JAIUJO010000120.1:1532135-1572147 GCA_023846275.1 Vanilla planifolia | reverse complement strand
TTTCTTATACAACTTATTTCATTTTCGAAAATATTTTACATTGATTTCATTTTATTATTGTGTAACTCTAAATCTCCTCATATGAAACCATTTCATCACTTGCAATTAGTTATATTAAATTGCTTCACTTAATCTCATTTCAAATTTAATATATTTGGCTAAATATTAAAATAATAATTTAATTATTTACACTAATTTATGTTTTTAGCTTTTAATAATTCTAAAAAAAATTAGTTGAGATGAAAAAACCAATGCTATCCTCTTCTCGATGAGGTCTATCCAATTATGTTTTCATATACATAATTTTTAAATTTTTATTGGCATGCTTAACAAGTTGTTTTAAATTGTAACTTTTTTAGGTCTTAAGGATTATAATCTCGTTCTCTTTCGTTTCTTGGAATATAACTTTCTCAAAAATTTCATCACATATCAACTAGAGTTCATTAATTTTTTTTATATTATGTTAAATTAATTAATCTCATGTAAGTATTAATATATATTTATTTAATATTAAAATAATAATTAATTTTTCTTTTTTGTTTTCTTTTTACTTATTGTAGTTCCAATTGTGCTCTGTTTGAGATGTAAGAGATGTCATGGAATTTTCTTGACGTGTTATATCAAATAAAACTTGTTAAGTTTATAAAATTTTTGTTTTCTACAGTGCTTTAGCATGATTTTTTAAATATATAAATTTGTATTTATTTTTATAAAATATTTTCCATTGGATTTCTTATTATCTCATAATTGAACTTTTTCATTCAATTTATCAAAAATTTTTCAAAGTGTAGCTTTGGAGTAGTTTTAATAATATGTATCTCCAAACTTTCTCTTGTATCCCATAAATTACATTTTTTTAATTATATTACATTGCTTCAATTTAATATTTTAGAATTAATATTTATTTAATTAATATTAAAATATTATATTTTTAAATTAATAATGATTTTTTATGTTGTAATTAATAGTAATCCAAAATGAGCCCCCTTCAAGATGAAATAGCCATCATTGGAAAATTTCTGATAAGCTACATCCAATTAAATATTTGTTTTTATTTTTATATATATTATATCTTTGGGTTTTTGGATGCTTTATGAGATATTCAATTTGTGCCTTATTTGATGAATGAGGATGTCAAACTCGATCTCCTTTGTACCTTACAATGCAACTTTCATATAAAACTTCTCTTATTTATTGACAATTTAACTTTGATTTGGTTCTATTACTATGAAATTCTAATTCTTCTCATGTGTGTCCTTAAAATTTATTTGATTTCTATTTATTATATTGGTTAAATTTATCACATTTTGGCTTTGTTATATATTTGTTCAAATTTAAAATAATAATGTATTTTTTTGTGGTTATGTGCTTTGATAATTCACATTAAATATACACATTATCAGACCGATAATAAGAAAAACCATTGGACTAATCTTTGTGAGCACTATCAAATTAAATCTTGAATTTTATATTTTTAAATATTTTATTATCCATAATTTAAGCATGTTTTGACTCATACAAATTTTGATGATCAAAGATAAGTTCTTTTTTGTATCTTGGAATAAAACATTCCCAAAAATCTGTCTCATTTATTCAAAAGTTTTGCTTTAATTTGGTAATATTACTTTCTGACTCTAAATATTCCCTTTTGAGTCCTTTGCATGTTTTTTATTTGGTTAATTTTTTTTTTTGTTTAAAATTATCTCATTCTAGTTTTAATATATATATTTATATAATATTAAAATAGTAATTTTATTTTTACTTATGAAAATTCATTTTCATAGTTTACTATAGTTAAAAATGTGATCTAACTAAGATGATTCAAATTTAATTGCACTTGTCCTTCCCAGCTCCATCAAAATAAAAATCACTTTTAATATTTTTTTCATATGTTATTTTCTAGAAATTTTATATATTTTACAATATATTTTGATTCTTACATGATGTAGTAAGAAGCAATGTTATATTTGAACTACTTAGCATCATTGAACGCAATATTTTCATAAACATTATATAATTTCTTTAATTTTTTTCCAATGATTCTGGTATGTTATTTTCTAACACTAATTCTCTAGTTGTGTGACCATAACATCACTTTAGTTTGGTTAAATAAAATTGTCATTTCTATCTCATTTTATCATTATTAAATATTTACTTAAAAAAAGAAAATTAATTTCTTATTATATATGCATATTTAATTTTTTTAATTAGTAGTAACTCTTTATGAGGTCTAATTGAAATGAAAGAAAGACTAACTTTGATGGTCGTCATCTAATTAAATTTAAAATATTTTATTTTAAGATATTATTTTATGATTTTCAAATAGTTTACAAGGCATTCGAATTTATACATGATTTGACAGTCTAAGGTGTTGCACTCAATCTATCTTATATCTTAGAATGGAAATATCCTTTACAATATATTTAATTTCTTCAAGTTTTTTTCATTGATTTGTTATACTATAATGAAACTCTAATTTACCACTTTTCTAATTTATCCTTTTTTATGTAATTCATAATAATTTGAAATGAGATCTGAACAACATTCGACAAATATGGTTAGACATGTTTGGCTAAGTTTTATATAATTAAATATTATTTTTATATTTTTTAAATATTTTGTTTTATAAGATTTTTGGATAACTTGGCATTTTTACTCATAGATGATTTTATGATTGACGATGTTGTTATCAATCTCTTTAGTAATTGGATTGTAACTTTCCCATGAAATTTGTATCATTTTTCCAAGGATTTCACTTTTATTTTAATATATTACTACGTAAATGTTACTCTCCACTTGTGGGACCATTACATGAATTTCAATTTCTTATATTATATTGATTTCATTTATTTTTTTAGAACTTTAGTATTTATTTGTTAAATATTAAGAAATATTTATTTATTATTCTTCTCTTATTTACTTTGGTAATTAAATGTAATTCCAAATGTTGTTCGATTGAGATGAAGAAAGTCATTAGAGTCATCTTTATGATCTCTATCCAATTAAGTTTTCAAATTTACATTTTTAGAATATTTTTTGACATACTCAATGAGATAATTTGAATTGTAACTTATTTAATGATTAAGGGTGTTATTATCAATCTCTTTAGTATCTTGGAGTGGAACTTTCTAATATAATTAACACATTTTCTATTTTTTTTTAATTTGGTAATAATATATCTTTTTAATTTTATCTTATTTCAAAATTGAAATTTTTTTTCATATTATTAAAATTATGTTTTATTTTGATTTTATTTATTTATTTTTCATAATTATTTATAAAACTTTTTTCATGATGTAACGATCACTATAGAACTGGTATTGCAGCGTAATTCTTAAAAGATACCTGTTTTCATATTTATTTTATTTTTTCCATTATTTTGGAATTATTTTAAGACATTTCAACTCATACCTACTTTGATAATAACAAATGTTACAATTAATCTCCTTAATAAAAAAAAAAAAAGTAAACCTTTTTTTAGTTTATCTTATTTCTTTAAATATTTTACTTTGATTTTATTTTATTAATATTTCAACAAAATTTACTCTTATGTGACTTTTACATCTCTTTCAAATGCTCACATTACATTAATTCAATTCAACTCATTTTATCTTTGATATTTATTTTTTTAATATTTAAAGTGATAATTGTTTTTATTGATGCTAATTTACTATGGTAATTAAATGTAATTCCAAAGGAGCTCCAGTCAGTGAAACAAATTTCATCAATATACTCTTCTCGACAAGCACATTCAAATTAATTTTTTTTACTCGCAACTAATTTAATGATCGTAGACACTAAAACTATTTCTATAAGTTTTTTATTTTTATTTGACCATATTAATTTGCTACAAAAATCTCATCTTGCATTACATAGAATTTAATAGGTTATGTTACTTTTATTTAATTTATCTTATTTTTTTTATTATAATATTTTTTAAATATTAAAAAAATTAATATTATTTATACTTATTTACTTTGGTAAATTGCAGTTATTTTGAATTAGCTACAATCCACAGCAAACAAATGTCGTCGATCTCATCTTGACAAGTTCCACCTAATAAAATATTAATTTTTATAAAAAATTCTTTCTCAAACAAGATTTTACAATTGAATATATTGCCTTAAAACTTCTTGGCAACTTGCAATGTTTTCCTTAGATTTTGTAATATTACAATGAAATTGTAAATCTTCTCCATGTGACATCAACAACACTTTGATTTGTTGGAATAACATTGCTTTAGTTTTTGTCACTTTAGCTTTAACACATGTGTAATTAACATAATAATAGTAATTTAATATTATTGGTGCTTATTTACTTCAAAAATTCTTAGTAAATCCAAATGAGGTTCGGTCGAGAGGAAATAAAAGTCAATGGACTAGTCTCCAAGTGTTCTATCTAATAAATATTTAATGATATATGTACGTACAAATATATTTTTTGGGGAATTATTTTATATATTTCAACTAGTACCTAATTTAACAATGATAAAGTTATACTCGATCCCTTTGTACCATGAAATGTAACTTTGTTACAAAATTTATCTCTTTTCAACAAAGTTTTTATTTTGATATTTTTTATTTTACTATATAACTCTAAATGTTCAATCGTACGAGATTTTTTGTTCTAATACATTGATTAAATTTTTTAATCTCATTTTTGCCTTAATATATATATCTATTTAATATCAAAATAATAATTTGTTGTTTTGTATGCCAATTTATTAATGTCATTTTTGGTAATTTCAAGAAAGGACTAATCAAGATGAAACCAACATTGTTTACTTGTCTCGAAGAGCTCTCTCCAATTAAGAGTTAATTTTTTAAATTAACATTTTAGTTACTAAAAGTTTGCCAAAATTTATGAGATATTTTTATTCAAACCTTATTTGTCCATCAAGGATGTTATACTCAATATGCTTAACATGTTGCAAATAAACTTTCTTATAAAACTTATCTAATTTTAACAAAAAAAAAATTTATTTAGTTATTTTACTATAAAACTTTAATTCACTTCTTGTACAATCTTTATATTGTTTTTATTTGGTTATATAATGTTACTTCAATTTCATGTTATTTTGTGTTCATTATATGTTTAGTTATTATTAAAATAATACTTTATTAATATTTTGTCTTCTTTAATTTTGTAATTTGCACTAATTCTAGACGTTATATGGTTGACAAGAAAAAAATTTTATTTAACTCAAATATTTATTTTTATATTTTTCAAATATTATTTTTTAAAAGATTTTGTAACTTTTTATGAGATATTTTCATTTGCACCAGATTTAAGGATTGAACATGCTGTGCTCTCTTGTCGTTCGATCTTAGAATACAACTTTCACACTTAATTTATCTTATTTCATACCAAGTGTGTCCTTTGCATTACTTTGATTTTCTTATATTACATTTGGTAATTTAACACATTTTAGCTTTAATATATGTTATTTAAAATTTTAAAAAAATTTATTATTACTTAAGATTTGTTAATTTTGAAATTCATATATTTTCTAAATAAGGATATATTAAGATAAAGAAAATGTCATTTGGCTCATCTCAAGCAGTACTATCAAATTTAATATTGATTTTTATTTTTTTAAATATTTTATACTTAATGATCATCGGTTTTATTACAAGAGATTTCAATTTATCCTTAACTTGTTAGTTGCTAATGTTGTTACTGATCTCCATAGAATCTTGGAATGTAATTTTACTAAGTAATTTTTCTCATTTGTTTAGGTAGTTTGCTTTGATTTACCTATATTACTATAAAACTTTAATTCTTCGCACAAGTGACCTTTACATCATTTTGATTTGGTCACATAAAATAGTTTGAATTTTTCTTAGTTCAACTATATTATATTTTTATTTATTATTAAAATCATAATTTATTATTATTTATTCTTTTTTATTTTATCAATTAATAATAATTCCAAACATGGTTTTGTTATACAAAAGAAATGTCATTGGACTCATCGTAATGAGGTTTATCAAAAAAAAAATTCATTTTAGTATTTTTTTAAATATTTCATTTGCTAAGACTTTTGTATGCATTATGACACATTTCATTTGATAGCTAATTTAATGATGAAGACATCACTCTTTTTTCTTAGCAATTTGTAATGCGATAGTCCCCTTTAATTTATCTTATTTCTTCAAAAGTTTCATTGTGATATAGATATTATTACTATGTAACTATAAACCTTTCTTCAGGTGTGCTTTATGTCACTTAGATTAATTTATATTACAATTCTTCTCTTTACCTTATTTTATTTTTGATAAATGTTTGCTTCATTTTGAAAAAAATATTTGTTATTATTTATGTATATTTACTATTGCAATTCAAAGTAAATTCAAACATGGTCTGATCAGTATAAAGCATGTCATTAGACTATCTAACTGGAAATTTTCTCTAGTGTGACAATTAGATCCTTTTGTTTGGTACTAGTACATTCCTTGAACTAAACTCATTTTAGCTCCAATATATTTTTATTTAATATTAAAATGATAACTTTTTATTATATACACTTATTTGATTTATTAAATAATAGTAATTCTAGTTTAGTACTAATAGACACGAAATAGTTATCATTAGACTCCTCATGACAAGCTCATTCCAACTAAATTTTTTGTTTTACTTTTTAAACTATTTTTTATGATTTTAATATACTTCATGACACATGTAATTCATACTTGATTAATGATCAAGATTATTACACTTGATCTCTTCAAAAAATTGGAATGCATCTTTCCCATAAAATTTGTCTTATTTCAAATTTCTAGCATTGATTTAGTTTTATTCTATGAGTTTGTAGTTCTTATTTTGTGTGACCTTAATATTATTATAATTTATTTGCATTGCATTGATTCAATTGATCAAATTTTAGTGTTATTATTACTTGTGCTTATTACTATGGTAGTTCATAGCAATTCTAAATGTGATCTACCTAAGATAAAATAAAACTCGTTGGACTCGCTTCTATTAGTTTTACCCAATTAGATATTGTATTTTATACTTTTAAATATTTTATTATTTATGGTTTTGGATTACTTTTATGAGAAATTTTCTCTCATACCTAATTTTATGATTAAAGATATTCCACTTGTTCCTCTTAGCATCTAAGAATGCATTTTTCCCTAAACATTTCTCATTTATTCAAATTTTTTGTTTAATCTAGTTAATTTATTTTGTATCTCTAAATTTTCTCACTTATGACATTTATTTTTTTTTATTCCATTGTATCAGATTGTTTTAATTTATCTAACATTTTTGTAATATATATTTACTTAATACTAAAATAATAATTTACTTACTTGTATCGATTTTCTTTCTTAGTCCTTTGTAATTCAAAAAGAGAATCCATCGAGTTGAATGAGGCATCATTGGACTTGTTCGGAATTCTTTTTATATGTTTTTTAAAATATTTTTTATTTTTAAGAAATTTAGCATGTTTTATGTCTCATCGTTATTCACAAATGATTTGATGATTAAGGATGTTATGCTTGATCTTCTCAGTATCATTGAAAGTAATATTTTCATAAACTTTATCTCATTTCTTTAAATTGTTATCTTTGATTAGGTTGTTTTACTTTGTAACCCTAATTCTCCCTTGATTTGACTCAACATCACTTAAATTTTGTTATATTGAAACACTTTCTTTTATCAAATTATACTTTTATTAAATTTGTAATTAATATAATTAAAATAACTTATTATTTATGCATATTTAATTTTTCGTTCATAGTAATTCTATATGTGCTTAAATCAAAATGAAAAAATTTTCAATAGACTTGTATTCATGATCTTTAAACATTTAAAGTTTATTTGTTTCTTATATATTACATTTCAAAGGATTATTACACAATTTATGAGGCTTATTAATTGGAACGTCATTTGATGATCGTGCATATTACATTCCATCTACCTAGTAACTTGGAATGGAACTTTACCTTTCAATATACATAACTTATTTAAAGTTATCTATGATTTACTTAAGCTACAATAAAATTTGAGATATCTTATTGTGTGACCTCCACATTGCATTGATTATATTTAATTACAAAGATTAAATTTCTTTATATAATATTAAAATAATAATTTATTATTGTTTTTCCATATTTATCTCAATATCTCATAGTAATCTAAAATGATGTCTAAATAAGAGGATAAAAATGTTGTTAAACATATTTATCTCATTTCTTATATATTTTTGATTAAAAATCTCTACAATATTTATATGGCATTTTGACTCCTACCTAATATGATTATTAACGAAGCTATTCTCCATCACCTTATTACTTGGAATGCAACTTTCTTATACAACTTATTTCATTTTCGAAAATATTTTACATTGATTTCATTTTATTATTGTGTAACTCTAAATCTCCTCATATGAAACCATTTCATCACTTGCAATTAGTTATATTAAATTGCTTCACTTAATCTCATTTCAAATTTAATATATTTGGCTAAATATTAAAATAATAATTTAATTATTTACACTAATTTATGTTTTTAGCTTTTAATAATTCTAAAAAAAATTAGTTGAGATGAAAAAACCAATGCTATCCTCTTCTCGATGAGGTCTATCCAATTATGTTTTCATATATATAATTTTTAAATTTTTATTGGCATGCTTAACAAGTTGTTTTAAATTGTAACTTTTTTAGGTCTTAAGGATTATAATCTCGTTCTCTTTCGTTTCTTGGAATATAACTTTCTCAAAAATTTCATCACATATCAACTAGAGTTCATTAATTTTTTTTATATTATGTTAAATTAATTAATCTCATGTAAGTATTAATATATATTTATTTAATATTAAAATAATAATTAATTTTTCTTTTTTGTTTTCTTTTTACTTATTGTAGTTCCAATTGTGCTCTGTTTGAGATGTAAGAGATGTCATGGAATTTTCTTGACGTGTTATATCAAATAAAACTTGTTAAGTTTATAAAATTTTTGTTTTCTACAGTGCTTTAGCATGATTTTTTAAATATATAAATTTGTATTTATTTTTATAAAATATTTTCCATTGGATTTCTTATTATCTCATAATTGAACTTTTTCATTCAATTTATCAAAAATTTTTCAAAGTGTAGCTTTGGAGTAGTTTTAATAATATGTATCTCCAAACTTTCTCTTGTATCCCATAAATTACATTTTTTTAATTATATTACATTGCTTCAATTTAATATTTTAGAATTAATATTTATTTAATTAATATTAAAATATTATATTTTTAAATTAATAATGATTTTTTATGTTGTAATTAATAGTAATCCAAAATGAGCCCCCTTCAAGATGAAATAGCCATCATTGGAAAATTTCTGATAAGCTACATCCAATTAAATATTTGTTTTTATTTTTATATATATTATATCTTTGGGTTTTTGGATGCTTTATGAGATATTCAATTTGTGCCATATTTGATGAATGAGGATGTCAAACTCGATCTCCTTTGTACCTTACAATGCAACTTTCATATAAAACTTCTCTTATTTATTGACAATTTAACTTTGATTTGGTTCTATTACTATGAAATTCTAATTCTTCTCATGTGTGTCCTTAAAATTTATTTGATTTCTATTTATTATATTGGTTAAATTTATCACATTTTGGCTTTGTTATATATTTGTTCAAATTTAAAATAATAATGTATTTTTTTGTGGTTATGTGCTTTGATAATTCACATTAAATATACACATTATCAGACCGATAATAAGAAAAACCATTGGACTAATCTTTGTGAGCACTATCAAATTAAATCTTGAATTTTATATTTTTAAATATTTTATTATCCATAATTTAAGCATGTTTTGACTCATACAAATTTTGATGATCAAAGATAAGTTCTTTTTTGTATCTTGGAATAAAACATTCCCAAAAATCTGTCTCATTTATTCAAAAGTTTTGCTTTAATTTGGTAATATTACTTTCTGACTCTAAATATTCCCTTTTGAGTCCTTTGCATGTTTTTTATTTGGTTAATATTTTTTTTGTTTAAAATTATCTCATTCTAGTTTTAATATATATATTTATATAATATTAAAATAGTAATTTTATTTTTACTTATGAAAATTCATTTTCATAGTTTACTATAGTTAAAAATGTGATCTAACTAAGATGATTCAAATTTAATTGCACTTGTCCTTCCCAGCTCCATCAAAATAAAAATCACTTTTAATATTTTTTTCATATGTTATTTTCTAGAAATTTTATATATTTTACAATATATTTTGATTCTTACATGATGTAGTAAGAAGCAATGTTATATTTGAACTACTTAGCATCATTGAACGCAATATTTTCATAAACATTATATAATTTCTTTAATTTTTTTCCAATGATTCTGGTATGTTATTTTCTAACACTAATTCTCTAGTTGTGTGACCATAACATCACTTTAGTTTGGTTAAATAAAATTGTCATTTCTATCTCATTTTATCATTATTAAATATTTACTTAAAAAAAGAAAATTAATTTCTTATTATATATGCATATTTAATTTTTTTAATTAGTAGTAACTCTTTATGAGGTCTAATTGAAATGAAAGAAAGACTAACTTTGATGGTCGTCATCTAATTAAATTTAAAATATTTTATTTTAAGATATTATTTTATGATTTTCAAATAGTTTACAAGGCATTCGAATTTATACATGATTTGACAGTCTAAGGTGTTGCACTCAATCTATCTTATATCTTAGAATGGAAATATCCTTTACAATATATTTAATTTCTTCAAGTTTTTTTCATTGATTTGTTATACTATAATGAAACTCTAATTTACCACTTTTCTAATTTATCCTTTTTTATGTAATTCATAATAATTTGAAATGAGATCTGAACAACATTCGACAAATATGGTTAGACATGTTTGGCTAAGTTTTATATAATTAAATATTATTTTTATATTTTTTAAATATTTTGTTTTATAAGATTTTTGGATAACTTGGCATTTTTACTCATAGATGATTTTATGATTGACGATGTTGTTATCAATCTCTTTAGTAATTGGATTGTAACTTTCCCATGAAATTTGTATCATTTTTCCAAGGATTTCACTTTTATTTTAATATATTACTACGTAAATGTTACTCTCCACTTGTGGGACCATTACATGAATTTCAATTTCTTATATTATATTGATTTCATTTATTTTTTTAGAACTTTAGTATTTATTTGTTAAATATTAAGAAATATTTATTTATTATTCTTCTCTTATTTACTTTGGTAATTAAATGTAATTCCAAATGTTGTTCGATTGAGATGAAGAAAGTCATTAGAGTCATCTTTATGATCTCTATCCAATTAAGTTTTCAAATTTACATTTTTAGAATATTTTTTGACATACTCAATGAGATAATTTGAATTGTAACTTATTTAATGATTAAGGGTGTTATTATCAATCTCTTTAGTATCTTGGAGTGGAACTTTCTAATATAATTAACACATTTTCTATTTTTTTTTAATTTGGTAATAATATATCTTTTTAATTTTATCTTATTTCAAAATTGAAATTTTTTTTCATATTATTAAAATTATGTTTTATTTTGATTTTATTTATTTATTTTTCATAATTATTTATAAAACTTTTTTCATGATGTAACGATCACTATAGAACTGGTATTGCAGCGTAATTCTTAAAAGATACCTGTTTTCATATTTATTTTATTTTTTCCATTATTTTGGAATTATTTTAAGACATTTCAACTCATACCTACTTTGATAATAACAAATGTTACAATTAATCTCCTTAATAAAAAAAAAAAAGTAAACCTTTTTTTAGTTTATCTTATTTCTTTAAATATTTTACTTTGATTTTATTTTATTAATATTTCAACAAAATTTACTCTTATGTGACTTTTACATCTCTTTCAAATGCTCACATTACATTAATTCAATTCAACTCATTTTATCTTTGATATTTATTTTTTTAATATTTAAAGTGATAATTGTTTTTATTGATGCTAATTTACTATGGTAATTAAATGTAATTCCAAAGGAGCTCCAGTCAGTGAAACAAATTTCATCAATATACTCTTCTCGACAAGCACATTCAAATTAATTTTTTTTACTCGCAACTAATTTAATGATCGTAGACACTAAAACTATTTCTATAAGTTTTTTATTTTTATTTGACCATATTAATTTGCTACAAAAATCTCATCTTGCATTACATAGAATTTAATAGGTTATGTTACTTTTATTTAATTTATCTTATTTTTTTTATTATAATATTTTTTAAATATTAAAAAAATTAATATTATTTATACTTATTTACTTTGGTAAATTGCAGTTATTTTGAATTAGCTACAATCCACAGCAAACAAATGTCGTCGATCTCATCTTGACAAGTTCCACCTAATAAAATATTAATTTTTATAAAAAATTCTTTCTCAAACAAGATTTTACAATTGAATATATTGCCTTAAAACTTCTTGGCAACTTGCAATGTTTTCCTTAGATTTTGTAATATTACAATGAAATTGTAAATCTTCTCCATGTGACATCAACAACACTTTGATTTGTTGGAACAACATTGCTTTAGTTTTTGTCACTTTAGCTTTAACACATGTGTAATTAACATAATAATAGTAATTTAATATTATTGGTGCTTATTTACTTCAAAAATTCTTAGTAAATCCAAATGAGGTTCGGTCGAGAGGAAATAAAAGTCAATGGACTAGTCTCCAAGTGTTCTATCTAATAAATATTTAATGATATATGTACGTGCAAATATATTTTTTGGGGAATTATTTTATATATTTCAACTAGTACCTAATTTAACAATGATAAATATATACTCGATCCCTTTGTACCATGAAATGTAACTTTGTTACAAAATTTATCTCTTTTCAACAAAGTTTTTATTTTGATATTTTTTATTTTACTATATAACTCTAAATGTTCAATCGTACGAGATTTTTTGTTCTAATACA
The DNA here is from genome assembly GCA_023846275.1 of Vanilla planifolia. Lineage (NCBI taxonomy): Eukaryota > Viridiplantae > Streptophyta > Magnoliopsida > Asparagales > Orchidaceae > Vanilla > Vanilla planifolia. The sequence goes on along the minus strand of JAIUJO010000120.1, from coordinate 1,559,205 downwards.
TTGATTAAATTTTTTGATATCATTTTTGCCTTAATATATATATCTATTTAATATCAAAATAATAATTTGTTGTTTTGTATGCTAATTTATTAATGTCATTTTTGGTAATTTCAATGACTAATCAAGATGAAACAAACATTGTTTACTTCTCTCGAAGAGCTCTCTCCAATTAAGAGTTAATTTTTTAAATAAACATTTTAGTTACTAAAAGTTTGCCAAAATTTATGAGATATTTTTATTCAAACCTTATTTGTCCATCAAGGATGTTATACTCAATATGCTTAACATGTTGCAAATAAACTTTCTTATAAAACTTATCTAATTTTAACAAAAAAAAAATTTATTTAGTTATTTTACTATAAAACTTTAATTCACTTCTTGTACAATCTTTATATTGTTTTTATTTGGTTATATAATGTTACTTCAATTTCATGTTATTTTGTGTTCATTATATGTTTAGTTATTATTAAAATAATACTTTATTAATATTTTGTCTTCTTTAATTTTGTAATTTGCACTAATTCTAGACGTTATATGGTTGACAAGAAAAAAATTTTATTTAACTCAAATATTTATTTTTATATTTTTCAAATATTATTTTTTAAAAGATTTTGTAACTTTTTATGAGATATTTTCATTTGCACCAGATTTAAGGATTGAACATGCTGTGCTCTATTGTCGTTCGATCTTAGAATACAACTTTCACACTTAATTTATCTTATTTCATACCAAGTGTGTCCTTTGCATTACTTTGATTTTCTTATATTACATTTGGTAATTTAACACATTTTAGCTTTAATATATGTTATTTAAAATTTTAAAAAAATTTATTATTACTTAAGATTTGTTAATTTTGAAATTCATATATTTTCAAAATAAGGATATATTAAGATAAAGAAAATGTCATTTGGCTCATCTCAAGCAGTACTATCAAATTTAATATTGATTTTTATTTTTTTAAATATTTTATACTTAATGATCATCGGTTTTATTACAAGAGATTTCAATTTATCCTTAACTTGTTAGTTGCTAATGTTGTTACTGATCTCCATAGAATCTTGGAATGTAATTTTACTAAGTAATTTTTCTCATTTGTTTAGGTAGTTTGCTTTGATTTACCTATATTACTATAAAACTTTAATTCTTTGCACAAGTGACCTTTACATCATTTTGATTTGGTCACATAAAATAGTTTGAATTTTTCTTAGTTCAACTATATTATATTTTTATTTATTATTAAAATCATAATTTATTATTATTTATTCTTTTTTATTTTATCAATTAATAATAATTCCAAACATGGTTTTGTTATACAAAAGAAATGTCATTGGACTCATCGTAATGAGGTTTATCAAAAAAAAAATTCATTTTAGTATTTTTTTAAATATTTCATTTGCTAAGACTTTTGTATGCATTATGACACATTTCATTTGATAGCTAATTTAATGATGAAGACATCACTCTTTTTTCTTAGCAATTTGTAATGCGATAGTCCCCTTTAATTTATCTTATTTCTTCAAAAGTTTCATTGTGATATAGATATTATTACTATGTAACTATAAACCTTTCTTCAGGTGTGCTTTATGTCACTTAGATTAATTTATATTACAATTCTTCTCTTTACCTTATTTTATTTTTGATAAATGTTTGCTTCATTTTGAAAAAAATATTTGTTATTATTTATGTATATTTACTATTGCAATTCAAAGTAAATTCAAACATGGTCTGATCAGTATAAAGCATGTCATTAGACTATCTAACTGGAAATTTTCTCTAGTGTGACAATTAGATCCTTTTGTTTGGTACTAGTACATTCCTTGAACTAAACTCATTTTAGCTCCAATATATTTTTATTTAATATTAAAATGATAACTTTTTATTATATACACTTATTTGATTTATTAAATAATAGTAATTCTAGTTTAGTACTAATAGACACGAAATAGTTGTCATTAGACTCCTCATGACAAGCTCATTCCAACTAAATTTTTTGTTTTACTTTTTAAACTATTTTTTATGATTTTAATATACTTCATGACACATGTAATTCATACTTGATTAATGATCAAGATTATTACACTTGATCTCTTCAAAAAATTGGAATGCATCTTTCCCATAAAATTTGTCTTATTTCAAATTTCTAGCATTGATTTAGTTTTATTCTATGAGTTTGTAGTTCTTATTTTGTGTGACCTTAATATTATTATAATTTATTTGCATTGCATTGATTCAATTGATCAAATTTTAGTGTTATTATTACTTGTGCTTATTACTATGGTAGTTCATAGCAATTCTAAATGTGATCTACCTAAGATAAAATAAAACTCGTTGGACTCGCTTCTATTAGTTTTACCCAATTAGATATTGTATTTTATACTTTTAAATATTTTATTATTTATGGTTTTGGATTACTTTTATGAGAAATTTTCTCTCATACCTAATTTTATGATTAAAGATATTCCACTTGTTCCTCTTAGCATCTAAGAATGCATTTTTCCCTAAACATTTCTCATTTATTCAAATTTTTTGTTTAATCTAGTTAATTTATTTTGTATCTCTAAATTTTCTCACTTATGACATTTATTTTTTTTTATTCCATTGTATCAGATTGTTTTAATTTATCTAACATTTTTGTAATATATATTTACTTAATACTAAAATAATAATTTACTTACTTGTATCGATTTTCTTTCTTAGTCCTTTGTAATTCAAAAAGAGAATCCATCGAGTTGAATGAGGCATCATTGGACTTGTTCGGAATTCTTTTTATATGTTTTTTAAAATATTTTTTATTTTTAAGAAATTTAGCATGTTTTATGTCTCATCGTTATTCACAAATGATTTGATGATTAAGGATGTTATGCTTGATCTTCTCAGTATCATTGAAAGTAATATTTTCATAAACTTTATCTCATTTCTTTAAATTGTTATCTTTGATTAGGTTGTTTTACTTTGTAACCCTAATTCTCCCTTGATTTGACTCAACATCACTTAAATTTTGTTATATTGAAACACTTTCTTTTATCAAATTATACTTTTATTAAATTTGTAATTAATATAATTAAAATAACTTATTATTTATGCATATTTAATTTTTCGTTCATAGTAATTCTATATGTGCTTAAATCAAAATGAAAAAATTTTCAATAGACTTGTATTCATGATCTTTAAACATTTAAAGTTTATTTGTTTCTTATATATTACATTTCAAAGGATTATTACACAATTTATGAGGCTTATTAATTGGAACGTCATTTGATGATCGTGCATATTACATTCCATCTACCTAGTAACTTGGAATGGAACTTTACCTTTCAATATACATAACTTATTTAAAGTTATCTATGATTTACTTAAGCTACAATAAAATTTGAGATATCTTATTGTGTGACCTCCACATTGCATTGATTATATTTAATTACAAAGATTAAATTTCTTTATATAATATTAAAATAATAATTTATTATTGTTTTTCCATATTTATCTCAATATCTCATAGTAATCTAAAATGATGTCTAAATAAGAGGATAAAAATGTTGTTAAACATATTTATCTCATTTCTTATATATTTTTGATTAAAAATCTCTACAATATTTATATGGCATTTTGACTCCTACCTAATATGATTATTAACGAAGCTATTCTCCATCACCTTATTACTTGGAATGCAACTTTCTTATACAACTTATTTCATTTTCGAAAATATTTTACATTGATTTCATTTTATTATTGTGTAACTCTAAATCTCCTCATATGAAACCATTTCATCACTTGCAATTAGTTATATTAAATTGCTTCACTTAATCTCATTTCAAATTTAATATATTTGGCTAAATATTAAAATAATAATTTAATTATTTACACTAATTTATGTTTTTAGCTTTTAATAATTCTAAAAAAAATTAGTTGAGATGAAAAAACCAATGCTATCCTCTTCTCGATGAGGTCTATCCAATTATGTTTTCATATATATAATTTTTAAATTTTTATTGGCATGCTTAACAAGTTGTTTTAAATTGTAACTTTTTTAGGTCTTAAGGATTATAATCTCGTTCTCTTTCGTTTCTTGGAATATAACTTTCTCAAAAATTTCATCACATATCAACTAGAGTTCATTAATTTTTTTTATATTATGTTAAATTAATTAATCTCATGTAAGTATTAATATATATTTATTTAATATTAAAATAATAATTAATTTTTCTTTTTTGTTTTCTTTTTACTTATTGTAGTTCCAATTGTGCTCTGTTTGAGATGTAAGAGATGTCATGGAATTTTCTTGACGTGTTATATCAAATAAAACTTGTTAAGTTTATAAAATTTTTGTTTTCTACAGTGCTTTAGCATGATTTTTTAAATATATAAATTTGTATTTATTTTTATAAAATATTTTCCATTGGATTTCTTATTATCTCATAATTGAACTTTTTCATTCAATTTATCAAAAATTTTTCAAAGTGTAGCTTTGGAGTAGTTTTAATAATATGTATCTCCAAACTTTCTCTTGTATCCCATAAATTACATTTTTTTAATTATATTACATTGCTTCAATTTAATATTTTAGAATTAATATTTATTTAATTAATATTAAAATATTATATTTTTAAATTAATAATGATTTTTTATGTTGTAATTAATAGTAATCCAAAATGAGCCCCCTTCAAGATGAAATAGCCATCATTGGAAAATTTCTGATAAGCTACATCCAATTAAATATTTGTTTTTATTTTTATATATATTATATCTTTGGGTTTTTGGATGCTTTATGAGATATTCAATTTGTGCCTTATTTGATGAATGAGGATGTCAAACTCGATCTCCTTTGTACCTTACAATGCAACTTTCATATAAAACTTCTCTTATTTATTTGGTTAATTTTTTTTTTTGTTTAAAATTATCTCATTCTAGTTTTAATATATATATTTATATAATATTAAAATAGTAATTTTATTTTTACTTATGAAAATTCATTTTCATAGTTTACTATAGTTAAAAATGTGATCTAACTAAGATGATTCAAATTTAATTGCACTTGTCCTTCCCAGCTCCATCAAAATAAAAATCACTTTTAATATTTTTTTCATATGTTATTTTCTAGAAATTTTATATATTTTACAATATATTTTGATTCTTACATGATGTAGTAAGAAGCAATGTTATATTTGAACTACTTAGCATCATTGAACGCAATATTTTCATAAACATTATATAATTTCTTTAATTTTTTTCCAATGATTCTGGTATGTTATTTTCTAACACTAATTCTCTAGTTGTGTGACCATAACATCACTTTAGTTTGGTTAAATAAAATTGTCATTTCTATCTCATTTTATCATTATTAAATATTTACTTAAAAAAAGAAAATTAATTTCTTATTATATATGCATATTTAATTTTTTTAATTAGTAGTAACTCTTTATGAGGTCTAATTGAAATGAAAGAAAGACTAACTTTGATGGTCGTCATCTAATTAAATTTAAAATATTTTATTTTAAGATATTATTTTATGATTTTCAAATAGTTTACAAGGCATTCGAATTTATACATGATTTGACAGTCTAAGGTGTTGCACTCAATCTATCTTATATCTTAGAATGGAAATATCCTTTACAATATATTTAATTTCTTCAAGTTTTTTTCATTGATTTGTTATACTATAATGAAACTCTAATTTACCACTTTTCTAATTTATCCTTTTTTATGTAATTCATAATAATTTGAAATGAGATCTGAACAACATTCGACAAATATGGTTAGACATGTTTGGCTAAGTTTTATATAATTAAATATTATTTTTATATTTTTTAAATATTTTGTTTTATAAGATTTTTGGATAACTTGGCATTTTTACTCATAGATGATTTTATGATTGACGATGTTGTTATCAATCTCTTTAGTAATTGGATTGTAACTTTCCCATGAAATTTGTATCATTTTTCCAAGGATTTCACTTTTATTTTAATATATTACTACGTAAATGTTACTCTCCACTTGTGGGACCATTACATGAATTTCAATTTCTTATATTATATTGATTTCATTTATTTTTTTAGAACTTTAGTATTTATTTGTTAAATATTAAGAAATATTTATTTATTATTCTTCTCTTATTTACTTTGGTAATTAAATGTAATTCCAAATGTTGTTCGATTGAGATGAAGAAAGTCATTAGAGTCATCTTTATGATCTCTATCCAATTAAGTTTTCAAATTTACATTTTTAGAATATTTTTTGACATACTCAATGAGATAATTTGAATTGTAACTTATTTAATGATTAAGGGTGTTATTATCAATCTCTTTAGTATCTTGGAGTGGAACTTTCTAATATAATTAACACATTTTCTATTTTTTTTTAATTTGGTAATAATATATCTTTTTAATTTTATCTTATTTCAAAATTGAAATTTTTTTTCATATTATTAAAATTATGTTTTATTTTGATTTTATTTATTTATTTTTCATAATTATTTATAAAACTTTTTTCATGATGTAACGATCACTATAGAACTGGTATTGCAGCGTAATTCTTAAAAGATACCTGTTTTCATATTTATTTTATTTTTTCCATTATTTTGGAATTATTTTAAGACATTTCAACTCATACCTACTTTGATAATAACAAATGTTACAATTAATCTCCTTAATAAAAAAAAAAAAAGTAAACCTTTTTTTAGTTTATCTTATTTCTTTAAATATTTTACTTTGATTTTATTTTATTAATATTTCAACAAAATTTACTCTTATGTGACTTTTACATCTCTTTCAAATGCTCACATTACATTAATTCAATTCAACTCATTTTATCTTTGATATTTATTTTTTTAATATTTAAAATGATAATTGTTTTTATTGATGCTAATTTACTATGGTAATTAAATGTAATTCCAAAGGAGCTCCAGTCAGTGAAACAAATTTCATCAATATACTCTTCTCGACAAGCACATTCAAATTAATTTTTTTTACTCGCAACTAATTTAATGATCGTAGACACTAAAACTATTTCTATAAGTTTTTTATTTTTATTTGACCATATTAATTTGCTACAAAAATCTCATCTTGCATTACATAGAATTTAATAGGTTATGTTACTTTTATTTAATTTATCTTATTTTTTTTATTATAATATTTTTTAAATATTAAAAAAATTAATATTATTTATACTTATTTACTTTGGTAAATTGCAGTTATTTTGAATTAGCTACAATCCACATCAAACAAATGTCGTCGATCTCATCTTGACAAGTTCCACCTAATAAAATATTAATTTTTATAAAAAATTCTTTCTCAAACAAGATTTTACAATTGAATATATTGCCTTAAAACTTCTTGGCAACTTGCAATGTTTTCCTTAGATTTTGTAATATTACAATGAAATTGTAAATCTTCTCCATGTGACATCAACAACACTTTGATTTGTTGGAACAACATTGCTTTAGTTTTTGTCACTTTAGCTTTAACACATGTGTAATTAACATAATAATAGTAATTTAATATTATTGGTGCTTATTTACTTCAAAAATTCTTAGTAAATCCAAATGAGGTTCGGTCGAGAGGAAATAAAAGTCAATGGACTAGTCTCCAAGTGTTCTATCTAATAAATATTTAATGATATATGTACGTACAAATATATTTTTTGGGGAATTATTTTATATATTTCAACTAGTACCTAATTTAACAATGATAAAGTTATACTCGATCCCTTTGTACCATGAAATGTAACTTTGTTACAAAATTTATCTCTTTTCAACAAAGTTTTTATTTTGATATTTTTTATTTTACTATATAACTCTAAATGTTCAATCGTACGAGATTTTTTGTTCTAATACATTGATTAAATTTTTTGATATCATTTTTGCCTTAATATATATATCTATTTAATATCAAAATAATAATTTGTTGTTTTGTATGCCAATTTATTAATGTCATTTTTGGTAATTTCAAGAAAGGACTAATCAAGATGAAACAAACATTGTTTACTTGTCTCGAAGAGCTCTCTCCAATTAAGAGTTAATTTTTTAAATTAACATTTTAGTTACTAAAAGTTTGCCAAAATTTATGAGATATTTTTATTCAAACCTTATTTGTCCATCAAGGATGTTATACTCAATATGCTTAACATGTTGCAAATAAACTTTCTTATAAAACTTATCTAATTTTAACAAAAAAAAAATTTATTTAGTTATTTTACTATAAAACTTTAATTCACTTCTTGTACAATCTTTATATTGTTTTTATTTGGTTATATAATGTTACTTCAATTTCATGTTATTTTGTGTTCATTATATGTTTAGTTATTATTAAAATAATACTTTATTAATATTTTGTCTTCTTTAATTTTGTAATTTGCACTAATTCTAGACGTTATATGGTTGACAAGAAAAAAATTTTATTTAACTCAAATATTTATTTTTATATTTTTCAAATATTATTTTTTAAAAGATTTTGTAACTTTTTATGAGATATTTTCATTTGCACCAGATTTAAGGATTGAACATGCTGTGCTCTATTGTCGTTCGATCTTAGAATACAACTTTCACACTTAATTTATCTTATTTCATACCAAGTGTGTCCTTTGCATTACTTTGATTTTCTTATATTACATTTGGTAATTTAACACATTTTAGCTTTAATATATGTTATTTAAAATTTTAAAAAAATTTATTATTACTTAAGATTTGTTAATTTTGAAATTCATATATTTTCTAAATAAGGATATATTAAGATAAAGAAAATGTCATTTGGCTCATCTCAAGCAGTACTATCAAATTTAATATTGATTTTTATTTTTTTAAATATTTTATACTTAATGATCATCGGTTTTATTACAAGAGATTTCAATTTATCCTTAACTTGTTAGTTGCTAATGTTGTTACTGATCTCCATAGAATCTTGGAATGTAATTTTACTAAGTAATTTTTCTCATTTGTTTAGGTAGTTTGCTTTGATTTACCTATATTACTATAAAACTTTAATTCTTCGCACAAGTGACCTTTACATCATTTTGATTTGGTCACATAAAATAGTTTGAATTTTTCTTAGTTCAACTATATTATATTTTTATTTATTATTAAAATCATAATTTAATATTATTTATTCTTTTTTATTTTATCAATTAATAATAATTCCAAACATGGTTTTGTTATACAAAAGAAATGTCATTGGACTCATCGTAATGAGGTTTATCAAAAAAAAAATTCATTTTAGTATTTTTTTAAATATTTCATTTGCTAAGACTTTTGTATGCATTATGACACATTTCATTTGATAGCTAATTTAATGATGAAGACATCACTCTTTTTTCTTAGCAATTTGTAATGCGATAGTACCCTTTAATTTATCTTATTTCTTCAAAAGTTTCATTGTGATATAGATATTATTACTATGTAACTATAAACCTTTCTTCAGGTGTGCTTTATGTCACTTAGATTAATTTATATTACAATTCTTCTCTTTACCTTATTTTATTTTTGATAAATGTTTGCTTCATTTTGAAAAAAATATTTGTTATTATTTATGTATATTTACTATTGCAATTCAAAGTAAATTCAAACATGGTCTGATCAGTATAAAGCATGTCATTAGACTATCTAACTGGAAATTTTCTCTAGTGTGACAATTAGATCCTTTTGTTTGGTACTAGTACATTCCTTGAACTAAACTCATTTTAGCTCCAATATATTTTTATTTAATATTAAAATGATAACTTTTTATTATATACACTTATTTGATTTATTAAATAATAGTAATTCTAGTTTAGTACTAATAGACACGAAATAGTTGTCATTAGACTCCTCATGACAAGCTCATTCCAACTAAATTTTTTGTTTTACTTTTTAAACTATTTTTTATGATTTTAATATACTTCATGACACATGTAATTCATACTTGATTAATGATCAAGATTATTACACTTGATCTCTTCAAAAAATTGGAATGCATCTTTCCCATAAAATTTGTCTTATTTCAAATTTCTAGCATTGATTTAGTTTTATTCTATGAGTTTGTAGTTCTTATTTTGTGTGACCTTAATATTATTATAATTTATTTGCATTGCATTGATTCAATTGATCAAATTTTAGTGTTATTATTACTTGTGCTTATTACTATGGTAGTTCATAGCAATTCTAAATGTGATCTACCTAAGACAAAATAAAACTCGTTGGACTCGCTTCTATTAGTTTTACCCAATTAGATATTGTATTTTATACTTTTAAATATTTTATTATTTATGGTTTTGGATTACTTTTATGAGAAATTTTCTCTCATACCTAATTTTATGATTAAAGATATTCCACTTGTTCCTCTTAGCATCTAAGAATGCATTTTTCCCTAAACATTTCTCATTTATTCAAATTTTTTGTTTAATCTAGTTAATTTATTTTGTATCTCTAAATTTTCTCACTTATGACATTTATTTTTTTTTATTCCATTGTATCAGATTGTTTTAATTTATCTAACATTTTTGTAATATATATTTACTTAATACTAAAATAATAATTTACTTACTTGTATCGATTTTCTTTCTTAGTCCTTTGTAATTCAAAAAGAGAATCCATCGAGTTGAATGAGGCATCATTGGACTTGTTCGGAATTCTTTTTATATGTTTTTTAAAATATTTTTTATTTTTAAGAAATTTAGCATGTTTTATGTCTCATCGTTATTCACAAATGATTTGATGATTAAGGATGTTATGCTTGATCTTCTCAGTATCATTGAAAGTAATACTTTCATAAACTTTATCTCATTTCTTTAAATTGTTATCTTTGATTAGGTTGTTTTACTTTGTAACCCTAATTCTCCCTTGATTTGACTCAACATCACTTAAATTTTGTTATATTGAAACACTTTCTTTTATCAAATTATACTTTTATTAAATTTGTAATTAATATAATTAAAATAACTTATTATTTATGCATATTTAATTTTTCGTTCATAGTAATTCTATATGTGCTTAAATCAAAATGAAAAAATTTTCAATAGACTTGTATTCATGATCTTTAAACATTTAAAGTTTATTTGTTTCTTATATATTACATTTCAAAGGATTATTACACAATTTATGAGGCTTATTAATTGGAACGTCATTTGATGATCGTGCATATTACATTCCATCTACCTAGTAACTTGGAATGGAACTTTACCTTTCAATATACATAACTTATTTAAAGTTATCTATGATTTATTTAAGCTACAATAAAATTTGAGATATCTTATTGTGTGACCTCCACATTGCATTGATTATATTTATTTACATAGATTAAATTTATTCCCTTTATGCTTTAAAATTTATTTATATAATATTAAAATAATAATTTATTATTGTTTTTCCATATTTATCTCGATAACTCATAGTAATCTAAAATGATGTCTAAATAAGAGGATAAAAATGTTGTTAAACATATTTATCTCATTTCGTATATATTTTTGATTAAAAATCTCTACAATATTTATATGGCATTTTGACTACTACCTAATATGGTTATTAACGAAGATATTCTCCATCACCTTATTACTTGGAATGCAACTTTCTTATACAACTTATTTCATTTCCGAAAATATTTTACATTGATTTCATTTTATTATTGTGTAACTCTAAATCTCCTCATATGAAACCATTTCATCACTTGCAATTAGTTATATTAAATTGCTTCACTTAATCTCATTTCAAATTTAATATATTTGGCTAAATATTAAAATAATAATTTAATTATTTACACTAATTTATGTTTTTAGCTTTTAATAATTCTAAAAAAAATTAGTTGAGATGAAAAAACCAATGCTATCCTCTTCTCGATGAGGTCTATCCAATTATGTTTTCATATATATAATTTTTAAATTTTTATTGGCATGCTTAACAAGTTGTTTTAAATTGTAACTTTTTTAGGTCTTAAGGATTATAATCTCGTTCTCTTTCGTTTCTTGGAATATAACTTTCTCAAAAATTTCATCACATATCAACTAGAGTTCATTAATTTTTTTTATATTATGTTAAATTAATTAATCTCATGTAAGTATTAATATATATTTATTTAATATTAAAATAATAATTAATTTTTCTTTTTTGTTTTCTTTTTACTTATTGTAGTTCCAATTGTGCTCTGTTTGAGATGTAAGAGATGTCATGGAATTTTCTTGACGTGTTATATCAAATAAAACTTGTTAAGTTTATAAAATTTTTGTTTTCTACAGTGCTTTAGCATGATTTTTTAAATATATAAATTTGTATTTATTTTTATAAAATATTTTCCATTGGATTTCTTATTATCTCATAATTGAACTTTTTCATTCAATTTATCAAAAATTTTTCAAAGTGTAGCTTTGGAGTAGTTTTAATAATATGTATCTCCAAACTTTCTCTTGTATCCCATAAATTACATTTTTTTAATTATATTACATTGCTTCAATTTAATATTTTAGAATTAATATTTATTTAATTAATATTAAAATATTATATTTTTAAATTAATAATGATTTTTTATGTTGTAATTAATAGTAATCCAAAATGAGCCCCCTTCAAGATGAAATAGCCATCATTGGAAAATTTCTGATAAGCTACATCCAATTAAATATTTGTTTTTATTTTTATATATATTATATCTTTGGGTTTTTGGATGCTTTATGAGATATTCAATTTGTGCCTTATTTGATGAATGAGGATGTCAAACTCGATCTCCTTTGTACCTTACAATGCAACTTTCATATAAAACTTCTCTTATTTATTGACAATTTAACTTTGATTTGGTTCTATTACTATGAAATTCTAATTCTTCTCATGTGTGTCCTTAAAATTTATTTGATTTCTATTTATTATATTGGTTAAATTTATCACATTTTGGCTTTGTTATATATTTGTTCAAATTTAAAATAATAATGTATTTTTTTGTGGTTATGTGCTTTGATAATTCACATTAAATATACACATTATCAGACCGATAATAAGAAAAACCATTGGACTAATCTTTGTGAGCACTATCAAATTAAATCTTGAATTTTATATTTTTAAATATTTTATTATCCATAATTTAAGCATGTTTTGACTCATACAAATTTTGATGATCAAAGATAAGTTCTTTTTTGTATCTTGGAATAAAACATTCCCAAAAATTTGTCTCATTTATTCAAAAGTTTTGCTTTAATTTGGTAATATTACTTTCTGACTCTAAATATTCCCTTTGAGTCCTTTGCATGTTTTTTATTTGGTTAATATTTTTTTTGTTTAAAATTATCTCATTCTAGTTTTAATATATATATTTATATAATATTAAAATAGTAATTTTATTTTTACTTATGAAAATTCATTTTCATAGTTTACTATAGTTAAAAATGTGATCTAACTAAGATGATTCAAATTTAATTGCACTTGTCCTTCCCAGCTCCATCAAAATAAAAATCACTTTTAATATTTTTTTCATATGTTATTTTCTAGAAATTTTATATATTTTACAATATATTTTGATTCTTACATGATGTAGTAAGAAGCAATGTTATATTTGAACTACTTAGCATCATTGAACGCAATATTTTCATAAACATTATATAATTTCTTTAATTTTTTTCCAATGATTCTGGTATGTTATTTTCTAACACTAATTCTCTAGTTGTGTGACCATAACATCACTTTAGTTTGGTTAAATAAAATTGTCATTTCTATCTCATTTTATCATTATTAAATATTTACTTAAAAAAAGAAAATTAATTTCTTATTATATATGCATATTTAATTTTTTTAATTAGTAGTAACTCTTTATGAGGTCTAATTGAAATGAAAGAAAGACTAACTTTGATGGTCGTCATCTAATTAAATTTAAAATATTTTATTTTAAGATATTATTTTATGATTTTCAAATAGTTTACAAGGCATTCGAATTTATACATGATTTGACAGTCTAAGGTGTTGCACTCAATCTATCTTATATCTTAGAATGGAAATATCCTTTACAATATATTTAATTTCTTCAAGTTTTTTTCATTGATTTGTTATACTATAATGAAACTCTAATTTACCACTTTTCTAATTTATCCTTTTTTATGTAATTCATAATAATTTGAAATGAGATCTGAACAACATTCGACAAATATGGTTAGACATGTTTGGCTAAGTTTTATATAATTAAATATTATTTTTATATTTTTTAAATATTTTGTTTTATAAGATTTTTGGATAACTTGGCATTTTTACTCATAGATGATTTTATGATTGACGATGTTGTTATCAATCTCTTTAGTAATTGGATTGTAACTTTCCCATGAAATTTGTATCATTTTTCCAAGGATTTCACTTTTATTTTAATATATTACTACGTAAATGTTACTCTCCACTTGTGGGACCATTACATGAATTTCAATTTCTTATATTATATTGATTTCATTTATTTTTTTAGAACTTTAGTATTTATTTGTTAAATATTAAGAAATATTTATTTATTATTCTTCTCTTATTTACTTTGGTAATTAAATGTAATTCCAAATGTTGTTCGATTGAGATGAAGAAAGTCATTAGAGTCATCTTTATGATCTCTATCCAATTAAGTTTTCAAATTTACATTTTTAGAATATTTTTTGACATACTCAATGAGATAATTTGAATTGTAACTTATTTAATGATTAAGGGTGTTATTATCAATCTCTTTAGTATCTTGGAGTGGAACTTTCTAATATAATTAACACATTTTCTATTTTTTTTTAATTTGGTAATAATATATCTTTTTAATTTTATCTTATTTCAAAATTGAAATTTTTTTTCATATTATTAAAATTATGTTTTATTTTGATTTTATTTATTTATTTTTCATAATTATTTATAAAACTTTTTTCATGATGTAACGATCACTATAGAACTGGTATTGCAGCGTAATTCTTAAAAGATACCTGTTTTCATATTTATTTTATTTTTTCCATTATTTTGGAATTATTTTAAGACATTTCAACTCATACCTACTTTGATAATAACAAATGTTACAATTAATCTCCTTAATAAAAAAAAAAAAGTAAACCTTTTTTTAGTTTATCTTATTTCTTTAAATATTTTACTTTGATTTTATTTTATTAATATTTCAACAAAATTTACTCTTATGTGACTTTTACATCTCTTTCAAATGCTCACATTACATTAATTCAATTCAACTCATTTTATCTTTGATATTTATTTTTTTAATATTTAAAATGATAATTGTTTTTATTGATGCTAATTTACTATGGTAATTAAATGTAATTCCAAAGGAGCTCCAGTCAGTGAAACAAATTTCATCAATATACTCTTCTCGACAAGCACATTCAAATTAATTTTTTTTACTCGCAACTAATTTAATGATCGTAGACACTAAAACTATTTCTATAAGTTTTTTATTTTTATTTGACCATATTAATTTGCTACAAAAATCTCATCTTGCATTACATAGAATTTAATAGGTTATGTTACTTTTATTTAATTTATCTTATTTTTTTTATTATAATATTTTTTAAATATTAAAAAAATTAATATTATTTATACTTATTTACTTTGGTAAATTGCAGTTATTTTGAATTAGCTACAATCCACAGCAAACAAATGTCGTCGATCTCATCTTGACAAGTTCCACCTAATAAAATATTAATTTTTATAAAAAATTCTTTCTCAAACAAGATTTTACAATTGAATATATTGCCTTAAAACTTCTTGGCAACTTGCAATGTTTTCCTTAGATTTTGTAATATTACAATGAAATTGTAAATCTTCTCCATGTGACATCAACAACACTTTGATTTGTTGGAACAACATTGCTTTAGTTTTTGTCACTTTAGCTTTAACACATGTGTAATTAACATAATAATAGTAATTTAATATTATTGGTGCTTATTTACTTCAAAAATTCTTAGTAAATCCAAATGAGGTTCGGTCGAGAGGAAATAAAAGTCAATGGACTAGTCTCCAAGTGTTCTATCTAATAAATATTTAATGATATATGTACGTACAAATATATTTTTTGGGGAATTATTTTATATATTTCAACTAGTACCTAATTTAACAATGATAAAGTTATACTCGATCCCTTTGTACCATGAAATGTAACTTTGTTACAAAATTTATCTCTTTTCAACAAAGTTTTTATTTTGATATTTTTTATTTTACTATATAACTCTAAATGTTCAATCGTACGAGATTTTTTGTTCTAATACATTGATTAAATTTTTTGATATCATTTTTGCCTTAATATATATATCTATTTAATATCAAAATAATAATTTGTTGTTTTGTATGCCAATTTATTAATGTCATTTTTGGTAATTTCAAGAAAGGACTAATCAAGATGAAACAAACATTGTTTACTTGTCTCGAAGAGCTCTCTCCAATTAAGAGTTAATTTTTTAAATTAACATTTTAGTTACTAAAAGTTTGCCAAAATTTATGAGATATTTTTATTCAAACCTTATTTGTCCATCAAGGATGTTATACTCAATATGCTTAACATGTTGCAAATAAACTTTCTTATAAAACTTATCTAATTTTAACAAAAAAAAAATTTATTTAGTTATTTTACTATAAAACTTTAATTCACTTCTTGTACAATCTTTATATTGTTTTTATTTGGTTATATAATGTTACTTCAATTTCATGTTATTTTGTGTTCATTATATGTTTAGTTATTATTAAAATAATACTTTATTAATATTTTGTCTTCTTTAATTTTGTAATTTGCACTAATTCTAGACGTTATATGGTTGACAAGAAAAAAATTTTATTTAACTCAAATATTTATTTTTATATTTTTCAAATATTATTTTTTAAAAGATTTTGTAACTTTTTATGAGATATTTTCATTTGCACCAGATTTAAGGATTGAACATGCTGTGCTCTATTGTCGTTCGATCTTAGAATACAACTTTCACACTTAATTTATCTTATTTCATACCAAGTGTGTCCTTTGCATTACTTTGATTTTCTTATATTACATTTGGTAATTTAACACATTTTAGCTTTAATATATGTTATTTAAAATTTTAAAAAAATTTATTATTACTTAAGATTTGTTAATTTTGAAATTCATATATTTTCTAAATAAGGATATATTAAGATAAAGAAAATATCATTTGGCTCATCTCAAGCAGTACTATCAAATTTAATATTGATTTTTATTTTTTTAAATATTTTATACTTAATGATCATCGGTTTTATTACAAGAGATTTCAATTTATCCTTAACTTGTTAGTTGCTAATGTTGTTACTGATCTCCATAGAATCTTGGAATGTAATTTTACTAAGTAATTTTTCTCATTTGTTTAGGTAGTTTGCTTTGATTTACCTATATTACTATAAAACTTTAATTCTTCGCACAAGTGACCTTTACATCATTTTGATTTGGTCACATAAAATAGTTTGAATTTTTCTTAGTTCAACTATATTATATTTTTATTTATTATTAAAATCATAATTTAATATTATTTATTCTTTTTTATTTTATCAATTAATAATAATTCCAAACATGGTTTTGTTATACAAAAGAAATGTCATTGGACTCATCGTAATGAGGTTTATCAAAAAAAAAATTCATTTTAGTATTTTTTTAAATATTTCATTTGCTAAGACTTTTGTATGCATTATGACACATTTCATTTGATAGCTAATTTAATGATGAAGACATCACTCTTTTTTCTTAGCAATTTGTAATGCGATAGTCCCCTTTAATTTATCTTATTTCTTCAAAAGTTTCATTGTGATATAGATATTATTACTATGTAACTATAAACCTTTCTTCAGGTGTGCTTTATGTCACTTAGATTAATTTATATTACAATTCTTCTCTTTACCTTATTTTATTTTTGATAAATGTTTGCTTCATTTTGAAAAAAATATTTGTTATTATTTATGTATATTTACTATTGCAATTCAAAGTAAATTCAAACATGGTCTGATCAGTATAAAGCATGTCATTAGACTATCTAACTGGAAATTTTCTCTAGTGTGACAATTAGATCCTTTTGTTTGGTACTAGTACATTCCTTGAACTAAACTCATTTTAGCTCCAATATATTTTTATTTAATATTAAAATGATAACTTTTTATTATATACACTTATTTGATTTATTAAATAATAGTAATTCTAGTTTAGTACTAACAGACACGAAATAGTTGTCATTAGACTCCTCATGACAAGCTCATTCCAACTAAATTTTTTGTTTTACTTTTTAAACTATTTTTTATGATTTTAATATACTTCATGACACATGTAATTCATACTTGATTAATGATCAAGATTATTACACTTGATCTCTTCAAAAAATTGGAATGCATCTTTCCCATAAAATTTGTCTTATTTCAAATTTCTAGCATTGATTTAGTTTTATTCTATGAGTTTGTAGTTCTTATTTTGTGTGACCTTAATATTATTATAATTTATTTGCATTGCATTGATTCAATTGATCAAATTTTAGTGTTATTATTACTTGTGCTTATTACTATGGTAGTTCATAGCAATTCTAAATGTGATCTACCTAAGACAAAATAAAACTCGTTGGACTCGCTTCTATTAGTTTTACCCAATTAGATATTGTATTTTATACTTTTAAATATTTTATTATTTATGGTTTTGGATTACTTTTATGAGAAATTTTCTCTCATACCTAATTTTATGATTAAAGATATTCCACTTGTTCCTCTTAGCATCTAAGAATGCATTTTTCCCTAAACATTTCTCATTTATTCAAATTTTTTGTTTAATCTAGTTAATTTATTTTGTATCTCTAAATTTTCTCACTTATGACATTTATTTTTTTTTATTCCATTGTATCAGATTGTTTTAATTTATCTAACATTTTTGTAATATATATTTACTTAATACTAAAATAATAATTTACTTACTTGTATCGATTTTCTTTCTTAGTCCTTTGTAATTCAAAAAGAGAATCCATCGAGTTGAATGAGGCATCATTGGACTTGTTCGGAATTCTTTTTATATGTTTTTTAAAATATTTTTTATTTTTAAGAAATTTAGCATGTTTTATGTCTCATCGTTATTCACAAATGATTTGATGATTAAGGATGTTATGCTTGATCTTCTCAGTATCATTGAAAGTAATATTTTCATAAACTTTATCTCATTTCTTTAAATTGTTATCTTTGATTAGGTTGTTTTACTTTGTAACCCTAATTCTCCCTTGATTTGACTCAACATCACTTAAATTTTGTTATATTGAAACACTTTCTTTTATCAAATTATACTTTTATTAAATTTGTAATTAATATAATTAAAATAACTTATTATTTATGCATATTTAATTTTTCGTTCATAGTAATTCTATATGTGCTTAAATCAAAATGAAAAAATTTTCAATAGACTTGTATTCATGATCTTTAAACATTTAAAGTTTATTTGTTTCTTATATATTACATTTCAAAGGATTATTACACAATTTATGAGGCTTATTAATTGGAACGTCATTTGATGATCGTGCATATTACATTCCATCTACCTAGTAACTTGGAATGGAACTTTACCTTTCAATATACATAACTTATTTAAAGTTATCTATGATTTATTTAAGCTACAATAAAATTTGAGATATCTTATTGTGTGACCTCCACATTGCATTGATTATATTTATTTACATAGATTAAATTTATTCCCTTTATGCTTTAAAATTTATTTATATAATATTAAAATAATAATTTATTATTGTTTTTCCATATTTATCTCGATAACTCATAGTAATCTAAAATGATGTCTAAATAAGAGGATAAAAATGTTGTTAAACATATTTATCTCATTTCGTATATATTTTTGATTAAAAATCTCTACAATATTTATATGGCATTTTGACTACTACCTAATATGGTTATTAACGAAGATATTCTCCATCACCTTATTACTTGGAATGCAACTTTCTTATACAACTTATTTCATTTCCGAAAATATTTTACATTGATTTCATTTTATTATTGTGTAACTCTAAATCTCCTCATATGAAACCATTTCATCACTTGCAATTAGTTATATTAAATTGCTTCACTTAATCTCATTTCAAATTTAATATATTTGGCTAAATATTAAAATAATAATTTAATTATTTACACTAATTTATGTTTTTAGCTTTTAATAATTCTAAAAAAAATTAGTTGAGATGAAAAAACCAATGCTATCCTCTTCTCGATGAGGTCTATCCAATTATGTTTTCATATATATAATTTTTAAATTTTTATTGGCATGCTTAACAAGTTGTTTTAAATTGTAACTTTTTTAGGTCTTAAGGATTATAATCTCGTTCTCTTTCGTTTCTTGGAATATAACTTTCTCAAAAATTTCATCACATATCAACTAGAGTTCATTAATTTTTTTTATATTATGTTAAATTAATTAATCTCATGTAAGTATTAATATATATTTATTTAATATTAAAATAATAATTAATTTTTCTTTTTTGTTTTCTTTTTACTTATTGTAGTTCCAATTGTGCTCTGTTTGAGATGTAAGAGATGTCATGGAATTTTCTTGACGTGTTATATCAAATAAAACTTGTTAAGTTTATAAAATTTTTGTTTTCTACAGTGCTTTAGCATGATTTTTTAAATATATAAATTTGTATTTATTTTTATAAAATATTTTCCATTGGATTTCTTATTATCTCATAATTGAACTTTTTCATTCAATTTATCAAAAATTTTTCAAAGTGTAGCTTTGGAGTAGTTTTAATAATATGTATCTCCAAACTTTCTCTTGTATCCCATAAATTACATTTTTTTAATTATATTACATTGCTTCAATTTAATATTTTAGAATTAATATTTATTTAATTAATATTAAAATATTATATTTTTAAATTAATAATGATTTTTTATGTTGTAATTAATAGTAATCCAAAATGAGCCCCCTTCAAGATGAAATAGCCATCATTGGAAAATTTCTGATAAGCTACATCCAATTAAATATTTGTTTTTATTTTTATATATATTATATCTTTGGGTTTTTGGATGCTTTATGAGATATTCAATTTGTGCCTTATTTGATGAATGAGGATGTCAAACTCGATCTCCTTTGTACCTTACAATGCAACTTTCATATAAAACTTCTCTTATTTATTGACAATTTAACTTTGATTTGGTTCTATTACTATGAAATTCTAATTCTTCTCATGTGTGTCCTTAAAATTTATTTGATTTCTATTTATTATATTGGTTAAATTTATCACATTTTGGCTTTGTTATATATTTGTTCAAATTTAAAATAATAATGTATTTTTTTGTGGTTATGTGCTTTGATAATTCACATTAAATATACACATTATCAGACCGATAATAAGAAAAACCATTGGACTAATCTTTGTGAGCACTATCAAATTAAATCTTGAATTTTATATTTTTAAATATTTTATTATCCATAATTTAAGCATGTTTTGACTCATACAAATTTTGATGATCAAAGATAAGTTCTTTTTTGTATCTTGGAATAAAACATTCCCAAAAATTTGTCTCATTTATTCAAAAGTTTTGCTTTAATTTGGTAATATTACTTTCTGACTCTAAATATTCCCTTTGAGTCCTTTGCATGTTTTTTATTTGGTTAATATTTTTTTTGTTTAAAATTATCTCATTCTAGTTTTAATATATATATTTATATAATATTAAAATAGTAATTTTATTTTTACTTATGAAAATTCATTTTCATAGTTTACTATAGTTAAAAATGTGATCTAACTAAGATGATTCAAATTTAATTGCACTTGTCCTTCCCAGCTCCATCAAAATAAAAATCACTTTTAATATTTTTTTCATATGTTATTTTCTAGAAATTTTATATATTTTACAATATATTTTGATTCTTACATGATGTAGTAAGAAGCAATGTTATATTTGAACTACTTAGCATCATTGAACGCAATATTTTCATAAACATTATATAATTTCTTTAATTTTTTTCCAATGATTCTGGTATGTTATTTTCTAACACTAATTCTCTAGTTGTGTGACCATAACATCACTTTAGTTTGGTTAAATAAAATTGTCATTTCTATCTCATTTTATCATTATTAAATATTTACTTAAAAAAAAAAAATTAATTTCTTATTATATATGCATATTTAATTTTTTTAATTAGTAGTAACTCTTTATGAGGTCTAATTGAAATGAAAGAAAGACTAACTTTGATGGTCGTCATCTAATTAAATTTAAAATATTTTATTTTAAGATATTATTTTATGATTTTCAAATAGTTTACAAGGCATTCGAATTTATACATGATTTGACAGTCTAAGGTGTTGCACTCAATCTATCTTATATCTTAGAATGGAAATATCCTTTACAATATATTTAATTTCTTCAAGTTTTTTTCATTGATTTGTTATACTATAATGAAACTCTAATTTACCACTTTTCTAATTTATCCTTTTTTATGTAATTCATAATAATTTGAAATGAGATCTGAACAACATTCGACAAATATGGTTAGACATGTTTGGCTAAGTTTTATATAATTAAATATTATTTTTATATTTTTTAAATATTTTGTTTTATAAGATTTTTGGATAACTTGGCATTTTTACTCATAGATGATTTTATGATTGACGATGTTGTTATCAATCTCTTTAGTAATTGGATTGTAACTTTCCCATGAAATTTGTATCATTTTTCCAAGGATTTCACTTTTATTTTAATATATTACTACGTAAATGTTACTCTCCACTTGTGGGACCATTACATGAATTTCAATTTCTTATATTATATTGATTTCATTTATTTTTTTAGAACTTTAGTATTTATTTGTTAAATATTAAGAAATATTTATTTATTATTCTTCTCTTATTTACTTTGGTAATTAAATGTAATTCCAAATGTTGTTCGATTGAGATGAAGAAAGTCATTAGAGTCATCTTTATGATCTCTATCCAATTAAGTTTTCAAATTTACATTTTTAGAATATTTTTTGACATACTCAATGAGATAATTTGAATTGTAACTTATTTAATGATTAAGGGTGTTATTATCAATCTCTTTAGTATCTTGGAGTGGAACTTTCTAATATAATTAACACATTTTCTATTTTTTTTTAATTTGGTAATAATATATCTTTTTAATTTTATCTTATTTCAAAATTGAAATTTTTTTTCATATTATTAAAATTATGTTTTATTTTGATTTTATTTATTTATTTTTCATAATTATTTATAAAACTTTTTTCATGATGTAACGATCACTATAGAACTGGTATTGCAGCGTAATTCTTAAAAGATACCTGTTTTCATATTTATTTTATTTTTTCCATTATTTTGGAATTATTTTAAGACATTTCAACTCATACCTACTTTGATAATAACAAATGTTACAATTAATCTCCTTAATAAAAAAAAAAAAGTAAACCTTTTTTTAGTTTATCTTATTTCTTTAAATATTTTACTTTGATTTTATTTTATTAATATTTCAACAAAATTTACTCTTATGTGACTTTTACATCTCTTTCAAATGCTCACATTACATTAATTCAATTCAACTCATTTTATCTTTGATATTTATTTTTTTAATATTTAAAATGATAATTGTTTTTATTGATGCTAATTTACTATGGTAATTAAATGTAATTCCAAAGGAGCTCCAGTCAGTGAAACAAATTTCATCAATATACTCTTCTCGACAAGCACATTCAAATTAATTTTTTTTACTCGCAACTAATTTAATGATCGTAGACACTAAAACTATTTCTATAAGTTTTTTATTTTTATTTGACCATATTAATTTGCTACAAAAATCTCATCTTGCATTACATAGAATTTAATAGGTTATGTTACTTTTATTTAATTTATCTTATTTTTTTTATTATAATATTTTTTAAATATTAAAAAAATTAATATTATTTATACTTATTTACTTTGGTAAATTGCAGTTATTTTGAATTAGCTACAATCCACAGCAAACAAATGTCGTCGATCTCATCTTGACAAGTTCCACCTAATAAAATATTAATTTTTATAAAAAATTCTTTCTCAAACAAGATTTTACAATTGAATATATTGCCTTAAAACTTCTTGGCAACTTGCAATGTTTTCCTTAGATTTTGTAATATTACAATGAAATTGTAAATCTTCTCCATGTGACATCAACAACACTTTGATTTGTTGGAACAACATTGCTTTAGTTTTTGTCACTTTAGCTTTAACACATGTGTAATTAACATAATAATAGTAATTTAATATTATTGGTGCTTATTTACTTCAAAAATTCTTAGTAAATCCAAATGAGGTTCGGTCGAGAGGAAATAAAAGTCAATGGACTAGTCTCCAAGTGTTCTATCTAATAAATATTTAATGATATATGTACGTACAAATATATTTTTTGGGAATTATTTTATATATTTCAACTAGTACCTAATTTAACAATGATAAAGTTATACTCGATCCCTTTGTACCATGAAATGTAACTTTGTTACAAAATTTATCTCTTTTCAACAAAGTTTTTATTTTGATATTTTTTATTTTACTATATAACTCTAAATGTTCAATCGTACGAGATTTTTTGTTCTAATACATTGATTAAATTTTTTGATCTCATTTTTGCCTTAATATATATATCTATTTAATATCAAAATAATAATTTGTTGTTTTGTATGCCAATTTATTAATGTCATTTTTGGTAATTTCAAGAAAGGACTAATCAAGATGAAACCAACATTGTTTACTTGTCTCGAAGAGCACTCTCCAATTAAGAGTTAATTTTTTAAATTAACATTTTAGTTACTAAAAGTTTGCCAAAATTTATGAGATATTTTTATTCAAACCTTATTTGTCCATCAAGGATGTTATACTCAATATGCTTAACATGTTGCAAATAAACTTTCTTATAAAACTTATCTAATTTTAACAAAAAAAAAATTTATTTAGTTATTTTACTATAAAACTTTAATTCACTTCTTGTACAATCTTTATATTGTTTTTATTTGGTTATATAATGTTACTTCAATTTCATGTTATTTTGTGTTCATTATATGTTTAGTTATTATTAAAATAATACTTTATTAATATTTTGTCTTCTTTAATTTTGTAATTTGCACTAATTCTAGACGTTATATGGTTGACAAGAAAAAAATTTTATTTAACTCAAATATTTATTTTTATATTTTTCAAATATTATTTTTTAAAAGATTTTGTAACTTTTTATGAGATATTTTCATTTGCACCAGATTTAAGGATTGAACATGCTGTGCTCTATTGTCGTTCGATCTTAGAATACAACTTTCACACTTAATTTATCTTATTTCATACCAAGTGTGTCCTTTGCATTACTTTGATTTTCTTATATTACATTTGGTAATTTAACACATTTTAGCTTTAATATATGTTATTTAAAATTTTAAAAAAATTTATTATTACTTAAGATTTGTTAATTTTGAAATTCATATATTTTCTAAATAAGGATATATTAAGATAAAGAAAATATCATTTGGCTCATCTCAAGCAGTACTATCAAATTTAATATTGATTTTTATTTTTTTAAATATTTTTATACTTAATGATCATCGGTTTTATTACAAGAGATTTCAATTTATCCTTAACTTGTTAGTTGCTAATGTTGTTACTGATCTCCATAGAATCTTGGAATGTAATTTTACTAAGTAATTTTTCTCATTTGTTTAGGTAGTTTGCTTTGATTTACCTATATTACTATAAAACTTTAATTCTTCGCACAAGTGACCTTTACATCATTTTGATTTGGTCACATAAAATAGTTTGAATTTTTCTTAGTTCAACTATATTATATTTTTATTTATTATTAAAATCATAATTTAATATTATTTATTCTTTTTTATTTTATCAATTAATAATAATTCCAAACATGGTTTTGTTATACAAAAGAAATGTCATTGGACTCATCGTAATGAGGTTTATCAAAAAAAAAATTCATTTTAGTATTTTTTTAAATATTTCATTTGCTAAGACTTTTGTATGCATTATGACACATTTCATTTGATAGCTAATTTAATGATGAAGACATCACTCTTTTTTCTTAGCAATTTGTAATGCGATAGTCCCCTTTAATTTATCTTATTTCTTCAAAAGTTTCATTGTGATATAGATATTATTACTATGTAACTATAAACCTTTCTTCAGGTGTGCTTTATGTCACTTAGATTAATTTATATTACAATTCTTCTCTTTACCTTATTTTATTTTTGATAAATGTTTGCTTCATTTTGAAAAAAATATTTGTTATTATTTATGTATATTTACTATTGCAATTCAAAGTAAATTCAAACATGGTCTGATCAGTATAAAGCATGTCATTAGACTATCTAACTGGAAATTTTCTCTAGTGTGACAATTAGATCCTTTTGTTTGGTACTAGTACATTCCTTGAACTAAACTCATTTTAGCTCCAATATATTTTTATTTAATATTAAAATGATAACTTTTTATTATATACACTTATTTGATTTATTAAATAATAGTAATTCTAGTTTAGTACTAACAGACACGAAATAGTTGTCATTAGACTCCTCATGACAAGCTCATTCCAACTAAATTTTTTGTTTTACTTTTTAAACTATTTTTTATGATTTTAATATACTTCATGACACATGTAATTCATACTTGATTAATGATCAAGATTATTACACTTGATCTCTTCAAAAAATTGGAATGCATCTTTCCCATAAAATTTGTCTTATTTCAAATTTCTAGCATTGATTTAGTTTTATTCTATGAGTTTGTAGTTCTTATTTTGTGTGACCTTAATATTATTATAATTTATTTGCATTGCATTGATTCAATTGATCAAATTTTAGTGTTATTATTACTTGTGCTTATTACTATGGTAGTTCATAGCAATTCTAAATGTGATCTACCTAAGACAAAATAAAACTCGTTGGACTCGCTTCTATTAGTTTTACCCAATTAGATATTGTATTTTATACTTTTAAATATTTTATTATTTATGGTTTTGGATTACTTTTATGAGAAATTTTCTCTCATACCTAATTTTATGATTAAAGATATTCCACTTGTTCCTCTTAGCATCTAAGAATGCATTTTTCCCTAAACATTTCTCATTTATTCAAATTTTTTGTTTAATCTAGTTAATTTATTTTGTATCTCTAAATTTTCTCACTTATGA